>MJUT01046846.1:198210-220384 GCA_002080005.1 Gigantidas platifrons
TATAACTATAATATATTTATTATTGTCAATATTGTTTTTTTTTTTTTAACGATTTTTATGTATTAATGATTTGACCGTTTATTAATAATTCATAATAAATATGATATGATCAATATTACAAGTATAATAAAAACATGTTCTTCAAATTTCAAGATGTAATAGGTAAATAATATGTCTTTACAATTAACACCACAAGGAGTTTGAAACGATAGGTGGTGTTTAATAATCATGATTTGCGGAGAAAATCGCAACAATATGTTATTCTCATTGTTAGACCCTATATATCTGTACATCTTTTGTGCGACGAAATAAAACTATAATGTCATAGAACCGGTGCATACTATGGATCATTAAAGCCATGAAAGACAATTTTATATGTATTAATTATTTGACCGTTTATTGAGTTTTCTCACTTTTCATAATAAATAAAATATGAACACACTAACAAGCATATTAAAACGTTGTCTTGAAATTTCAAGATTTAATAGGTAAACATTACGTGTTTAAAATTAACACTAAAAGGAGTTTGTGAGACATCCGATGTTAAATAGACATTATTTTCCCTCTTTGTTAGACCCTATATATCTATTTATTTCTACTGCGAAAATGATGTTTATCACTTGTCCGACTAAATAGAATTATAATGTGTAACCAACATATCCTTACAATCTACACGAATATACAGAAAGTTACGTAACCAAGACAGGCGGTAAAAACCTCTGTGCAGTTTGCTATTTTTTTTGCAGAATGGTCTTCTATATCGTCAGTATTTAGCCGTTCAAATGCAGATCAAGGCTTATGGCATAGCTTGGAAAATCTGAGGATGCCAAAGGGGTAATCAGAAGCCATAAATCGAGTAAGGAAATGAAATATGATGTTGACAAATGAAAAAAGCCACAGGGACAAACAAAGATCTACCAAATATACACATAAAACTAAAGATCGAATATTCCGAACCCCAATAAAAATCGGGGTAAACTCAGGTGCTCCGGAAGGGTAAGCAGTTCCTGCTCCAATAGTGTTAATATGATTGCAATCCTGGTGATAAGTGACGAATTGGCAAAGGACCGACAGGAGCTTACGACAAGAGATACATATCCGTGGTCATTTTGTAAACAGATATTCCATAGCGATCAACCAAGTCATGGTGGTGACCGTCAATATATATTTTTATTCTCATAAACCATTGCTAATTACAATAAGGTATAAAGATGTACGAAGTCATGAAACAGTATTTACAACATTTACATAATAAATATGAAATTCTACCATGGAGCACTCATACCTTTATTTATCTCTTTAATTTGTTTACACATGTTAGTAAGTTATTTTCTATTTTTGGAAGTCATTATATTTTTTATCTTTATCGTATTCGGGTTCTGTATATACTTTTGTTTTATCAATAATTTTCTTTTGCATTTACAAAATGGACAATCAATAGGTACCATTGGATCAGTAGCCTCCTTGTTGGCAGCAATTGTCTATCAAGGTAATCCTTATAGGAACCACATGCTCTGGAATATAGTATCAAGTTAGAAATGTATACTCCATAAGCAGGTGCTGCTGGAATGAAACATAAAAAAGAAATGTTCACAATTGGAAAATTGAAATCCTCTCTTTTGTTGTAAAGTTTCGTTCTTAAACACCCCTCACTATCAATTTCGAGGCATAGGTCAAGGTATAAAGCAGACCTATTTGTACTTGTGTTATCCTTTACTTCAATGCCAATGGGATAAATGCGATCAACGAAATCACAAAACCTAGAATTATTTAGTAAAGGAACGCAAAAGTAAAGGATCGGACGAATAAAGATATAAGGCGGAGAGAGTAAGAGCACAGTTTGTACCCATATGTATGCCGACTGTCTGTTGAAAAAGTCGTCAACCAAGCATAGCAAATATAATGTCAATAAACAAATCGACCAATTTCATAGTATCGGATTCAGAGCATTATTTGATAGAAACAGAGTGAGTTTTTTTTCAAAATAAGATCTGCCTCTTCCTAGCACAAAGTATTTGTATTTACGTTGCCTATTCATTTTTATGAAATACAGTTGGACCAATTCCCTTAATCTGTATCTTAGCTGAGAGTGAGGAATAGTCGCGTAAATAAGGGTAATAACAAAATTACGGAACACAGAGCAATCTTCCAAAGGGAAATTCAAAACTCATAAATCAATAAACAGACAAAATCAGTCAACAACCGGGAAACTGGGAAACAGCAATGGCCCTGACTTGGTACAGGCATTTCTAAAGTAAAGGATAGAGAAGTCAAATGTGTCAATGCTATTGCATGAGGAGAGGGACATAGATAATATGCAATCTAACATATCCTTAGAGTTATACCGAATTCAGGCTTGGCTTGAGCGCTGATAAAATACATGATAATAATTTAGAAAGAGGTTTTTTGTAGCATTTGACAGACCCGCAATGTAACGCTGCTTCTAGGGACACTTGTGTAATTTGTCTTCATATCTATGGAACATTCAGGCCAGTCGTAACCTTTATCAATTTAACTTTTCTAATTGTATATTATTATTAAGTAATTTTTGTTATTTTTTTTAAAGTATAGAAGCTTAGTTGATTGTTGCCTGTTTCCTTCTGTTACCATAGTTATCTAGAAAAAAAACTTTGGGTAATAATTATAATAATTGATGAGCATATTGCGTATTCAGTGTGTCTTAGGTGAGCAGTTGGTAATATTTCGGCGAGTATTGCCCTGTGGTTCAGTATTTTATGGCTCGTATTGGGAGAGTATTCAGTTAGTACCTGTTGAATATTTCCACAATATAAATGAGCTTAAAGGGAACACCGGTTATTTAGGAAGAGATTGATTAAATTTTCTCATTGTGAACTTTCCATTTATATGTAGCAGGTTCACAACAGCAACTGCATATGTAATATATATCATATTGCCTGCGACAATTGTAATTTAATCAGATAAATTTTCAACATTATAGAACATCAGCAACATCTACACAATCAATTAATACATGTTTAAATGAATAATTGGAATTACACGGAATACATTCCGGTCGTTCCTCATTATTTACTAGATTGCTTGATTGATTGGTGTTTAGCACCAACTTAAGCAGTATTTCAACTATATTGTTGTAGAATGTCTGAGAAAGGTCAGAAAAACATCTACTCAGTTAATTAAACCATATTCGACAACATGGTGTTAATGTGCTCTGAAAACTTGCAAAATATGCAAAACTCCCTACTATCGTCGTACCCATAAGTGTAACACAATCCAATGTCGGATGCAGCTCTCCTCATTTCATCCATACCATAGCTCCTCCTAGTGGACTGATGGGTGGCATAGAGGAAAACTAGGTGTTCTTACCTGGTCAGCAGCCTTGCACATACTTCGAAACAACATACCTGATACTCTACCTTCAGTCTGACTGTCGCCACACGAGTCGCTACCATTCGACCTCTGTTCACTACATGGACGACAATCGACATCAGCATCGTCAAAGGCCTATAACTCCTCCACGGTTGGATCTTGACCTAGGTCTAGTCAATAAGACGCAAAATCCAGAGATTCATCCGAAATGCTAATGTATCATGTTTCTAGCGCTTACAAAATATACCTATACCAACAGAGGAGCCACGAACACCAAAACCTATGCCAGCATCATGAACATCATCAACACTGCACCCATATTAACAATAAGGTCATCTGATTTGTGAGACACCAAAAGAATAGTCAACCACTACACTGGGTACTAGACCTATCACCAATAACTGGGGATAGGGAACCCTCAGAAAATCATGTCTATCCTCGACTACAGATTCAATAGCAACGACATCAGTAAATCGGTTATCCAAATTCACAAAAGGGTCATCAGATAACTGTGAAACCAAAGACATAATCAACCCGGCAATATCTGGAGATAGGCAGCTCTCGATATGTTAAGACTAGTGATAGGGGTGTGACTAGCAATGTGACGATTAAAAGTAGATGTAATGCTAATAGAAGTGGGGCAGGTCTAACTGGCCGATTAGCGGTGACTCTCAATGAAGAGAAGGCGGGACTAAATTCGGATTAATTTAGTCAACTGTGATATTTATAACTTTTGTTGATAAACCTCAAATATCACCGGGTTTGTAATAAGAATAACACGATGGGTGGTACAATTTGAACAGTGTCTGCCTACCCTTCCGGAGCATCTGAGTTCACCTCAGGCTTTAAGTGGAGTTCGTGCTACTCGATCTTTAATTTTACGCTGTGTAGATCGTTGTTTGTCCTTTTTTCATTTGACCTTTGTGTTGTCTGTTCTTCTTCAATTTACGGATTCGATTCTGATTGCCCTTTTAGTATCTTCAAACTCTTCTTATAACTAATTCACAATGCAGCATATGAGTGTTCGCTTAGCTAATATGTGATGTTATAATCCCTAATTAGTAATGATTTATTGGTGGTCAGTTTGTTATTGTATATGCATGTCTTCTCTGTACCGTTGTATAATGTTTACGATACATAAAGATGTCTTTTGTATGAATAAAACAATTGAAGGCTATATGGTCATACATTATTAATATGCATATAATTTTATTCTCTAAACCAATTTTACAAATATTACAGAGGAAGATAGTTCAAATTAACACAAAGTAAATACATATTATTACATTATTGTCAAGCTTATTAGTGTGCATGACATACTAATAGATGTGTGATTATTTTATTTTTCAAGGTGAAGTAATTTTCTTATTGATCAATCGTCGGCATAAATAACAGTGAATAATTGAAGATCAATTTATAATTCGTTATCAAAGTCTTCACGAATGCTTTTATACTTGTGCATTTTTTTCTTGTCAAAAAAGGTATTTAAATCATTTAGATACAGTGCGAACAAAACAAGAGATACATGCTCCTCTTTTGTGACACCGTTTAAACTTTGGAAGAAATGTGAAACAGAATCGGTATAGACAATTCTTGATTTTATATTATTATACATTTGACCCTTTATATTACATATATGTAGCTTATACCATAAGCCATCACACCACACAGTTTAGAAAGCCTTTTTGAAGTCTACATATGCACAAAAAAAGTTACATTTTCTTCAGTTATAGTAACTCTAAGGGGCCATATATAACAACACAGTAATACTGAATTGCGTGTGAACATCAGAAAAATATGCGTTGACTAAGATCAAGTACAATCAAAGTATCAATACATTTAATACAATCTGGTGCACAAATCAAATATTCTACAGCACTTGCATTCCTGTAAGTAAGTTCACCTATATATCTAATATTTCCTACTCGCTCATTCATGATAAAGAAGCTTTGTCCCTTGCAAAGATTAATCAATAATTTCCCAGATTTATTTTGTCCTTTGTCGAGTCCATGCTTTTTGAGTGGTAAATTTGAATCAGTTAAAAAAGAGGTACACTTTCTAGTAAATAGTTGTCCTCGTTTGGAAAATAGTTTTCTGTAAATATCGAATAAATCGTTAAGCTCAGCATTGGATTTACCCGCCAAAGATATATATTTATACAAACTAGAGAAATATCTTATGTCGACATTTATGTCATTGAATGCTTCTTGAGACGAGTGGGAGGTACATACTGGTGGTATATAAACAACACCAATTAAAACATCTTCATCTAATTTAAATACCGTGGGTGACATGTTTACCCAAAATACAAATTTACTGTCATTCTTCTTATAATAGCTTAATACACTTATCTAAATTTTCTTTATATCCAAAGTCAACCCCGCCTGATTTTCTATGTGTTACAACTTCTTTACATCTCATCAAATTCAAAACTTTTAACGGATTTACCAGCACATTATTCAAATTTTGAAAAATGAATTGTATATGCAATTTCGAAATTCTGTATTTTCCCACAAACTTAGATTGCTTTACGTTATATGTGTCTGTTGGCGTCCAACAGATAGGGTGTTGTGTTTTTCTTTTGTCTCTTTTATTTTCGTCTTGTGTACCCAATGTTACCAGTTTCTCTAGATTGCTTATTTTTGATTGCCCCTTCGGTATTATTTAGTGTTCATTTAATAAATAAGACATATTTAACAAGAACATATTTCTAAAATTCTTGCTCATTCTCTTCAAATAACAAATAGTAATCATTGGGTAGATTGAAGGACATGTCCTTTCAATTTCATATATTTCATCAACATGACAACCATAGCCATTCATATATTATTCAGTTATTGGTCACTAATTCATATAATGAGACCAAATTAATAGTTTTATTCCAGAAAGGTGTCGTGGTAACTAAATTATATATGTACATTTTGATATCTGTTCGTTTCACAAATCAACAGATCGCAAAATAAAATAAAACTCATTCATGATAGTTGTTTTGAGAAATAGCCCATCTGACAAATTTCCTGCAATATATCGAAATATATACATTCAGTCTGTAGTTTGTTGTATTCAATCCAATATGACGGATTGAGGATATTTACAGTTGCCTTCTTTACATTTGTTGGAAAACTGAAATGATAAGACAATTAGCACTGATCAATTTATTCTGGTATGATATATACCAAACAAATTCATTCTCCATGTTTGCATTTTTTCCATACCAGAAAGAAAGTTTAATATAATGTTCTTGCTGACGTGTGAACATTTTATTGAGACATTACAGAAGGAATACATCATATCGAGGCATGTATACCTTGTATGTCTAGTAAAACCAAGTAGATTAACATTCAGGTATTGGTGCATAGAATACTCATAGTTTAATATGACATTTCAGAAAAGAACTAAGAAAAGTTACCAAAGGGGTAATTATAAGCTGTAAATCGAAGGACAGACAACACAAAAAACGGGCAAAAAGACAAACAACGATCTACAAAGCACTACACAGAAAACTAAAGGTTAACTAATGCAGTGGATAACTCCTATATTCTGTGTACGTTTGTCAGTTATTATGCTTTAGATTTATCGGTAATTTGTTACAGCTTCCTTTGATCTTTAGTACCCGATAAATTTAGTAGCAACGTGCACTTGACCACCGACCCGTTATGCAAAAAATTATCAGCTGTTGGTCATTTGTCATGCGCGGTCTAACGTGACATCACTAAACCTTCCATAAAAAAAGGTCAAAGCACAACAAAATAATCTCAAATCTGTGTTAAAATTCTAAAATTGCCGATAAAAACATTATTTGTTTTTCGCTCGACAAGGATTATCAGGTCCATATCTCATCTGATATGGAACTGATAATCCTTGTCTTGCGAAAAAAAAATTCTAATAACATTTTTCAGTTATTATGCTTTCGATTTGCAACTGAGAGGGCTGAAAGGGTTGTAACTTGATCTGCACACCCTTATCAATAATATACCCATAGGTTGAAGGTTACAAATAGCATACCACTAATATTTATGGCACAACACTAATGTTATATAAAGACCAACCACAGTTTTAATTGTGGAGGAAACAAAGGTACACTATTCGTAAGCCTATACAACAGCGTAAGGTGTGCTAATCGTCTAGCACGCGATTGCGACTTACAACAACATATATCATAGGTAGGTGTAAATACAACCATAAGAACGTTAAAGAGATTTTCATGACGGGTGCCACTAGTTGAGAATGAACGGCTTCTCTTCCGGAGCACCTGAGTTCATCCCCGGGTTTTATCGGGTTCCTGTTACTCGATCTTTAATTTTATGTATATGTTTTGTAGATCGTTGTTTGTCCTTTGTCCTATTGACCATTGTATTGTCTGTTCTTCTTCGATATATGGATTCCGATTACCCCTTTGATATGTTCAAAATCTTCTCACAGAGAAACTTAATTACAACTACATGTTTTTCGTATTTTATCCCAAGTTGTTCTTTAGTTTTTTGTATTTGTTAATTGTTTTTGTCCGTGTATATTACTTTCTTTTTACCACGGCTTTATCATTTTCTGTTGCTTTTTTTATCACGTCTTAGTACCTTCTTACATTCCATAGTAATCGTTTTAAGATAACAGAAATGGTTAATATGCTGTGACTGACACATAGTGTAGAGTTACCTGATAGTAAATGATTGGTTAATTCAGAAGATCAGTAACGTTGTCAGGTATCAATGTAATGTTGTGTTCACCTGTAATACATAATCATCAATATCAATTTGTGTAATGCTGCATTGAGTGGGTGATTGATTGTCGTTTAATGGAAGCATTTTGTCAGCTAAACAGGTATATGACGGTGAGAACAAGTTAATTTTCAATTAGATGACGACGAGACCCGCTTTGTGCTAGACCAACAAGCTTAATGGGAGTTTTATAGAGCCAGCTCATTGATACAACAGTCCGCTGATAGACATGTCGTCCCAACCAGCACATTATCCTAATTCCGAACAAACCCGTCTTAGCTCTTTCTCCTTAATGTTGCGTGCTTAGCGGAGAAGCAAAAAATACCAATTTTATAGTCCTTGGTTTGATACGATGGGGAATCGGGCCCACAATCTACTACACTCGAGGCGAGCACGCTAACTATTACACCATTGATGTGGAGTTATTGCTAAAGAGCTTTATACTAATTTGATTAATACTCAATTTTGTTATCGTTATTATTTATTCAAAACACAAATATTGACACCATTGCTTGTGTAGTTTTTGACAAAATACATGTAAGTTACCACGAATAAAACATTCCACCGACAATATTACTGTTAGATACCCAGTGTTCATTAATTTGATATCTCCTCTCATGTTCAATTAAATCTTATTGTCATACCGGGTGCTATTTGTGGAGCCGGAACTGCCTAACAATCAGGAGCACACGAGTTCACCCTCGTCTTTTAGTGGGGTTTGTATTACTCGATCTGTAGTTTTATGTGTAATGTTTTGTAGATATGTTTTTGGTTATTGTGTTGTCTGTCCGTCTTCGATATATGGATTCTGATCATCCCTTTGATATCTTCAATCTCTTCTTGCAACATTTCTACTATTGCATTTGATACCTGAGTAAAAGTGCCGTTGGTATTTTCTCCTCAGCATATTCTTTAATAATATGTATTTGGTGCTTTTTCAAATGAATGATCGTCTGAAAAATACACCATCTGTTTATATGTTATTATCGTTAAATAAATAAATAAATTAAACATTTATCAAATCGACACCTTAACGTAGCATTTCAGTAAACACTCATATACACATATGGACATGGAAGAACAACGTCATTTTCCATATTAATAACTGGATCGCTATGTTTGCAACAAGAGAAACACGTCGGTCGTCACAAGTGGAGTAGGGACTGCTTGTCGTTGAAGAGCGTTTGGGTTCTCTTCCGAAAACTAGAAATCCTGTTTGTGATAGGTCATTCCGAAATAGATAAATTAGATATATAACTTGACATGTATGAAACTCACACTATTCCAACGATCTGTATGACAAGTCACTTCTGCGGACAGAATTGGATCGCAGGCTGCGTGACCCATATGTTTATTGTTGGACGTATTCTTTATTTGTATTTCAATGGTCACAGCAGACACAATCAGATAGAGCTAAAAAGAATAGTAGTCTATTCATTACTGTGTTAGAATATCATAAGGGAACAACCATTTATTATTTATAGAAATAATAATTATTGTCCTGAAAGATGTTGAAAAATAAATTATCTGACCTTCTAGTTTTTAACGAGATATTTTTTTTGGTAAAATAGAAAAAAAAGAAAATACTGAATTTTCACGTTAGAATGAATTTCTCGCTCGGAGGAAAAGCATTTCATACAATTGTACACTTTGACATAGCATAAATATATATATATTCGTCACTTTGAAACACATGTACAATACGTAGCTGTATATCTTCACCACGATCATCTGTCTGAAAAATAATGACATTAACAATACATTAATATGTGCTAAGATTATATAGAATATACTTTACGTATTTGCAAGCAATTACATAATTGTTTGAAAGAAGAAACAGGATATATATATATATTGAAATTTGTTTGAAAAGTAAATTTCTCCTTATCTTTGCATGTTATCTAGATGATCAATATTTAACATGTTCCTTTTTAATTTTGATGCCAGTTTTCTAGAAATAAGATCACGAAAGCAGTGGTTTTATTAGTCCGTTTTATTTAACATTGAAATTATTGTTTTAATATGTTTAGTTATAAAACTGATGTTTACTAATATAACATATAAAGCATATGCTACGCATTCATATTTAATTATAAGAATACAATTTAAACAGTAATAATTAACACTTATAATAATAGCAATATATGATGTTATGCCAAATATAAATGGCTGTGCAAAACATGTAGACCATATATGTCAATACACAAAACACCAACAAACTAAATAAATAGAATTGGTGATCATAAAAAAGTTAGTAATAAGTTAATTAAAATATGTATCAACAGCAAGCAATCAAGTATTACGCCAGTATATATCATACACCTGTCTATTCTGAACACCAAATTAGGTCACATGGATGTTCTGATAAGACAGATTTCACATAAAAATATGGAATGAAAAGGCAAAATGATACAAAATTTATAGAAAATAAATGAATATACAATAATAATATAATATGTTCACACAAATACATCAATTAAATTAAATATAAAGATTTATGTGAAGTGTTATCTTGTAGTTTGCTATTTCTTTAAACACTGTTTTATGTGGTTTATAATGTGATTGTGTTATCTTGTAGTTTATTAAATTTTTGCAACAAAGTTGTGTGTGATCTATAATGTAAACGTGTTATCTTTATCGTAATATGCCGACTCGTGGATCCCGTACAATATATTTATCAATGTATATATGACAATATACATATGAAAAGGTAGTATATCAGTGAACATCAGAGTTGTTTCATGAATGTAGATATATCATTTTCATACAAAAACAAGTCGATATTTTTAATGTATTTGCGATACATTTGATAACCCTTTCTAACCAAGTACACAAATACTCACCAAAACAATCAGTAACATTGTTAGGTTGTAACTTATACAGGTATTCTCTACCATAGTCAATACAAGTTACAGAGGTTGAAAATTTCTCTTTTCCTTTAAGCCATGTCCAGAATGGGATGTTATCACAACCACCGCAATACATGTCAAAATAACTAGGAATAAAATTATCTCTGTTTATGATTAATTGATATTGTATCTATGAATTGAGCGATCCATGTGTGACAGCTATGTAATGTGAAGATAACACAAACGTAAATTACCAAGTAGACGTAAAATTGATCCAAATAAGACTTGGTACAGGAACTTAATTAAACAAATGGCGAGTGTAAAGGGGTTACACATACGGATATGAAATAAGAAATGTATATCTTGAAGAGAAAAATAAAATTATGATAATAGTACATGATCATCTACACGGTATTGGTAAAAAGAAGATGTACACAAAATTATGTCAGAACCAGTGCAACACTGATATAGGTATCACAACGAGAACTGATAAACATCATGCTATACTGCTAACAATCAGCTACTAAGCCAAGAGTTGAGGTCATCACTTCGACAGTATTACTGTTGTCACAATGACTTTGTTTACCGATATGGAATATGTGTCACAAATGACCACGGATATGTTCCACCTGTCGTAATTACTTCCCGGTCCCTTCCTCATTCATGATTGATCACCGGCTTTGTAGCTAGATTAACACAACGAGTGGCACTAGTTGAACAGGAGCTGCCTTCCCTTCCGGGGCACCTGAGTTCACCACCAGTTTTTATTGTGGTTTGTGTTACTCGATCTTAAATGTTATGTGTATGCTTTGTTTGTCATTTTGTCCTCTGGCCATTGTGTTGTCTGTTTTTCTTCGATTTTCTTTGATTACCCCCTTTGGTGTCTTCAACCTCTTCGTATTTCGATGAGACCACATAACCGGTGTCATCATAAGGTTAAGTATATTGGTTAGCTTTCGTATCGATAGACTTTACTACATATACTACGTAAAATGCAACTTACAGTGATGTCAGCTGTGTTAGATTATCTAAGGCATGTTCACTAACAAATGATAGAGAGTTGTTGTGCATGATTCTGAAATATAACTTCACATTGTAAATCAGTATTATAATCTACATCCCCCCATTGCCATAATCTCAACATATGTATCGGTTTTCTGTTATAAGGCGTGAGTTGATACATACATTCCCAGCCTATTCACAATATCAGTGCATGTGATATCGTGTTGTAAGCCAGAATAAATGTAACATATACGACGATTGTACTTCGACATATCAGGATATTTGATTTATCTGGGACACTGTAACAAATGTGTATTTCGAGCTATCAGTAACGGTTTGTCCTAGCACAAAGGAAGAGAGTCCATGAAAAGTGTGATTGGTTGATAGATTTATGTTTGACACCAACTCTAGCAATAGTTCAGCTTTAACGTAGCGTGAACAAATATAAAAAATGCTCACCTGCAAGACTCTTAGATGTATAACATATTAGTGTATGAAACAATTTGTTATATGTACAAATAAAAGGAGAAACAGGATAAGGCTAAAAACATATTATTTTGAACTTATCTTATCTATTTGATATATACAGTCCGACAAAAGTTAAGCACAACCTGACATGTTTCAATATCTTTTCTAATAATGAACTTATTTCAAATCGGTTTGTTATTTTCGTTCCCTGTACACATATACTTACTTACCTGTGAAACAGGTTATTGATCGATTTTTATGTATGTTTATATGACAGGGTGTGTAAAGTGCCACGTGTACTTTTCAACATTTGTGTTTGCGAACGAAAGCTGATTGTTTATGTGTAGAGTTTTAAGTTTCATTTTCTATTGGTTTGGTATGGTGTGGTGAAAATTAACCATACCAGAAAGGTGGCAAGCTGTTGACATGCATAACGGTGGCTTTAGCCAAAGAAGGGTGGCATACCACTTCAGGGTTAATCATTCCATCATTGTACGACTGATGCAGCGTTTTCGTCAAACGGGGTATGTTCCTGACCTTCCACGTGCAGGTAGACCTCGTAAAACGACGTCGAGAGAGGACCGGCTCATATCCATACGGGCGTGGTAACGGCCAATCAGTACAGCTGGTGCACTTCATGGTAATTTAGCACTGTAATCAGACACCTCCACCATCAGGGAATGCGAGGGCGACGACCCATAAAACGTCCACAGTTGAAATTACGTAATCGCCATGCTCGATTTGACTGCTCACATGATCACTTGGGGTGGACTATTCGCACATGGAGACGGGTCCACTGGTCTGATGAAAGTCGTTTTTTGCTACGCCCTAACGATGGTCGTGAAAGGGTTGGCGCCAACGAAACACTTCATTTCAGGACAACCAAATTTTGGGCACAACTGCTTTTGGGGGTGGGGATGTAACTGTCTGGGGTTGTTTTTCCTCTGACTTTAAGTTGGACTTGTACGCTCTTGATTGTAATTTTACAGGCCAAAAATACCGTGACAATGTGCTCGCTCTATTCGTAGTCCCCCATTTCGACAATCATGTGTTGGCTGACAGGCCAATGTACATGGACGACAACGCTAGGCCACATAGAGCCCGAATTGTACATTTTTTACATTTTTGTTCAGACAATTACATGACCTGCGATGTCGCCAGACATGAACCCTATAGAGCATGTATGGGACTTTATTGGGCGAAAAATTTACCAACGCAATCCAAAATGTCAAAATATTGACGAATTAAGAACTGCTATCTTACAGGAGTGGCAACAGTTCTCCCAAGAACGGCTTAGGCGTCTTGTGCGAAACACGACGAGGCGTGTTACAGAACTTCACAATAAACGCGGTGGATATACTCGTTATTGATTTGTATGACTTATACACACGCACAATAGATGCATTTAAAAGTTCTTAAGATCTGAGGACTCTGCATTTTAATGCAATGTTAAAAACTTCCATCAAAGACAAACTGGTTTTACGTTTTTCCTGTGCCTGTTTTGAACCCCATTTTTGCCACGTCATAGTCACGTCTTACTTCGTAGATTGGTAATTTTAGAGCCCTTGGTGTAGTCTTTAAGAAGTGTAAGAAAATTTGTGATATCTATTTTATTGTTTTAACAGTGTTGATGTAAAACAATATATCGACTTTGGTCGGATTGTATATAAATGAAAACAGTTCCTGAAATAGTCCACTGTATTAGTTGTGGTTTTTTGCTTTGTTTGTTCCACATGTTTAGAAGTGGAATACCTTTCCAATTATCACGTGGTTAGCTATATTAAACAACGTATACAACGAGCTTGTAGTCTATATTCAGATTATTTTAAAGTCATCGTATTTTTAGTATTAAGTTATTAAGTAAAGAATAATCTTCCGGAAGATATCAAAACCCTGTTGAAAGGTATACTGTCACTTGCCTATTAATTACGATGGTATTGGTAATTACATTTTATTTCAAAGTTAACCTTTGGTTTCCCTTTATGAAGTAGGGAACTTGATACTGAACATACATATTAATGTGTTGTAAGCTAAACCATGTAATAAAGTAGGGAGCTTGATGCTTACAGTTCACTAAGTCTAGGCAAGCCGTTGAATGTGTCTGATTGGATCGATGTAATCTTATTGGAATACAAAAGACTACAACATATAAAATACATACTAAATACTATGAAAATATGAGACCAAATAAGTATATGGAAAGTCCGAAGACAAATATTGGGGAACCATCCCTTTAGTCAAATAGTTTCGTTCCCAGGCGACCGTGACAGTCAATTTCTCTGGATGTAGTTCAAGGTGTGACGCGGAGCTAGCTGTATTTGTGGTATCTTTTAGTTCAAACTCAGGGACAAATATGGGATTAAAATATTCTCTAAGCCATGAATTATTTAGTGAAAATAAACCATATATACAGTCGAGAAACAAATTCAAGGACCGAGCTTGCAGTTTGTGTTCAGACTTTTTAGACATTACCGTTTTTTAGTTCTAAGTTATTACGTAAAGGATTTCTTAATATTTAATAGTTTTGTATTCCGGATGAATTAATACCGGAATTGATTCCATGTTAAAATTGTGAGTAATCTTTCATGAAGATGCATGATTATTTACCTGGAAAATCCAGTTGATGTAATTGGTTTATATTGTTTTCTAAGTATTAACTAGCATATCGTAAAGATTGTGAAGTTCATATGTACATATGTGTATGTAGAGATTTCTAGCGTCGTAAAATGTGTGAGTCGATGAAACTGTTTCAAGCGAACTGTATGTAGAAGTCTAACAATAAAGAACAATCGAAAAATTCTTTTGATTTTTTGTTTATTTTTTACATTAGTTATTCGGTATTACATGGAACATCTTTAGTGGTATTACATGTATTATTATATTGTGTATTGACTGTTCTATTAATATAACTTGATTTGTTTTACTCAGCAGAATGTAGTTACATTTAAACTTTATGTTTATTTGTAGCTTATTACCACAACGTGCAACGAATAAATACTAAAATCAGAGTAATGGTATATTAGTTCCTAGTGACTTTGATTAGCTCTGCACATTTGGCAGTCACGGTTGTTATGCAAGACATATACTAACACAATTACACACATCATACTAAATGATACTCTCAGATGTTCTAATTTTGGTAGATTGTTCAAAGCGTTGTCCCCTATCACTGATATGTCATTGTTCTGTAACTTCTTATCAATAGTCAACACATTTCTTTTTTAAACTATTGAACTACTGATATATTTCAAACGATACATATTTGATAATTTTAAATGTAAAAAAATGTTGTTTTAATTATTTGTGATTTTTTGCGTGTTTGACAAATACCTGTGAATAATCGGTCCATTGATATTTTTAGTTTTAGCTTGAATAATATTAGAACTGAGAAACTTGTTTAGTTGCTTTGATTATTAAGCCAGGTCTAATATATTTAATACAGACAGTTCACCATTGCGGGAAAAAAATTGGACTTTGTCCAGACTGGAATGCTTAAAACAATGTCTCTGCTTTTAAATTGGAATTATCACGTGTAATTACTCGATTGAAAAAAAGATAGTGCTTTACTCATTTGACTTATTTCATATTGTCTGAAAGAGCTGATTAAGATGACGATTTAGTAGTTCGTTGTTTGTCCTTTGTCTTCTTGTCATTTTGTTGTCCGTTCTTCTTCGATTTATGGATTCTGATTACCTCTTTGGTATCTTCAAACTCTTCTTGCATATCAAAACTAAGGATGTTGTCCTTCATGTATAGGTGACCTTAGCCATGGTTGCCTTCACAGACTAGACATCTTGGTGTTCTTGATTCCAAATATTTCATTTTTTTATTTACAATCTTTTGACTTTGAGTGTACCATGTGAAGGCTACTGCAGAAAATCTAATATGTTGTATTTTTGTGTGATTGTTCGGTTTGATGATATCGGAAGAATTGTTGATAATTACAGATTACGTTTTATTTTCATTATCACAACTCACAAAACATTGCTGAATACAAAAACAAATCATTGAACATACATATTAATGTTTTGTAAGTTACAACATGGAATGCAGTAGGAAACTTGATACTTACAGACTATGAAGGTTAGGCAAGTCGTTGAATGTGCCTGACTGGAGTGATGTAATCTGATTGTTGTACAACAAACTAAGAAATATAAAATACGTACTAAATAATACGTAAATATCAGACCAAATAAGCTAAACGAAAGTCCGAGGTAAAAACATGTGCAACCAGAGGCCACTTACGGTAGGGCAGCCAACTCAAAGACAAAGAGAGAAAACAAAGGAATGTATATAAAATTAAAGTTTGAGCAACAGGAAAATCACTAACAAACGGGATTGGAAAAGGGCTTTAAGGTCCTGTTCTACTTGTGACATCCACCATGCGGTTAATTCCAACAACCGGTTAAAATTCACACATGGTGAAACGTCGTGAGAGAAGAAACCTGGCTGTGCTTACAATCAAGATACACCGAACACGTCACAGTTCATTCGTAACACCTAACCAATTGATGAAGGTAATCCAACAAATATACAACTGAAAACCTACAATTTAAAAAAAGGAAACCATTGGTTCCGTAGCGCCTTGGTAGTATCAACAAATAACCAAGAAACCCCCACTGGAACATCAATTCAAGTGAGGGACTTATTTCCATATGAAGTTGCTGCTGGAATTGTTCTATATAGAAATGGAATATTCACAATAGGAAAATGTTCACCATCTATTTACTCACATATGTTCGTTCTCAAACGACCCTCACTGTCAATTTATCTGGGTATAGTTCAATGTGTCAAGCAGAGTTAGCTGCATTATTGGTTTCTGTTAAATCAAATTGAAGGAGAAAGATGGGACTAAAATAGTCTTAAAACAATGAATTATTCAGTTAAAAGATACCGTATATACAGTTGAACGTCAAATTAAGGGACAGGGCTTGCTGTGTTGAGAGGTAGCTGTACAAAATCTGCTTCAACCGACGAAGAGCAGAGCTTAGTAAGCACCTATTGTAATATAGTTTAGCAAATATGTGCATGAATTATAATAATTATGTTGCCAATCGAAATCTTAAGCATTTCGATCAAGTCAATTTTAGATAAATATTTGTTAGTAACAGAGTACATTTTAAATAAATAAGGCATGTCTCTCCCTAAAGCAATATATTTGTATCCAGGTTGCCCTTTCTTTTAAATAAAACCCTTGAACATATAATAATCTAGCGGTTTCTGCTATATTGTTTTCGAATTTGATTATATGTTTAAAAACAAATATGAGACAATAATGATCTAGAAAAGAACTTGTGAACCACCTGTTCACTACAACATCTCGCCAGCACCTGGGTTCATCCCGGGTTTTCTATGAGGTCCGTCTTGATCATCTTTTTAGTTTTCTGTATTGTGTTTTTTGTTTATCTTACTTGTCTTAATGGAGTAACTAGTTGAGCAGGAACTGCTTACCCTTCCGGAACACCCGAGTTCACCCCCAGTTTTTAGTGGGGTTTTTGTTACTCGATCTTTAGTTTTATATGTATGTGTTTTGTAAATCGTTGTTTTTCCTTTTGTGCTTTTTCTTTGGCCATTGTGCTGTCTGTTCTTCTTCACGGATATACGGATTCTGATTATCCCTTTGGTATCTTCAAGCTCTTCTCAGTAATATGTATTATTGACAAATTGTATTTTCTTACATTATCTCATAGCATTATTAATAGAATATATTCTAATGATTGGCTTATACATTTTTACTAATAATATTCAATGATACAGATATCTCAGATTTGCTAGATTGTTGAAAGCGTTTTCATCTATCACTGACATGTCATTATTCTGTTTCAGCCTATAAATTATCAATATATGTATTTATTAATACAATTGGTCTGCTTATATGTCTTAAGCGATACACATTTGATAATATTAAATGGAGTTACGTCCGTCAAGCATTATCGAAAGAATTGTTGGTCATCACAGTTTATATTTTCTTTTCATTATCACCACTCACATAAAATCGCTGAAAACATATTAATGTTTTGGAAGTTAGAACGTGGAATGCAGTAGGAAACGTGATACTTACAGTACTTGAAGGCTAGGCAAGTCGTTGAATGAGTCTGACTGGATTGAGGTAATCTGATTGTCATACAAGATACTACAAAATATTAAATACGTACTAAAAACTGTGTAAATATCAGACCAAATAAGTATGATGAAAGTCCGAAGTCAAAGTATGCGCAACCAGAGGCCACTTACGATAGGGCAGCAAACTCAAAGACAAAGAGAGAAAACAAAGGAATGTATATACAATTAAAGTTTGAGCAACACGAAAATCACTAACAAACGGGATTGTAAAAAGGGCTTTAAGGTCCTGTTCTACTTGTGACATCCACCATGATGTTAATTCCAACAACCGGTTAAAATTCACACATGGTGAAACGTCGTGAGAGAAGAAACCTGGCTGTGCTTACAATCAAGATACACCGAACACGTCACAGTTCATTCGTAACACCTAACCAATTGATGAAGGTAATCCAACAAATATACAACTGAAAACCTACAATTTAAAAAAATAAAACCATTGGTTCAGTAGCGCCTTGGTAGTATCAACAAATAACCAAGAAACCCCCACAGGAACATCAATTCAAGTGAGGGACTTATTTCCATATGAAGTTGCTGCTGGAATTGTTCTATATAGAAATGGAATATTCACAATAGGAAAATTTTCACCATCTATTTACTCACATATGTTCGTTCTCAAACGACCCTCACTGTCAATTTATCTGGGTATAGTTCAATGTGTCAAGCAGAGTTAGCTGCATTATTGGTTTCTGTTAAATCAAATTCAAGGAGAAAGATGGGACTAAAATAGTCTTAAAACAAAGAATTATTCAGTTAAAAGATACCGTATATACAGTTGAACGCCAAATTAAGGGACAGGGATTGCTGTGTTGAGAGGTAGCTGTACAAAATCTGCTTCAACCGACGAAGAGCAGAGCTTAGTAAGCACCTATTGTAATATAGTGTAGCAAATATGTGCATCAATTATAATAATTATGTTGCCAATCGAAATCTTAAGCATTTCGATCAAGTCAGTTTCAGATAAATATTTGTTAGTAACAGAGTACATTTTAAATAAATAAGGCATGTCTCTCCCTAAAGCAATATATTTGTATCCAGGTTGCCCTTTCTTTTTAATAAAACCCTTGAACATATAGTAATCTAGCGGTTTCTGCTATATTGTATTCGCATTTGATTATATGTTTAAAAACAAATATGAGACAATAATGATCTAGAAAAGAACTTGTGAACCACCTGTTCACTACAACATCTCGCCATCACCTGAGTTCATCCCGGGTTTTCTATGAGGTCCGTCTTGATCATCTTTTTAGTTTTCTGTATTGTTTTTTTTTTTATCTTACTTGTCTTAGTGGAGTAACTAGTTGAGCAGGAACTGCTTACCCTTCCGGAACACCCGGGTTCACCCCCAGTTTTTAGTGGGGTTTGTGTTACTCGATCTTTAGTTTTATATGTATGTGTTTTGTAAATCATTGTTTTTCCTTTTGTACTTTTTCTTTTGGCCATTGTGCTGTCTGTTTTTCTTCACGGATATACGGATTCTGATTATCCCTTTGGTATCTTCAAGCTCTTCTCAGTAATATGTATTATTGACAAATTGTATTTTCTTACATTATCTCATAGCATTATTAATAGAATATATTATAATGATTGGCTTATACATTTTTACTAATAATATTCAATGATACCGATATCTCAGATTTGCTAGATTGTTGAAAGCGTTTTCATCTATCACTAACATGTCATTATTCTGTTTAAGCCTATTGATAGTCAATAGATGTATGTATTAATACAATTGGTCTGCTTATATGTCTTAAGCGATACACATTTGATAATATTAAATGGAGTTACGTCCGTCAAGCATTATCGAAAGAATTGTTGGTCATCACAGTTTACATTTTCTTTTCATTATCGCCACTCACATAAAATCGATGAATACATATTAATGTTTTGGAAGTTAGAACGTGGAATGCAGTAGGAAACTTGATACTTACAGTACTTGAAGGCTATGCAAGTCGTTGAATGAGTCTGACTGGATTGATGTAATCTGATTGTCATACAAGATACTACAAAATATTAAATACGTACTAAAAACTGTGTAAATATCAGACCAAATAAGTATGATGAAAGTCGAAGTCAAAGTATGCACAACCAGAGGCCACTTACGGTAGGTCAGCCAATACAAAGACAAAAGGAAAAAAAACAAAGCATAGAAAACTAAAACTTGAACAACAGGATAACCACTAACCATTGGGATTGGAAGAAGGGATTTAAAGTCATGTTCCATTAGTGGCATCCATCATGCTGTTCATGCCAACTACTGGTTAAAATTCTCTCAGGGTGACATGGCGTGAGAGAAGAAAAAAGGACCAACCTACAATCAACATAAGCCGAACACATCCGTGTTTATTTGTGACACATAACCAATTGATGAAGGTGATCCTACAGATATACCACTGAAGAACTACACTTTACAGGATAGGGAAGCCATGGTTCAGTAGCTCCGCCCTGTCAGTATCAACATCCCCGACAGGCAACACTAACACCGGAACATCCATTCAACTGATAATCAATATACAGATGCTGTGGGAATAAATGCAATATCCTCAATAGTACAATTTTAATCATCTCTTTAATCAAATAGTTTCGTTCTATAACGACCCTCACTGTCAATTTATCTGGATGTAGTTCTAGGGGTGTCAAGCAGAGCTAGCTATATTTGTGGTATCGTTTTGTTCAAGCTTAGTGACAAATATGGGATTAAAATAGTTTCTTAGCCATGAATTGTTGAGGGAAAAGAAACCGTATATATAGTTGAACGCCAAAATAAAGGACCGGTGTAGCTACATTTCATTTTGATTGAGGGGCAGCTGAATAAAATCCGCTTCCACTGACTAAAACAAGCACAGTATACATCCACAGTAATATATTTCAGCAAGCATATGCACCAATTATAACAAATATGTTGTTAATCAAATTTTTAGGCATTTTGATGATGTCAGAGAAATCTTTGTTAGAATCAGAGTGTGTTTTTTAGTTATTACGCATGGCTATAACTAAAACAATATATTTGTATCTAAGTTGGCCTATCTTTTTAATAACACCCTCAAACATACAGTATTGTAGTGGTTTTTATTTCGTTAATTTCGTAATTGATTACAAGTC
Source organism: Gigantidas platifrons (assembly GCA_002080005.1). Taxonomy (NCBI): domain Eukaryota; kingdom Metazoa; phylum Mollusca; class Bivalvia; order Mytilida; family Modiolidae; genus Gigantidas; species Gigantidas platifrons. The sequence goes on from MJUT01046846.1 coordinate 219,815, forward strand.
TAAAAAATGAGTCCGAAGACAAATCTTGGGGAACCTTTCTTTAATCAAATAGTTTCGTTCTCAAACGATCCTCACTGTCAATTGTTCTGGATGTAGTTGAAGGTATGAAGCCTGGATAGCTACATTCGTGTAACCTGTTAGTTCAAGTTCAGAGGAAAATATGAGATTAACATGTTCTCTTAGCCATACATTATTCGGTGAAACCGCATATACATTTGAAGACCAAATTCAAGGACCGTGCTAGCTACATTTCGTCTTGGTTGAGAGCCACCTGCATAAATTCTATTTTAACATTATTTACCCCTAGTAATATGTTTTAGCAAAGACGTGCACCATTTATAGCAAATATTTTGTTAATCAAAATCTTGGTGATGTCAGATAATTATTTGTTAGAATCAGAGTATGTTTTTATTTAATCAATGATACATTTCTCTCCCTGAAACAATATATTTGTATCCAAGTTGGCCTATCTTTTTAATAACACCCTCAAACATACAGTATTCTAGTGGTTTTATTTTGTTAATTTCGTAATTGATTAAATGTCTAAAAAATGAAATATGAGACAAAAAT
>MJUT01046846.1:238910-251563 GCA_002080005.1 Gigantidas platifrons
AATTGGAATTAAAACATATAAAAACTTAACTACAAATTTAAAAAACACTGCTACATGTCACAGTTCTTATAGACTGATGATATTCAATAAGTTTAATACTCAAGTTTTGATAAAACATTAACAATAACATGCATTGACATAATGTGGTTATGTATTTCTACAAACCATACTAGATGATACTCACATATATTCTAGGCTTCGTAGATTGTTGAAAGTGATATTTATGATCTTTATATTGATTGATTGGTGTTTAATCTATACTATTTTTCCTTTATTTTAAACATAATTTAGTCATACATTTATACAAATCATACTGAACGATACTCACAGATTGTGCAAATGTGGTACATTGTTGAAAGATTACCAAAGAGGGAACCAAAACTGGACAATCCAGTAAAACTGGCAATATAGCGTACACAAGACGAAGAAAAACAAACCAAAAACACAACACAATATGTGTTGGACACCACTACGTGAAAACAAAAACAGATAACGTAAATAAGACAATAACAACTGGAGGTAAAGACGAACCGAACATCATTTGTATTCGAGCATCACAACGCAGAGTTCACGACGGGTTAACATTTTCTACTTCTTATAAGACATCCGTCGTGTTACTCATATATACAGTCCAGTCCGGTAAAAGGATGTGTACTCATAGAGGAAAGAAAACATCTACGTAAAAAGTTTTATTGTCATTTGAGATATGGATATTTCAGAACGGTCAACCGGATTGTGATAACGACCTTATTTTTTTTGAAGCTATAACTTGAAACTATGAGCAACGTAGCCTTGCTTGAGTAGCTTTTGCGTAAGCAGCTGAAATATGTCTAGAAAATCACTGTGATATTGGAAAAGTGAAGTCATCGTGTTTGTCGTAGAGGTTTGTTTTTAATCTTCCTCCGTTGTCGATATTTAGATGAATGTCCGGGTCAGAAGCAAACTTCTGCGTTTCAGTAATATCCTCAAGAGCAAGCTAATGTGAATAGATGCGATAGAGTTTATCACCGAGTCGAGAATTGTTCAATGACAGAAAATCATCGTTATAGCGGAAGCTGGAATTTTAGGTACGGGAAAATGTTCTATCTTTATTCCTGAGAAGCCAATGAAGGAAGTCTGCATCATCATTTTGAATGGCTTTCGACAGAGCAAGATTTGTTTCTACCAATTACAAAATACTGATACCTTTGTTCTCAGTTCTTCTTTGAGAAGCAACGTGTGTGTCTATCTTATGAACTATGTGTGTGTCTTACAAATCTAGCAAAATGCCATACAGAATCAGAAACACAAATATTATGTGATACCATAAAATGTCTATTATGTGCATTATATACTACTGTTAATTTAAATTCCTATTAAATGCAAGTTTGGAACAAGTTCAATCAACATTGCATATCAAGCTAAATTTATGTTTTTGTTTATTCGAATGTTACGTCTTTTTTTTAAATATAAATATTATAATACAATGATACATTGTGGTTTATATTCTGGACAAAAATGTATTTTTATCGTTTTTCATTAACTAAGTTAGTTGGTTCGCTGGATGGGTATAAATGAACATATTGACATATTTTTTTATCGACATGGGAGATAGGGCCGTTTTCTGTCATTATATAACACAGCTGCAATCATCTGAGCCCCTTCTGTTTCCCTCGGATAGTATATACATTGCCCTTATTAAAGAATTATATAATAAATATAACTAATATACCCTAATAATTACAGACTTACAAGTCATACGTGTTATTCGGTAAATCTGTTGGAATACTATCCAGTCCTCTATTGTTGCAAGAAACATAAAGTCGGTCTGAATAGTCGCTACAACTACAGACACTAGGACATGATGATACCACACCGACAAGTAAATGCACAACAACTATTGCTGTTATAAGAAACTGCATTTTGCGTCGTCAATCTACAAATACAAAATATAACTACTAAATAAGTATTGACCAATGTTGTTATGCATGCATAAATAAATGTATTACGAACTAGTATTACAACTCACTAAGATATACCCCCACTCCCCACATCTGCCCCACCTATTTCCATAACCACAAACATTACTGATTGTTCAGACCAAAAGTGAAAGGGACCCTCCTCTACTAGCCAGCCAATGATTATTTAGTCAAGTTTCACCAGATTCCATCATACATTACTAAAATTATACTATGACATGGCATAAAATATAAGGCCCTTAACTCTGGTACAATAAAAGTGAATATCACCAAAGTGAAACAGACCCTTCTCTCTTCATGAGTAAACTACTGCTCACAGGGATGTCATTAGAAGCCGGCAACCGGCAAACATCTCCGATAATTTCAGCTGTCGTCGCCGGTTACAGGAAAAAAGTCACAATATATTTTTCCACATTTACTATACCCCGGAAAGTCACAGTATGTATAATGAGTGACTTTGTCCATTACCCAGGTTATGGTGTTTATCGCCACTTTCAACATTTTTTCGGTGATATGGTGGCTTTCTGTTTTATCATTACAATATATTTCAAATTTGGTTTCATTCTGATAAATAATAACATTTGATCTGCACATACCGTTCACATTTATTACCTAATAACCAGGACCAATATTATTTGATCTTTGAACTTTGCAAATTGATAACTGGTAAACAAATAGGGATCCATCAGCTTCCCAAAACGCAAATATTGATTTCCCCCATAATTTTTCAATTTTTTTCCATTTTTGTCGATTTCCCAACTTCTTAAATTATTTTATTTTTCGACTATTAGTTATTTAGATTGTTGGAAGAAAATAAATAATTTGTTACAGATGGAAATCGAGAGAAAATCATATCGAGTCGGCTTTTTATTTTTGTAGCTTTAGGTAAGTATGGATAAGAAGTGCCAAACGAACGTCGGAAGTATGTAAATATTACACAAACAGGTACATGTTTTGAGATTTAAAATTTGTTTTTCTTTCTTTCTTTAAAAGAACTGGCGACCGTTTCACTAAAGGTCGTAAGTCGGAAACGTAGACGTAAATGCACTCTTAAGAGCTATCACCGATACGATCCGAGTTGTCTTAACATACGGGCCAACTAGTCATCGCTTACGGGCCGACATGTCTCGGTCCAAGTTGTCCGCGGGCCGAGTTATCTGACATCCATGCTTAGCCGAGAAATATAAAGACAAATTGTATAATGTTTGCTGTGATCCGAACAGAGATCTGACTCACGAATATCTATCCCGTAATTTAATTGACAATAGCTTTGAATTCAAGTACAATTTGTACTAATCTACCAATCAATACAATTAGCTTCTTTGTAAACACATGTGCGCACTTGACAAATTAACATAACAAATAATAAGACAAGCTTAAAATAGAACCAAGTAATATATTCTTTTTAAACCATATAGTCGTGTATATAACGGGATATACATAATTGTTCATACAAAAGACAATGTATTTCATTTAAACCTAATAAATAATCAAAGTAGATCGAGATCAAATACAAAGAACAGCATGTCTGTGTAAATCCTGTGGTCTTTTTGCATTGTACATATCCCAGATGCTTGCCAGATATGTAACATTGCTGATGTCTTAAGATAAAAAGGTCAAAACTTTGCAAAGCACATTCTTAAGTACCATAAATTAAGGCTAAATTATGACAATGCCGTCTTTTGAGGTATAATTCGTAATTGCATAAATATTTCACCGCATGCCAACATTTTAATTATCTTTCTTTGTGATGGTTCCTTTTTAAAACATTAATATTATAAAAATTGAAAGACGCTTCTTTCTTTATTAGAATTTATTCTTTTTTGATGAGTAACAATAAAGCACGGAGCCCGTTAACCGACATAATAAATATTTTTATAACGTTACACGAAATAGTATTTGGCATAAACTAAAATAAAAAATATATCCATAAACGAATTAAAAAAAATTATCATGTCAGAAAACGGGTTCCGTAAACTTTTTCGCATAAACGAAATTAGAATTAGCATGTCAGTTACTGGGCTCCACAATAAAGCAACATATTAATATGCATTTGGCTTTTCTTTTTTCTTCTTTTTTATTTCAGATGAGTGCGTTTTCATCGCATATTTGTGTATACATGTAAACATAGTAATATAATGTGTAGTTGTTGTGTATGACCTCACGGAAACGGCCTTGTAGGCTTTTATTCATTACAAAACTTTTTAAATTATATTTTTTGTTTCCAATCGATAATTTGAGTGCGCAGGTATTAAAGGTAGATATATACCGACATATAGTATAATAGTATACTGGTTGACGCACAGACCTGTGGTTGACGATATATTGGCCGTCATATTAGAATATTCAATTATTCTTAATTATATGAGTGTGTGGATTACTGTTCAAACTGTGTCTGAAGGGCTCTCAGAGGAAGCATCTTCTTCACGTTTTGAAAATTGTGTTTGCTAAAAATGTCCATAAAAATATCAAGTATTTTAGGAAGCAAATTTGATGCCAGGAGATGGCTAGAATGCAGGATTTTGCACCATTTATCCCAGAGCCTCTGGGGGCCCCAGACCCCCTGCGTGGGAGATTGGCTTTGCCAGTCTATTCATTCTCCTATGACTTTTATTTTTTCTCCTACAACTCAAAAAATTAATGACATTCCTGGCTCACATTTCAAAATATTCTGAGAAACACTACTCAAGTTAGAATAATGCCCACATCTGTCCAAGTAAAGCTTCACCATATTTCATTATGCATCAAGTTATCATATGACAAATTCTAACCCGTTACCTTGAGCATAGCTAATCAAGTTATTGTACGACATATAGGGTAGAATACCCTACCTTCCGTCATATCAAGTGTAATAACCCTGGAATGGTAGAAGTGAAAACCGTCAAAAATGAAAGGTATCATCCTCTCTTCTCCCGTAAGCTGCTGATAAAATGTCAAAACATTATGAGAAACACTACTCAACTTATCATACGACATATGGTAAACATTCTATTTTCCGTCATATCAAGTCCAATAACTCTGGAATGGCAAATGTTAAAATCATCAAAAATTAAGGGGATCCTCCTCTCTTCACCAGTAAACAGCTAATAAAATTCGAAAAAAGATTCTAAGAAACACAACTCAAGCTATCGTACGACATAGGAATTGTCTACAGACGGATGGACGCACAGACGGACGGACATGGCTTTCACGATTTATTTCGATTCTAATATGTCTAAGAGTACAAATACGGGGGTATACTTTGATTGGAAGACGGTAATTTATATTTAAGATTGCTGAAAATGTCACACACAATTTATGTAACTGGAATAGTACTGCGTCCTCTATGGTCATTATTCAGGTTACAATGTATGCTCTCAATGAAAAAGTCGGTCATATTCACCGGCGCATGTGCTGATGAGATTATACCAGATGGATAACTCGCTCGTTTGTTAACAAAGCGAAATAGGAAATCATGTTAGAATACATGAAATGTTTCATATCAATCCGATACCCGAATATCAGCCTGCGAGACAGTCATATACTTCCAACAAATGGTTTTACCAAGCAAATACAAAAATTAATTTAAATAAGTAAAAGTCAAGGACTTTATTTGTAAGCTAATTGTTATTTCAGCAGATACATTATCAGAACACTAATGTCAATCAAAGGCATCTCTACCCCTATTAATATTAATGGCTACGTTTCCTATGACTGCATTTTGAAACATAGAAAACGTATGTGATTGTTCGTCGTGGTTGCAAGAAGTTGGGTTTATATATACCTATGCAATGAGTGTTTATCACTACTAACGGTGTGCGTTCGAATCACGATCATACGAGGTGTACCCGATACAACATTCTGTGATAATGTTTGTCAGTGACTTGGGACATGTCGGAGGTTTTCCCCGGTGTCCCCCACCAATAAAACTGACCGCCATGATATAACTGCAATATTTGTTAACACCATAACCCCATAACTCTTAACTGTGAATCACGTCCAGAATATTGCCCGTGAATCGTGTTCATTCAAAATTAGTGTACGTTCTTCGTGATAATCACCAGTCATCAATTTTTTTTTTATCGATTTTTTACTCTGGTCATCTTGACGAATTTGTTTCCCCTCGAAACTCGATTAATCAAGAGTATTGGCGTGCTTACTGGTCACCTTCACTGATTCTTGGTGAAGATTGTAGCTATAGTGAAACGTACATAAATTTAGTGCTAGCCCCACAAAAAAACAAGTTGTGGGACGAAGTGAGACACCTTTATAGATGTCTTGCTCCATACCAAGTTGCGGTTACTAAGAGATTTCACAGAAGATTATAATGTTTAAAGCTAACATACGACATAGGACAGACGACTGACGCCAATTGGAGACAAGCCTCACATGGCAGTTTGGCCAGGTGAGCTAATATCGACAAAAAGAACACATAATGATATACAAAACACTACACTGATAATTAAAGATTGGGCACCATGAACACATACAGAACTTCTATGTTTTTTTGTAATCTACAGCTTTATTACAAAAGGGCAGTATAATATTCATAACTTGGATAAATTAATAAACCATATAACAGTATAATGACCAAATTAATTATTTTAATTGAAATAAAATATTAAATAAGCCTCAATGATGCATATTATGTGCTTTTCTGAAAATAAAAATGTCAATTTATTCGATCTGATTGTTCAACACATCGTATTAATGGGACATACATCTATATGTAAATGTAAAACATAATAATTGAATCATATAATTCTACATAAAAAGAAATATTCTCACCACAAAAATGTCCTTTTAGTCTAGTTAAACTTCATTGTGGTAAGGCGTACAACCTGCTCAAGTCTGTGTTCGTCACTAGTAACTAAGGTATATATACGATTGATAATATAACCTGACCTCTTTGTTACTTGATATTAAAGTTGCATACAAACAACAAAAGAATTAATATATTTAAATGCTCCTAAATTCAAAGTGTATATTATATCAACAAGATCTACATACACTGATGGCTAAGTAACAATAAGGCTTACGTGACAGACTATAATGGATTGAAACAACCCGGCAATAAATAGATCTCACTGTCACGTTTTCATATTAAGCTGGTCTAAAATTTTGACGGTGTGTTTCTTCTCTTAATGTAACTCTACATTGTCGATATTTCTAATATTGTTTTACATTTCTGATGTTTTTTTATTGTAGTCATTGTACTGGTATGCATGCTAGTCCCCTCCATTGATTCTTATCGACACCACTAAAAACTGTCCGCGGGACGATATGGGGAATCTCTATAGGAGACATGCCATAGATGGTTCATACGAAGTTGCGGATCATTTGGTTGAGCAAATTCAAAGAAGATTAAAATGTTTAAAGCTAACAGACGACAGAGCACAGACGATGGAAGCAAAGTGATGACAAAAGCTTACATGGCCTTTCGTGAGTTAATATCAACAAAAGGACACATAATGATCTACACAACTCTACATTTATTATTTTTGTAATCAAAAACTTTATTACAAAAGGGGAGAATACTATTCATAAATTGGCTAAATTAATAAAATATATAACAATACAACGACTAAATGAACTATTTTAATCTAAAATTAAATATTAAATAAGCCTCAATGGTGTATATATGCCTTTCTGAAAATAAAAAGTGAATTTATCCGATCTGATTGTTCAACACATCTTACTAAAATTTATATGTAAATGTAAAACATAATAATTGAATCATATCATTCTACATAAAAAAAATAGTCTCACCTAAGCAATTTCTTTTTAGTCTAGTTACACTTCATTGTAGCAAGGCGTACAACCTGCTCAAGTCTGTGTTCGTCAGAAATACCTAAGGTATATATACTATGCATACTATAACCTGACCTACTTTATATCTAAGTTGCATACAAACAAAAAAAATATGATATATTTAAATGCTCCTAAATTCAAAGTGAATATCATATAAACACGATCTACATATACGGATGACTAGGTAAATATACGGCCTACGTTACAGACTATAATGGATTGAAACAACCCGACAATAAATAGATCTCACTGTCACGTTTTCATATTAAGCTGGTCTAAAATTGTGACGGTGTGTTTCTTCTCTAAAGTTAACTCTATGTTGTGGATTGTTTACATTTCTGATTTTTGTTTATCGTTGTCATGTTTTCACATATTAAAGTCATCGCAAGCCCACAATGGTCATGATTGGATACTCTTCACTCAACATCGTCGGGTCAATTGAATTAATTATATTCGCTCAATGCGTTACTCAAATCTCAAAGTTGGTCGGTACGTCCCAAAACAAAATAATATAGTACAATGTGTTTTGTTTATTATACAAATACGGTATAAATTCCATACGACTTCCTTGATCAAAACGTCACGGTGTCAATCAGGTTTGAGGTGAACTATTCACGAATACGACGAAAGTTCCATCAAATGATCAACGGTTGATGAATATAAGTTACATGAATGTCCTCAGCCGTGGGTTACCGACGATATACATTCTACATCACACTATATACTCAGTGTGCTATTTTTTGTTGTTCATGTTGATACAAATTCAGAGATAGACCCAATTCACCTCTTAAAAATTGTCTTGCTAGACTTGTCCAAAATATAAATCAGGAAATCTATTTAATGCTGCTTCTAATGTATGCATTACCAGCAGAATTTGAAGATAGCAAAGTGGTAATCATAATCCGTATATCGAAGAAGAACAGACAATACAATGGCCAAAAGATAAAATACACAAGGAAAAACAACGAGTGATACATGGACATAAAACACAACTGGTTTAGATTGTATGAATAACGATTTTAGTTTTGTAAATTCTTTAAAAACCTTTTAAACTGCATTTTTAACTGCATTTAATGTTTGTAATTTGATAATTAAATCAATATTTCACCCATTGTGTAATATCGTTAACATATAACCATGCACAATGGAGGTGTAAAGTTATTGTTTAGCTTCAGTAAACATGGGGTCCATTATTGTACTATGACAACTGGAATGCACAGCATTGCTTCGCAATGTTATGACGAGTCATGCACGTGAGAAAAATAAATGTTATGCATTGTATACTCAATTTTCCTTATTTTTTCAAATTTAAAGTTTTACTAGTCACATAATTTATGTCTATCTATATTATTGTAACAAGAGGACCGTCGTGGTCGTACGGTAGTCGGATTAAACACTACCTATGCAATCAGTGCCTACCAATACTAACGTTGTGAGTTCGAATCCCGCTATCGTGAGGGATACTCGAGACAGCATCATGTGATAAAGTTTGACCGTACCTTGCGGCAGGTCAGTGGTTTTCTTCGTGTAATTCGGTTTTCCTCACCACTACAAACTGTTCACCACGATATAACTGAAATATTGTTGAAAGTGAAGCTAAACACCATAACTCTAACTCTTACCCTCAATACTAAACCAGACAAATATACCACATGACACGAACGTAAGGTTCTTCAAACATAGGAGGGACAGGCTGATATATTAAACAATAAAAACAAAAATAAAACCCCACACAGCTGGATCAATTTCAAAATGCAATGTAAAAATATTTAGATGTCTAACCAAGGTCACCTCCAACAAAAAAAGAAAAAAAGGAACGTTTTGGCCATTCATTCCCATCTGCGAACGTACCAATTTTAAGCATCTAACTTTACAATAGCTTCCAAGTCTTGTTATGTTAATGTGCTGGGATGTACACCCTCATCCAGGATCATCTACAGTTAAGCACACCTTGTGCGAAAAACTTATATCGCTACATATTGCATAATTATGCAGATTGGCTTTCCGGGATATCAAAAATAAATCTGAGTAAAAATATATGCTTTAAAATCCAGAGCGGCAGTAAATTCAGTCAGTGAAACATGGTTAGACGACTCGGTAAGCAAGGGGGCCCAGGACGCTTTGTATGATCATATATCCAATTGTTCTATTCCATATACTGACTTGAAGCATTTTATGATGAATAATGAGGAACGTGGCCGTGCAATTCCAATGGCTTTATCTGTTTAATGTTTCTTTTATGTGTACATATAATCAGATTGTTTTATAGACAAGTGTTTTATTTCTAAGGACCTTATATGTATCTAAGTTAAGAAATAAAATTTGTTCACGCCACGATATAGCTGAAATACTGCAAAACACATATCAATCAATCAATACCCAAGTTGTCTATCCCCGGCTACTGGTGATAGAGTAGATTGTATGATGGTCGTATTGTATGGGTATTTTGTCAGAGCAGGACTATATTGTGCGTCAGTGGTTTCGTCTCTATCTACTCCCGCTTAGGGAATTAGTGTGCACCGAAACGTCCAACTCCTTTTCCGTTATCTCTTCTTCGATGGTATCTTTCACCACCACCTCGGGAAGTGGAGACTCTAGACTCGTCATCACTTCATTGAAAGTCATGTGTACCTATATCACTTGGCCAGTTAGATCCAGTCCACTTTAATTAGAGTTACATCTACTTCTACCCGTCCTGTTGCTAGTTCCCCCTCTATCAGTAGTCCGATGGCTCAAAATAACGGGAGCTCCCTATCCCCAGATGATACTGGATTGATTAATCCTTTAGTGTCCCAGCTATCAATTGACCCTTTGTGGATATGGATACCGGGTTTGTTGATGTTCTTGTTAATGATCATGTTGTCGGAGATAGTCATACGGCTCCCTATACCCACTTGTTGACATAGGTTCAGTTGTTTGCTGCTGTTGGTGTAGGATGGTGTAATAAACATGTTACCACCATCACTTTGGATGAGTCTCTGGATTAGATCTAGACGTTCAAATATCAAGACTCTATTCATGGAGGAAGGAGAGACCTTTGGCGATCCTGATGTCGGTCAGCGTTCATGTAATTATTTGAGGTCGAATTTTAGCGACTCGTCTGACCATAATAATTATAGACCTGCAGGTACGAGCAGGGAAGGATGCAGTACAGAGACATGTGGGGAGTTTTCAGAGCATATGGGAAGACAGTCGAGCAACTTTGAATTGTTTTTCCTCACTGAAGTGTGATTTAAGTACTTTAATAGAAAATAGGACATTTTTGTCATATACAGACAAATGCATAAATTACAGCGAGAGGTTGGCGCCGTAAAATCTTATTTAATCCACCATTTCTTTAGAAATGCCTGTACCAAGTTAATGCCATTGCGGTTTCCCAGTTTCCCGGTTGTTGACTGATTTTGTCTGTTTATTGATTCATGAGTTTTGAGTTTCCCTTTGGAAGATTGCTCTGTGTCCGTAATTTTTTTATAACCCTTATTATCAAGGATCAGTCTAAATGAACACAAATGTATTCGTGGATTAATTATAACGGCTATGACACACGTACAAAGCTGGATAAGCTTGCAAACACAATTTGATTTTGTGTTTTCTTATACTCCATTGCCTTTTTGTAAATTATACTGAAACGAACTTGCATTATGTATTAATATATATTTTATTGGATAATTTAATATGGTTATATTTTCCACTAACACCGATAGAAAAGTCAAACAAACCGATAGTTTATTACGTGGCACGGTTGCCCATGAAAAGTAAACTGTAGAACAGGGAGTTTGAGTATTACAATTGTCAAATTCAGGACATGGATATTCATAGGCTATGGTTCATTTCACTCTGGTAAGTTTTTTTGCTTTATTTTATACTTAATTATGGTACATTGTGATGTCGAGATGTTATTTCTTGCTCGCGGTTCAGAATGTCCGGAAAATTAACATATTATGCAAATGTTTACACAATATAAGTAATGCGTGGGTTCAATATCTATTTTACAGGGGTTGTATGCCTGTTTTATGGTGTGCGTGTAGCAAAGTTTGCTGTCGGTGTTGAAATAGTACCGGTGTTGATGTACATAAATTGATGTCACAACGCCCACCATCGGTGATATTTTTATCGTTAAATGCCGTAATAAATTTGGAGTTTTAGTGTCCGTAATTACAACTCGGGAGGTCCGTGCTGAACACGTTATAGTTAAGCAGTCATATTAGTCACGGTTCGATGGATACAACAGTGAAGCGATATATTAATCATCTAGACTCCTCATCATCAATTTAGAATCTACATTTATGTGAAATTAATCCGTCCGTATTTATAAATTATCCAAGGGGAACAACCCAGTCCAATTAGTGAATTTTTACAGTACCGCAAACGTTCAACAATACCAGGAATACGTGCGTGCAGGATGGGATGTCTCCGGCTGTAAATGCATATCGTTTATATATGCATATGTTTGTCCAGTGTCTTGAATGAATATCGTTTATTTTCAGTGCTATGAATCTTGTAATAGTGTGTAAATTTCATCGCATATATCATTTGTTTTGTGTTAATTTTTTTATGTTTTGTTCATTAAATTTATATGTTTAATATGGTTTTATATGACAATGGCCACCTGACAATCCAAAGAACATAATTCTTTACAGGCACATTATGACTGGCTGTACATAATACTGTTAGCTTTTAATTTTTCAGAATGTAGTACTGGTATATATGGTGTTAATTGTGAGTCCCGGGGTGAAACATGTGTCAAACTGAACAACACGAACACAACTAAAATATGTGAAGATATCACAGGGGTAACGAGTTAAAAGAATAAAAAAGACAAAAAGGACAAACGACTATCTACAAAACATTGCACAGAAAACTAAAGATGGAGCAACACGAACCCCACTAGCAACCGAAGTGTTA
>MJUT01046846.1:300981-327524 GCA_002080005.1 Gigantidas platifrons
TTCCATATTTTCCCTATCTTTTCAATATTTTCCAAATCTTTTCACTATTCAACTTACTTTTCTTCCGTAATTTCCATGTCTTTTCACTATTCGACTTACTTTTCTTCCATATTTTCCATATCATTTCATAATCAACTTACTTCTTTTCCAAATTTTTTAATATCTTCACTATTCAACCTACTTTTCTTCCATATTTTTAATATCTTTCCACCATTCGACTTATTTTTCTTGAAAATGATTCTAATTCAGTAATACTGTTACTGGGCTCGGTCCTAGTTCCATCCACTGTTCAATGGGAGATAACTCCGATTCTACAGTGTTGGAATTCCCACCGAGCTCCATATCAGGAGTGGATCACTGACTTATGTGTTGATAATACTTTCGAGAACTAAGACCACTAATATATTTTAAGTTAGTTGCGTACTTATGGTTCCAGATTAACCAGGAGTTATGTTGTTCGTATTATTGTGCCAGCATATATAACCGCATTCCATGCTTTTTACGATATCTTATAAAATTGCTATTAGCCTGTCGAGATATGTATGTTGTAGATTAAAATAATAAAATACCCATATTTCGCTCTAAAAGAACGAGTCTAAATGTGCATTAAAATATGACACTTCCGCACCTTGTACTAATGTTGTTATACCTGTTACATTACAACGGTCTCCATTAAAACCACCAATACAACCATATGAACACTTTCCGTCAAATCTCTCACATATTATGTTGACACATGTGTTACAGCGAGCCTCATAGTTAACACCATATGTGCCAATGCTACAGTCTGAAAATAAGTTTAAATTATGAAAGCTAACACTAGTATATATACTGATAACAGCCAATCATACAGTACCAAGGGCCCGGGTGCCTCAATGAGTTAGGTAGTTGGATTAACTAACAACTCATACAACTATATCACCAATACGGTTTAGGTTCGTTCTCGGCTTGTAAATTACCAAAAGGATGCACTCGACTCACAGCCGCAAGTGATAAAGTTTACCAGTTACTTGCCAATGGTCGGTGGTTCTCTCCGGGTACTCCGGCTTTCCCACCACTAAAATTGGTCGCCATGATATAGCTGAAATATTGCTGAAAATGGGGTTAAAAATAATAAATCAAATCAAATCAAATCATACTGTACCATCTACAAAACCGGAAACAATGGAGTATAACATCATAATATGGAAATCTAACATTACATTCCGTTTGCAGTTATCCCGCTTTATGCGTATGTTATAGCGTGTGTAATGGCATATACACATATTGTTTCATTAGACTGAACAGAGTTTGGATATTTATAAACATAGCAAACGGTGGTCTGGTGGACGAACACGAACCCCACTGAAAATGAGGAGTGCACGCATGTTCTCTGGAGGAGTGTAAGGAAACAGCTCTCTTATTGCTGTTCTACATTTCACACTAATGTTAGCGCCTTTAACAGTGAGTATAACTCATACCAGTATACATCCTCCTGATAATGCCTTCCAGAAGACTAACGATGTTAGGTTCGTCTTTTCCACCATGTGTTTGTAGGAGGGTCCCATGTGTTATTTACGTTATATGTCTTTGTTAGCGCATAGTGGTGTCCAACACATATTGTGTTGTGCTGCTGTTTTATTTTTCCTCGTCTTGTGTACTCTATGTTAGCAGTTTCTCTGGATTTTCCATTTTTATTGGACTTTCGGTATTCTCTAATGTGTATTTACAGACTCCATTATTGCTTACATCCCCAAATATATATTTGAATTAACCATCCAAACGTGAATTTGATATGGGTTATATTTCTTAAGAACGTTATACAGATAGTACTTCCGCCCCTTGTACTAATGTTGTTATACCTGTTACATTACAACGGTCTCCATTAAAACCACCAATACAACCATATGTACACTTTCCGTCAAATCTCTCACATATTCTGTTGACACATGTGTCACAGCGAGCCTCACAGTTAACACCATATGTGCCAGTGCTACATCTGAAAATAAGTTTAAATTATGAAAGCTAACACTAGTATGTTTACTGATACCAGCCAATCATACAGTACCAATGGCGCGGGTGGCTCAATGAGTTAGGTAGTTGGATTAACTAACAACTCATACAATCATATCACCAATACGGTTTAGGTTCGCGCCCGGCTTTGTAAATTACAAAACGGGTGCACTCGACTCGCAGCCGCAGGTGATAAAGTTTACCAGTTACTTGCCAATGGTCGGTGGTTCTCTCCGGGTACTCCGGCTTTCCCACCACTAAAATTGGTCGCCATGATATAGCTGATATATTGCTGAAAATGGGGTTAAAAATAATAAATCAAATCAAATCAAATCAAATGGAGTGTAGCATTACAATCTGGAAATATAATATTAAATTCCGTTTGCAATTATCCCGCTTTATGCGCATGTAATAGTGTGTGCAATGGCATATAACCATATTGTTTCATTAGACTGAAACAGTGTGGATATTTATAAACATAGTAAACGGTGGTCAGGTGGAGGAACACGAACCGCACTGAAAATGAGGAGTGAACACATATTCTCTTGAATAGTGTAAGGAAACAGCTCTCTTATTGCTGTTCTCCATTTCACCTTAACGTTAGCGCCTTCAACAATGAGTATAACTCATGCCAGTATACATCCTACTGATAATGCCTCCAACATGCAGAAGACTAACGATGTTAGGTTCGTCTTTTCCACCTTATGTTTGTAGCAGGGCTCATGTGTTAATTACGTTATTTGTCTCTGCTTGTGTATAGTGGTGTCCAACGCATATTTGTGCTGTGTTTTTGTTTTGTTTTTCATCGTCTTGTGTACTCTATGTTGGCAGTTTCTCTGGATTTTCCATTTTTATTGGCCTTTCGGTATTCTCTAATGTGTATTTACATACACATATATTGCTTACATCCCCAGATATTTTTGAATTAACCATCGAAACGTGAATTTGATACGAGTTATATTTCTTAAGAACGTTAAAGACATAGTTAACATTTTAAATTTTGTAACATTATGTTAAATAATCAATTGGTTAAATCACATCATTTATACATACCTGTGCTGCAGGTAACACCTGTATATCCACACTGACATCAACCAAGAGGACATGTGCCAGCTATGGGGTCACATGGTTTGTTGATACAAAGACAAGTTTGGGTGCATTTATCCCCAAATTGTTCTGACACACACGCTGTAAACAACAATCGTAATTATTCTGCATTTTGATTTTGCTTGATAATTTTAATAAACAATTAACATTCTTGTAAATAGACGTTTGAGAAAACAGAAGAGACAATCACAAATTGACATAACAAAAAACATTGACAACATTTGGTTCACAAGACACAGGGCGAAGACAAACACACAAAAAACACAGAAAACATAAGGAAAACAGAACCCATAAAAATCCGGGGGTAAGCCCAGGTGTTCTCGCAGTGTTAGTAATTTGTGTCTCTTATAAGACACTCGTGATGTTATTCAATATGTGTTGGTCACCCCTATAAGCAAACATACACAAATAAGACCCCCCTACTAACAGCATAGCATTGCGATGTCCGTTACAATTTCGCATTGCAACGATATTCGGTTCGTCTCTATCTCCAGTTCTTCTTTAGAGGGCGCATGATTTATTTATGTTATTTGTGTTTGTTTGCGTATATAAGTGTCCAACGCATATGGTGTTGTGTTTTTATTTGTCTTTGTTTTGTGACATGTGTTGCCCGCTTTTCTAGATTTGTTATTGCCCATTGAGTATTCTCTGAAGCTTATTTACATAATAAAATTCCTTAGACATCTACCCTTAGAAATAACACATTCTTGTCTATATAACAACCGGGTTATATACCAATACAAGAAACATTAAAAGGATAGAACCATATATTTAGAACATATATTACCGAATGTCCGCAACATCTAAGCAGTCGATTAAAATATGTTTTAGGGAACAGTCTGGATACACGGAATACATTCCGGTCAATGGAACCATAGCAATCGATAAATTTAATACAGTAACCATTACAATCAAAACTACATTACAAAATATATGCATGGTAGCAAAGACTACATTTTATAATATAGCTTTATTAACCAGTGCAGACTGGTTTGTGTTTATACATCAAGAACATGATTTTGCTCCAAAATGATTTGTCGGTCTATTATGGCTTTTACCGGTCCAGTATGGCCATACTGGACTGGTTAAAGCCATAATAGACTGGTCCAGTATGGCCTTCTTCAAAAAGAATGACGATTACCTAAAATTAAAATTGACTGGTTAATAAAAGTGTTAAGCAATGGATGTTTTCATAATGGGCCGGTTATATGTCCTTGGTTAAGTCATAATGGCCCTCGGAAGGGCCATTATGACTAACCTTTGACATATAATCGGTCCATTATGAAAACACACATTTATTAATACTATAACAATAAACAAAATACATTTATATTATGTAGCCATACAAACCAAGTCTACATAAAAAAACTCATTTTGAATTTATTATAAAGCAATGAAATCACCCTCGTTCAGCTTCGGAAATTTAAATTTGGACAAAATTATGTTGCGTAGATATTTGTTATAGTAAGTAATAGGTCATACATACCCATGCTTCAGGTGATGCCTGCATATCCACGTTGACATCCACCAGGTGGACATGTGCCTGTACGAGGATCACATGTCTGTTTATTACAATGGCAACTTTCAATACATTCAAATTCCAATTGTCCATATTCACAAATTACAAACATCAGTCATAAAGTTAATTGATTGATTGAACGATATATTTTGCTTAACGCCACTTTCAGCAATATTTCAGCTATATCATGGTGACCAGTTTTAATGGCAGAGGAAGGAAGAGTACCCGGAGAAACCACCGATCATTAACAAGCAACTGGTTAGCTTTATTATTTGCGGCTGTGAGTCGAGTGCACCCATTTTTATAATTTACAAGGCAGGGCGCGAACTCACGCCGCATTGGCGATATGCCTGCATGGGTTGTTAGGTAATCCACCTACCTAACTCATTGTGCCACCCTGGCCCTTTCATAAAATTGGGTATTTTGACAACATAAATATTAATATATGTTTTGACAGGCTTTAAAGGGATGTCTTAAATATAAAAAAAGAAATATTTGAAACCAAATGTAATGCATTGTGTGACTTTTGAAACAAAGTGACAAACTGTCTGTGAATAATTTTGTAAGATGTATGTGTAATTACAATGCAATTTAAAAAAAACAAAGAAAGTATCGTCATGTCGGAACATTTGCAAAATAGAATAGACATTTCATAAAAAGAGGCACAATTGATTCTTCTAGAGAAACAAATACAGGACCTCTCACATTCCACTGCAGTAAAAAAGTGGCGGGTATAACCTACTTTTATGAGACCAAAGGATCCCTCTTATTGAAATAATGAACATATTATTTCCTGGTGCATTATAAGTAGAAGTGTGATATTTCACGCAATCATTAACCAGAACAAATGGGAAAAGTACTTTACACTCACATCTATCACACAAGTCCCCTTCCAGTCCTATTTTACATCATTGGGAACACACACCGTTGGCAGTATTACATGCATCATTTAGACAGTTGTATGGATTACATCCCCACACACAGCTTCCATTTCCAGGAGAACAATGACCACTAATACAGCAAACATGGCAGGGCATGCTACAGATTGTATTCCACAGACCTTTATAGCAACCTACATATGAAATATTATTTTATTGTTCAAACAACCAGTTACTAGTAGTAAGCATGCTGTTATATGTATTCATCATATATTTAGTATTTATTACTGAGATTTTGAATGTATGATATAGATGTTAAACTGAAACTTGTATCGCATACATTGTACCCTGTATCACATACCTCGTATCGCACCCCGTAAGGAACATCTCGCATCAGTATGGGGAAGACCTCGGGAGTAGTCCGCTCCAAATTCAGCAGCCGATCATGATGAGAAGAATTTCACGGACGATGAACATGGGTAGTAAGATCCTAAATACCGTCACTGAAATTATTATTTACCTGATTTATTGTTTATCGACGATTTGTACGTTTTGCATTTGATCTTCAGACGCAATAATATATATTATCTAACATTAAGGACGTTTTCCTTTGAAATTAAAGCAAGTGGTCTGTCTGATACAAGTTGTCTGATACAATATGTTGTATCACCACACTATGGTGATAAAGGAATGTCGCGATGCTCCACGATATATTTTCTGCCGAACTACTTTGTCATGACGTCATATCAATGGAATGCGGTGGAAAACACATCAGTGTAAGCATCTTCAGCAAATCGAATGTTTAATGTTCATTCATTCACATTATGTTTCGCGAACTCACGGTCATATTCACATTTCCAAGGACACAGTTTCAATATTTTAATTGATTGTGGGATGACTCATTCTGTTCTGGAACTGCTGATCATTCCGTGTGACCCGCGGTTTAAGTTCGTATTGCTCTATCTTTGAGTATCTGTTTGGTATTTTGTATATCATTGTGTGTAATTGTTTATCTTTCTTTTGGCCATTGTATTGTCATCGCTTATTTGATTTACGGCTTCTGTTTATCGTCAAAATGTTCAGACACACCATTGCCTCTCCCTTAGTAAAAGTGCTATTTCCTTTTCCCATTTTAAGTGAACTAATTAACTATACATACCATATACCTCTACCTCACATAGTTCTAACATTGTTTCATTGCTGTATCCTGGAGGGTAGTCTGTCGTCTTATTCCGTTCATTATATATAATAACATACTGTCCTAAATGGTTACAAGTTACATTCTCAAGTTTTGTTGGATGATTCGGTCCTTCGTGATGATAGCACAGGTAGCCATCAGTCTTTGTTATGCTTGAGTTGCTAATGTACACAGAATATCCCGAAAACCGGTTTAAGGCTACCATGTATGATAATTCCATTGGATGATATATAATTGTACATGTTTTAATATCTACACCATAATATCTCAATACACACATCTTATAATTAATAAAAAACAATATATTATAGAAAATAATACTATCAGAATTGATTGCATTAGTGATTACAACTGAAATCGTATTGTGACGTTGACCTCTTTCATCCGTAACCACATAACATACAAGATACCAATATGGCCAACGTATCCATGCTGTAGATATGTGTATTGGACAATCATCATATTAATGTAAATGTACTGTACATAGTGCCTCCTATCAATATATACTTAGAGATAGAGGGTTGCTGTTAAAAAGGAATTTACTGAACAAATGGTCCTTGGTTGTTAAGATGAGATCATCAGTCCGAAAGATTTAAAAGATATGATTTGAATTTTCCCATTGTGAAACTTCCATTTATATGTAGCAACATTCCAGCAGCACCTGCGTACGGAGAATATATCTCTCAGTTGATACGATACGATAGTTCCTATCAGGATTTCCTTAATAGAAGGTTGCTGCTAACATGGAAGCTATGTATACTGAACCAAGGTTTCCTCCTGGTTAAGTTGAAATCATCACTTTGAATGGTTTTTGGTCGCAATCATGTTCTGATTAACCGTTACGGAATATCTGTGTCACAAATGATCACATATGTGCTGCGTTTGTTGTATTCACGACCCATTTCTTTCCACATTCATGACTTATCACCCGGTTTGTAACAAGAGTAAAACCACGGGTGTGGTGGAGCAGGATCTATTTACATTTTCGGAGCTCCTAAGTTAACCTGTGGTTTTTAATTAGCCTTGAGTTGGTCGATCTTTATATGTGCACTATTTAGTAGATCATTGTTTGTCCATTTGGTCATTCCATTAGATGTCCTTCTTCGACTTACGTATTCTGGTATCGTCAACATCGATGTTTATTAAAGAAACAAAGTATCGGGAATAAATTGAAATCTCCCGGTTTACACAAATGAGAAAATAGACTTACTGTCGTTCCGATAATAAATCTTGACTGTCGTATATACAGTATCAACAGGAAACGTCAACATCCACCACGCTACGTGTTGTATAGGTGTGTAAAGTGTTGTAGCACATGATTCACTTATAAAGTGATGTGTAGGTCCACCAGTAATGGTTAAATCTGCTGTCAGAAATACATTCCTACCCTGCCAGAAATAGTCCGAGGTTTGGGAGGCAGATCCATTTGACGATATGTTCTCTATAATATAAAATACCTATTACATACATAGTGTGTTGGTACAATACTTTGCATCAGGTCGAAGGGTTGAAGGTTCGAATTAAAATTAACAAATTTTGATATAATTCTGAGGGAGACCACATTTTGTGCATGACGTCATGTTATTTGTTACCGTTCCTTCACAAATATCACGTTACTGTTCGATCACTTTCCTCGTCACTGTCCGACGAATGCTTACAAATGTTTTTATTATTTCATAAACATGTTTTTCGTAGCTTCAGATTGTCTAACCGTTTAATTCTGAAAACCCTGGTATAACTGATTTGTAATAGTAAGCCATGCACTATCACATCTAGGTCGTTGATTATTGCACGACTCTTCGAAAGTAATAAAACTACAGCCCAGATTTAAGGTGTGTAATACATATGTGCGCGTGTATTAATCTCATATTTCTTAGCTGTTGTTATATTCTGGTAAGAAAAAAAACATAACATGATTGAAGGAAAATAATGCATTCATTTTACAAGAATTGATGTATAATGCAATCATTACATTTGCTGTATTATAAAGATGACCGATATATACGAAAACAACATTTCTTCATTCCTGGTATCTGAATAAGGCAGTGGGAGCGTTCTTCTCTTTTGACTATGAGTGTACCCGATGAAGGTTGTTCTAGAGATGTGTCACGTGCACCAAATTTGATGTCTACGTTATTATTAAAGAACTTCATAGCACGGAAGGGTAGGAAGACGTCATTGAAAATGGCAATGTTGTTTGTAATGCTTCCGGTCGCTGCAATGCAGCCATGAAACGCCTGATTTAAAAGAAATTAAGGTTAAGCAATAAAGCGTCTTAAGCTTGTAAAAATAACAAACCGTACCAAATATTAGCAGAGTAGACTGGTGAGATATAGCTGACCTGGGAAACATCTGACAAACATCGTTTGTGTAGCTTCATGAATCGTTGGACCCTCTTTTTTTACATGTTCTGTTTATGCACCGGATAACAAAATATCTAAGATACAAATCAGAAATATAATATCTCCTGATGTTTTTGCTGTAGTTTGTTTGTTTGTTCATTCTACTCTACAAATGAAGTGACTGCAAATAATTGAAATCGTTTTTAAAAGTTATTTTTTTGTGAAAAAAAAGGTTTAAAGATACCAAACGTGGAATCATACTCCTTAAATCGAAGAAGAAGAGATAACACAATGGCAAAAAGAAAAATTACGGAACAACAAACAACGATCTGTAAAACATACACAAACAACTAAAGATCGAGTCACACAAATCCCACTAAAACGCGGGGGAATTCAGGTGCTCCGGAAGGGTTGGCAGTTCCTCCTCTAATAGAGTTTAATATCATATCACATGCTTATTATACGGTGTATTTATTGACCCACATATATATCAAGTTTCTACTAAACGTAGTGAGAGACATATGAGTGCACACGTCATATCATATATACATGTACTTACTCTGTGATTTGACAACAGAAGGCAGAAATAAAATGAGAATTACAATTCTCACTTTTGAGACAGACCAGTTCCTATTTTTAGCGATGTGAGATTGTCTTATCTTGCACTAGTACAAGACAAAAAAATCACGTGAGTTTTACCGGCAAATAGATGCTGTACAGTTTATGTCAACTGCCCCCAGTTCTCCATGCTTCACCAATAAAACCACGATTCTATTACATAAGTATTTTTAAATTAATGTGTGTATTCTATTCTGCTAGCTAATAATTTAATTATCGTGCACCTTTCATGTTTCACGGTGTATGACTTTCAAGTCAATGTTTGTTTACTTTGAGTAAATAATAGAGTGCTCTCCCTTGTTAGTAACTAACGTACCTCCCTTTGACCAAATTCAAATATTTTTTCACAGCCACAGGTGTAGTGTTGAGTTACATTTATCATATATTTATTAAATACATTGTATTTTTATTATGAAATACATTTAAAATACTGCCAAGACACGGATGCATATGAATAAATTAAATATTTACTTCAGCAATGGAAACAAAATGTGCGGGAAAACGCTTGATCTGGAATGTAAGCATAACAATTAGGTAACAGCTGATAAAAGTGAGAAATACAATCAAACACCGACAAAAAGTGCTAGACAGGGAAATCTCCGACACCCTCGGGTGTCGGAGATGTCCCTGTCTTGCACTTTTGCCGGTGTTAGATTCTATATATCTCATTTTTATTCTCGTTTCTCCATCTGCAAATAACAGCACACAAAAAACAAAGAAAAAATAACAAAATAAAACAATCGAAAGGTAACATGCAGTAAACTAGATAGCAAGCGACGGATATGAGATTACCAGAGTTTTTAGTGGTATTTATGTTGCTCGATCGTTTATTTTCTGTGTAATGTTTCTTCCCCTTTTCCTTTGTCCACTGCATTGTCTGTCATTTTTGGCTTCCGATTACCCTTTTGGAATCTTTAGAATAAATTATATTAGTGTTGTTGTCTTGCTGCTTTGTGTTATGTTAAGGATATTAGAAGTCTACAACAGTAGTAAATACTTATAAATGTATTGTACTTCCCAAACCCTTTAATACTTGTAGGTACTATCATAGCATGTAGTACCCTTAAAGTAATAGGAAAGCTAACCCTAAGCACAACTTGCTGTAGTTTTCCTCAAAAATCTTCTGGTGACAAAATGAAACGTCTACGGTACAAATAACAAATAGCATTTGAGTGTAATAACATGAAAGTATGTTAATCCAGACACGTCGTATGTGCACTAACCTCTCGTACGACCGCGTGTAGGTTTTCCATCGGCAAACATTTTTGTCGCACAGACAGGAATTTATGCTCCAGGTGTGTTTTTATAGAAATAAGACAACGATTGACTTTTTACTTAAACCTCAATACTGTTCACCCTTCCCAAGCACCTGAGTTCACCTCGTTTCAGTGGCGTTCGTGTTACTCGATTTTCAGCTTTACATATATGTTTTGTTAATAGTATGTCCTTTTGTACTTTATATTTTGGCCATTGTGTTATATGTTCTTCTTCGATACACGGATTCTGATTGCCCATTTGGTATCTTCAAACTATTCTTAGTGTTAATTTATGTTTTAATGT
This sequence comes from Gigantidas platifrons, assembly GCA_002080005.1. Classification (NCBI taxonomy): domain Eukaryota; kingdom Metazoa; phylum Mollusca; class Bivalvia; order Mytilida; family Modiolidae; genus Gigantidas; species Gigantidas platifrons. Next base: position 312,196 of record MJUT01046846.1, read on the forward strand.
ACTCCTTGTAAAAATATCTGGAAAAACAAATCACCAAAATCAACGACAACATACATTTATTTATCATTACATTTAGGGTTGTTCAATGACAAGGTAGCAGCTATATACCTAAAAGGACTACATGTCTTATTCACTTTCTCTGAGTAATTCCAGCTATATCATGGATAGTATGTGGCATCGTTGGACACCAGCTTGTTCTCGTATTTATACAGCTGGACAATTACTGGGTTGACATTTAACAACAATCATCAACTCACTCATTTCAAATAAAGTGTAAGAGTGAGTGAGTGCTTGATGTTTAACGCGAACCCACATTTTTCAACTATATCATGGATAGAACACAATAATTTTAAATGAAACGATGATGATGTCAGTCTTGTACTAGACTAATATGCTTAGTTGGATTCGTATAGTGCTAGGTCATTGAAAGCACTGACTGTGGGTACACATTCCTCTCCACCCGAATACATTATTCTGAATCTGAGTCATTGCTTTTTCTCCTTAATGTTGTGTGCATGCTTCCAACAAACACAACATATGTAATTTTGTTATTCAATCAAACAGAAGCTCGAACTCACTTTCTACCGAGCAAGTGGCGAGTCGTATAACCATTACAACACCGATGAGGTTGGAAACGCGACTGTTAAAAAAATATGATAGCAAGAAAATTAGTTGTCACTGTATACTTAAATCATATGTAATATATGTAAAATTCCACCTGATGTTTTAATACAGGAGGAGATGTATAGATACTCCTGAAGCAATTCATCTTACACATACACCTAGTCTATGTTTATTTAACCACATCCGTGGTGTAATAGTTAGCGCGCTCGCCTCGAGTGCGCCCTGAACGAGTCAAACCAAAAACTTTATATTTCTAATTGTTGCTTCTCGGTTAAGCACGCAGCATTTTGAAGAAAGAACAAATAATGGTTGGCTCGGAATCAGGATAATATGTTCGACGAATGTCTATTCGCGAACTGTTGTTTCAATGAGCTTGCACTATACAAAATACCAACTAAGCGTGTTGTTCTCGTAAAAAGCCGATCTCATCATCATCACATTGAAAATTAACTTTTTTCGGCATGATATATCTGCAAAAATTGCTGAGTTTGGCATGAATCAACAATCACACTCAGTTATTGCAAATGTCACTAATGTTTAAGAACCAAACATCTTTTATCAATTTATGATGCATTAGACAAATTTACGCGTAGCTTGAATATATAATGAAGATGAAAATATTATTTATTAACTTACTTTTTTAAATGAATTATTTTCCAGATTTAGCAGCATACAATGTATTTACTTGCACGACGATACATCAGGATGTTTTGTCACACGTTAATGAATATTCAAACACAATTGGGAACAGTTTATTCTAAGCAAAAGAGATAGCATGCATCTCTGTTTTTTAACATACATACATAGATATATATTACTTTCTGTTGTTTGTCTATGCGGAAGTAGTTGCAGGAGCTATATAATTTAAAAAAGAAATTGTTTGTTAAAAATGGGACAGAATTCATTATGTATTCTTCTGATGTACCTGAATCGTATTTTGCTGCCAAATGTGACCTTGGCTGATCTTGGTTATCCTGTGTAGGCCCTTTGGTTTTGTATCGCCCCAAAAATTGTTAAGTCCCTAATGAATGTTATATAAGACATGCGTAGTACGAACTACATTTGATATCTACCTCTTCATTGATTACTACCTAGATATTGACAATGAGTGACAGTTACATCACATGACTTGTAATGCGTCTGGTGATTTTGTTTTTCTTTCTCAAGCAAATGCATTTTTCATATCTTGTAAAACAAACCTGAAACACATTCCCTTATCTACTTTTTTAATTTAGTAGGGAAAATCTCGGTACGACATTTATCTTCTTGTACATCAATTAAACGCGATTGTAAATAAATATAGGCTAGGCTAGGCTTATGGTGTTTAATACCACTTTCAAAACTATTTCAGCTATATCGTGGGAGGCAGTTTTATTGGAAGAGGAAACAGGAATACACCCAGAAAACCATCGACCTGCCACATGTCAACGACAAACTTTACCACATAATGTTGTCTAGAGTACACCTCGCCATAAGCGGGATTTGAACTCAAAACGTTATTGGTGATAGGCACTGCTTGTATATGTGGTTGTTAATGCAACTACCATACGATGGCGACCTATAGCTTTACATCATTTTACCTTATTGTATGTAAGTAAGAATTGTATTCCACCAGCAGTATCAATTAAAGTTATCGGTCATTTACATCTAACCATTTATTTTTGCCAATACCATTATTTGTGAAGAACAAAATGACTTGATTTGATTTTTGGTGTTTTAACGCCACTTTCAACAATATTTCAGCTATATCATGGTGACCAGTTTTAGTGATCGAGGAAGCCGGAGTACCCGGAGAGAACCACTGACCATGGGCAAGCAACTGGTAAACTTTATCACTTGCAAACTTTTTTGTAATTTACAAAGCCGGGCGCGAACCCACGCCGTATTGGTGATATGCTTGAATGAGTGGTTAGATCCAGCAACCTAACTCATTGAGCCACCCGGGACCCTAAGAAAAAAATGTGCATGTACCAATTTAAAATCAGGGCTGTCGTTATATTGATGTAATAATGTTTCTCTTAGTGGCCGTCGTGGTCGTTGTAATATGGTAATTGGGAAAAAAAATACCACAATCTGTGCAATCAGTGCCTCTCACAACTCAGGTTGTGAGTTTTAATCCCGTTCATGGTGAGGTGTACATGATAAAACATGTGATAAAGTTTGTCAGTGACTTGCGGCAGTTCGGGGGATTTCTCTGGGTACTCCTGTGTCCCCATCAATAAAACTGACCGGCATGATATAACTGAAACATTGTTGAAAGTGGTGTTAAACACAATAAATCAACCAATTTAAAATGCATTCGATAATTTACTCACATAGTGAATATCTAATGAAGACCACATGATTTGTTTTTTATTAGCTCAACTTTATTTTAAGTAAATCAACCATGTTTTCCAGAAGTAACAGCATACATGTACGACAATAAAGCAAGATGTTTAGTCACGCTCAATTGATGGTGTTGATGTAGATCAGATGACAGACCACGGATTAAAATATTTTTGTGTGTCTAATTAAATAAAAACTACACAGTTTGAAAAAACAAACATCCGTTGCAAAGGGACTCAAGTCGGTAAAGACTATATTGATACTGCTATAATTTCCGCGTCCTTTGATTTACAACCACATCGGTGGTGTAATAGTTAGTGTGCTTGTCTCGAGGATCAGAGTAAATGTGTCCCAGTGGAGCGGGCTGTTATTTCAATGAGTTAACGCTATATAAATGTTGGTTTAGTTGATCTAACAGACACCATTATCATCTTCGCGAATGAAACTTGTTCTCTGACAAATTGCTCATTTGGCGTTAAACAACGATCACTCACTCACTCACTCTTTTGATTTATTAATATATGTTTCCAATGAGTGATGGTTGAATTGCATAACACATTATGGAAAGTGCAGTCGATATACCAAGCAAAATACATTGTCCTATCTTGTGCAACAAAAATGACCCCCATTGACCACCAGACAAATCCTGTCTGGCCATGACAATCGACAGGTTGCGATACATGGAGTGGATCTCTGTCGGTGTTGGAAATATGATGTTTTCGCGTATTGAGCTATGTTGTTTAACCACCTCGTTGACCATGTGAGTTGTCTGTCGTGGCGGCAGCATTGTCGGCTCTTTGATGAATTTTGCTATACATTTCTTCATCACCTGTTCCACTTTGTTACACGGGGGGAGAGTTGATAGACTGATCTAAAACAGACAAAGAAACAGCAGGAAGAGTATTGACAACATGTACAGTATTAGTAACCTCAGTGCGCACCCGGAGATCGGAAGCGAGAGACACATAAGGGTGAGGAAATACTAGGTCAGCTGGCAGGAAAGGGCCGCAGTGCTAGCAGTTCAATGGATGTCGGAATTTACATACACCTCCTGATCATCTCCTCTGTGTATGGTATCTCTGTTGGAATAAGTCCATTGTATATCAAACTGCCTGAAGAGTCTGTTTACCAGCTCTAAACAGTTACTGACATACACACCATTGCTGTTCAACAACAACCGCACCGTCTCCATACAAGTGAGTGTTATTACCCTGGCAATTATATGAGCGTACCTGTGTGTATATGGTGTACAACTCAGCCGGCAGTGCAACCTGAACAGAATAAGACTCTGGTGTCTTATGGTAAGCCACACGGACCACATGATAATTTTCACCATCAAGCGTGACAGGTTGTGAGGCCAGTAGCTCAGAGTACCTCATGTACATAAATACAGAAAAGAATTAACCATATTGTGCTTGCCTGCATCTATATCTGCAGAACGCACAAGACAGTTTAGGGCTGGCTGGGTGACATGTCGTACAATATGGGCAGCAAGAGGAATCGAGGCATTGGATGTGTACCGTGCGTCCTCCATCAACTTCTTGTCAGTAGCTCATATGTCAGGCCAGATGACGATGTAATACAGAAACCATCTCATCGTCTGTAAATAAGCTCACGACAGTGTCATGAGATAACCATAGGTACTCCAGATGACTAGAAAAAAATGTGAACTTAGTCTCTGGGCAATGCTGAGAGATCGCAGACAGGTGTACCGTCTCGTGATACCTGATTACGAACCACAAGCATGACTTAATTGATTGATTGATGTAGAACACCAACCTTAGCAGAATTTCAGCTATATTGTGGCGTGAACACATTATATATATTAGAAATCTACTCTAATCTAAGAGATAAAAGATACTTATATATAAAACAATTGTGTTATATGTACAAATGTACAAAGAAACATTAAAAGGATACAACTATATATCTAGAACGTATGTTGTTTTTTGTTATATAACTATATTCTTACATATAAATTAATTTCTTTTAAACATTTTTAAAATCGCATCGAATGCGACATTTGTAAATAAATCACTAAATTGTTGACATTATAGAATGTCTGCCGAACATCGGCAGCATCAACGCAGTCAATTAAAGCATGTTTAAGTGAATAATTGTAATTACACGGAATACAACCCGGTCGTTCATAATTGTGTATCAACAGTGTGGACTTGGAAGTTATTGTAAAGTTAGATAAATTTGTATGTTTACAAATGGGAATGAATGACACAACGGTTTTTGAAGGTGACTTTAATTAGATTAATAGATATAAATATTTTTACATTGGATTTTGTTCACGAGAATACAATACATAAACTTATTTTTCTCACGGTACATGACTCGTCATAATATTGTAAAAGAACAATTTGTATACATTCAAATTGTTATAGTACAATAATGGACGCCCAGGTTTACTTAAGCTAAACAATAACTTTAAACTTCTATTATGCATGTTTATGTGTTACAGATATTACACAATGGATGAAATATTAATTTGATTTTCAGAGTACAAATATTCAAAGTCGTAAAAAATAATATAACTTTAAAAGAATTTACAAAATGAAAATCGTTATTCATACAATATAAACCAGTTGTTTTTTGTGTCCGTGTATCCATTGTACTTTTATACTTTTCTTTCTTTTAACCATTGTGTTGTCTGTTCTTCTTCAGTATGTGGATTCTGATTACCCCTTTGCTATCTCCAAACTCTTCTGGTAGTCCCTACTTTAGAAGCAGCATTAAACAGCTTTACAAATTTACATTTTGGACAAGTCTCGGAAGAGTGTTTTTATAAACGTGAACTGGATCTATCTCTGAATTTGTATCAACACGAACCATAATAAATACCACAATGAATGAATAGTGTGATGCATAAGGTTGACAAATCCAAATCTGTATATTGTCGGTAACCCACGGCAGATTATACTCCTATACTCGTAACCCGTGGTCGTTTGATGAATACTTCAGCTCAAATCTGATTGGTTCCGTGATGTCTGGATCAAGGGAGTTGTATGAAATTGATACCGTATTTTTATAATAAACAAACACATTGTTTTATATTAATTTTATTTTTGGGACGTGAAATTTGAGTAACGCATTGAGCGATTTAAATGCACATAATTAATTCAATTAACTTCAGGTTGCTGGGTGAAGGGTATCATAGCATGGTCATTCGTCTCCTTCCAATGATTTTAATATGTAAAATAATGGTCAAGACAATACAAGTCAGAAATATAAACAATATTAGATAAATCGACAATGTAGAGTTAAATTAAGAAAGAAATACACCGTCATAAATTCGGATCAACTTAATATGAAAACGTGACAGTTAGATCGATTTATTGTCAGGTTGTGTCAATTCATTATAGCCTGTCATGTTAGCCTTATTTTAACATAGCCATCCGTGTAGATCTTGTTGATATGATATGCACTTTGAACTTATGAGCTTTTAATTAGATTAATATTTTTGTTGTTTGTATGCTACTTGAATATCAAGCAACAAGGAGGTCAGGTTCTATCATACATCGTAAATATACCTTAGGTACGTGTGATGAACACAGACTTGAGCAGCTATGTATTATCTATCATATATATATACCCTAGGTACTTCTGACGAACACAGATTTGATCAGGTTGCACGCCTCGCCACAATGAAGGTTAACTAGACTAAAAGGATTTTTAGGTGAGAATACGTTTTATTTGTAGAATAATACGATTCAATTATTACGTTTTACATTTACACATAGAGTTAAGTCCCCTTAGTGCGATGTGTTGAATAATCAGATCGGATAAATTCACCTTTTATTTTTAGAAAAGCATATATGCACAATTGAGTCTTATTAAATATTTAATTTTAGATTTAAATAATTAATTTGGTCATTATATTGTTATATGCTTTATTAATTTAGTCCAGTTATGAAAATTATACTCCTTTTTTGTAAGAAATATGTTGATTACAAAAACAAGAAGTTCTGTAGGTGTTCATGGAGAGCTCAATCTTTAGTTTTCAGTGTAGTATTGTGTTGATCATTATGCATCCTTTTGTTGATTTTAGCTCGCCTGGCCGAAAGACCCTGTGAGCTTTTGTCTCCACTTGGCGTCCATCGTCTGTCCTCTGTCGCCTGTTAGCTTTAAACATTAGAACGTATGTTATCTAACTATATTTTTGTATATACTTATTTTTTTTAAACATCTTTAAAATTATATCGCCTGCGACATTTGTAAATTAATCAGATACATCTTTAACATTGTAGAACATCAGCAACATCTACACAGTCAATTAACACATGTTTAAGTGAATAATTGGAATTACACGGACTACATTGCAGTCGTTCCTCATTATTCACTAGATTGCTTGATTGATTGGTTTTTAACGCCAACTCTAGCAGTATTTCTGCTATATCGTTGTAGAATGTCCACGAAATGTCAGAAACATCTACGCAGTTAATTAAAATATATTCGACAACACGATGTTAATGTGCATTGAAAACTTGCCAAATATGCGAAACTCCCTGCTATCGTCGTACTATGTCGGATGCAGCTCTATTCATTGCATCCATACCATAACTCCCCATAGTGGACTGATGGGTGGCATAGAGGAAAACTAGGTATGCTTACCTGGTAGACATCATTGCACAGACCTCGAAGCAACCTACCTGATACTCTACCTGCAGTCTGACTATCGCCACACGAGTCGATACAATTCGACATCTGTTCACTACATGGACGATAATCGACGTTAGCAGCGTCAACGGCTTCTACCTCCTCCACGAATGGATCTAGTCAATAAGACACAAAATCCAGAGATTCGTCGGAAATGCTAATGTTTCATGATTCTATGGCTTACCTACACCAACAGAAGAGCAATAAACACAATAAGCTATGCCAGCATCAGGAACTTCATCAACCCTGACACCCATATCCATAATAGGGTCATCTGACCGGTGAGACGTTAAACGAATACCCAACCACTACACTGGGTACTAGACATATCACCAGTAACTGGGGATAGGGAACCCTCAGAAACACCATGATTATCCTCGACTACAGATTCAGTAGCAAGGACATCAGTAAACCGGCTATCCAAATTCACAAAAGGGTCACCAGATAACTGTGGCACCAAAGAGACGAATTTATATAAGCTCAGCTTGTTTCCGAATCCTTGTCGTATATTACATATTGTATTATATTAACATGTCATATTATTGAATAAAATATGTTTAAATTAAAGAAATAATCAACCTGGTAATATCTGGAGATATCTTGATACATCGGAACCAGTAACTGCCGGACTAGTGATAGGGGTGGGACTGGCAATTTGACGATTAAAAGTAGATGTAACGCTAATAGAAGTGGGGCGGGTATAAATGGCCGAGTGGTGATGACTCTCAATGAAGAGAAGACAAGTCTAAATTCTAGGGTGTATTTAACGGTAGAGGAATGAACGCACATTTAAATAAAAGTCAAGTGTGGACTTGAAGTTTTTGTAAAGTAAGACAAATTAGTACGTTTACAAATAGGAATGAACGACACAGTTTTTTTAATGTTACCTTGATTATATTTGTAAATATAAATAGACATTTTGCTAATTTCACTCTGTTTATAAAACTGCATAATTCTTGTGAAGTCAAAATAATACTTTATTATCCTACAATCTTCATCAGGTGTGATCAAACTGTATTGTAGCATAAATACGCATTTTCCTTTGATGTTTTATGTAGTAATCAAATTAAAAATAGTGAACAAATCATGGTCTAACATGAAGATCTTGATATTATTCTATGATTTTGACGTCGCATGAGAATAATAGTTAGCTTTCTATAGAAGTGGGAAGAGCTTACATCATGGTTTAATATAAAGATCTGCATGTTATTCCATGGTTAACGCGAACCTCGACGAAAGCACCCGATATTGTTTTCTGTTACAAACCATATATACCATGGCTTTTACACATGAACTTATTTAAACCAACTCATCCTTCGGATTCATTGGTTTAAATAAGTTAAATTGTAAGATCCATGGTATATATAATACATAATTATTGATGCAGCTGACAACATAAACATAAATTGTCAGAGTAAAAAACATGTCAGATGTTGCCATTATCTTAAATTTCCACGGATTGACATTTTTGTGAACCAATAAAATATGCTGAGGAATTTTGTGGGATGATATATTTGAAATGGCAATGGTCTGTTTAACATCCAGATTTATACACTATAGTATCACGGGTGGAATACATGAACAGTTTGTCTGTACGGTAAATGCAACCTTCATTTTCAGGTCTTGAAAACTACACTTGGTCAGCCGCCAAATTGCTCGTACCGGCATTTAGTATTTTAAACACACCTCTCATTAATCATTACTTAAATATGTAATTTCCATTCATTTATTGTCAAATTTATTAAATGAATCGGACCTATTTTTTCCAACAGCCTATATCTCAAACATGTGGCATAAGTGCTAAGGTATGGTCAATGTTTTATTTAATTACCGATAGATTAAATGAGACATTTTTGATTTTTAGCATGCTATAATGTTATTATTACATTAAACGCCTCATGTACTACATTGGGACTCATATATTTGTTTAACATTACCCATTATATGGGATATTGACTTTGATGTTCATCCTCTCCGTCTAAATACATGTTCCTGCTATCCGGCATGTTCATTTGTTTAACAGAAAAAGACAAATATTATAAGCTACACAGTGTGCTAATGACCTAATACGATATATAAGGGGGCTGTGAATTTCATATGGGGCGTTTTGGTATTTTACAATACATGCCCTTAACGACAATAATGCTTGTTATTATTTGCAGAGCGAACAGAGCAAAAATGTGCCTCTATTATTTTATGTGGTTCCAGGAGGGTGCTCATTTAAGGAGTCATAATACAAAGTGCGAACAAAACAAGAGATACATGTTCACTTTGTCTATCACCGTTTAAACTTGGGAAGAAATTTGAAACAGAATCGGCATAGACAATTCTTAATTATATATTATTATGCATTAACCCTTATATTACACATAAGTAGCTTGTACCATAATCCATCACGCCACACATTATCGAAAGCCTGTTTGAAGTCTAGATATGCACAAAAGGTAACCTTTTCTTCAGTTCTAGTAACTCTAAGAGGCCATATAGAATAAAAAGTAATACTGGGTGGCGTATGAACATCAGCATAATTTATGTTGACTAAGATCAAGTATATTCAAAGCATCAGTACATTTGACTAAATCTTGGGTACAGATGAAATAATTTACAGCACCTGAATTCATGTAAGTTCACCTATATATTTAATAGATCCTACTCGGCCATTCAGGATTAAGAAGCTTTGTCCCTTGCAAATATCAATCAATAATGTCCCAGATTTGTGTTGTCCTTTGTCGAGTCCATGCTTTTGAGTGGTAAATTTGAATCAGTTAAAAAAAGAGGAACACTTTACTAGTAAATGTTTGTCCTCGTTTGGAAAATAGTTTTCTGTAAATACGAAAAATCGTTAAGCTCAGCTATTCTTACATTGGAATTACCCGTCAAAGATATATGTGTATACAACCTATAGAAATAGCTTATATCGAATTATATGTCATTGAATGCTTTTTGAGACGAGTGCGAGGTACATTCTGGTTGTATATACACTACACCAATTAAAATATCTTCATCTAATTTAAATACCGTGGATGACATCTTTACCCAAATACAAATTTACTGTCCTTTTTTTTTATGATAGTTTAATACATGTATCTAAATTTTCCTTCTATCCAAAGTCAACCCCGCTCGATTTTCTATGTGTAACAACTTCTTTGCATATCATCAAATTCAAAACTTGTAACGTCGATTTACCGGCACAGTATTAAAATTTTGAAAAAAAAATGAATTTTATATGCAACTTCGAGATTCTGTATTTTCCCACCAACTTAGATTGCTTTACGCTATATAGGGTGTTGTGTGTTTGTCTTGTCTATTTTTTCGTCTTGTGTACTCAATGTTGCCAGTTTCTCTGGATTGTCCATTTTTGATTGCCCCTTCGGTATTCTTTAGCATTCATTTAATAAATTAGACATATTAAAAAAAATGAACATATTTCTAAAATTCATGCTCATTCTCTTCAAATAACAAATAGTAATCATTGGGTAGTTTGAAGGACACACCCTTTCAATTTCATATATTTCATCAGCATGAGGACCATAGCCATTCATATATTATTCAGTTATTGGTCCCCCATTCATAAAATGAGTCCAAATTAATAGTTTTATTCCAGAATGGTGTCGTGGTCACTAAATGATATATGTACATTCGTTTCACAAATCAAGAGATCACAAAATAAAATAAAACTCATTCATGGTAGTTGTTTTGAGAAATAGCCCATTTGACAAAATTTCTGCAGTATATCGAAATATATACGTTCAGTTTGTAGTTTGCAGTATACAATCCAACATGACGGATGGGGGATATTTACAGTTGCCTTCTTTACTTTTGTTGGAAAACTGAAACGATAAGAAGTTATCACTGATCAATTTATTATGATATAATATATACCAAACACATTCATTCTACATGTTTGAATAGTTTATACCAGAAAGAAAATTTAATATAATGTTATTGCTGATGGGTAAACATGTTATTCAGACATCACAGAAGGAATACATCATATCGAGGCATGCATACCGTATATGTTTAGTAAAACCAAGTAGATTAACACTCACGTTTTGGTGCATAGAATACTCATGATTTGATATTTGACCTCACATTAATAATTACCAAAGGTGTAATCAGAAGATGTAAAACGAAGGATAGACAACACAATCGCCAACACAAAAAATGACAAAAATACAAACAACGATCTACAAAGCACTACACAAAAAACGAAAGATTAATTAATGCAGCGGATAACTCCGATATTGTGTGTACATTTTTTCCGTTATTATGCTTTAGATTTACCACTGAGAGGGTTGAAAGTGTTGTACCTTGATCTGTACACCCTTATCAATAATATACCCATAGGTTGAAGGTTACAAATAGCATACCACTAACATGTATGGCACAACACTAATGTTATATGAAGACCAACACCAGTTTTAATTGTGGAGGAAACCAAGGTACATAATTCGTAAGACTATACAAGAGCGTAAGTTGTGCCAATCGTCTAGCACGCGCGTCCGACATACAAACACATATATCATAGGTAGGTGTAAATACAACCATAATAACGTTAACTATATTAACACGACGGGTGTCAATAGTTGAGAAGGAACGACTTCACTTCTGGAGCACCTGAGATCACCCCCGGTTTTCAGTGGAGTTCGTGTTGCTCGATCTTTAGTTTTATGTATATGTTTTGTAGATCGTTGTTTGTCTTTTTGTGCCTTTTATAGGCCAGTGTGTTGTCTGTTCTTCGATATACGGATTCTGATTACCCCTTTGGTATCTTCAAATTCTTCTCACAGAGAAACTTAATTACAACTACATGTTTTTCGTATATTTATCCCAAGTTGTTCTTTAGCTTTCTGTATTTGTTAATTGTTTTTGTCCGTATATATTACTTTCTTTTTACAATGATTTTATCATTTTCTGTTGATTTTTTTATCAGGTCTTGGTACCTTCTTACATTCCATAGTAATCGTTTTAAGATAACAGAAATGGTTAATATCGTGTGACTGACAAGTAGTGTAGAGTTACCTGATAGTGAATGATTGGTCAATTCAGAAGATCAGTAACGTTGTCAGGTATCAATGTAATGTTGTGCCCACCTGTAATACACAATCATCAATATCAATTTGTGTAATGCTGCATTGAGTGGGTGATTGATTGTTGCTTACCAGAAACTCAGCAATATTTCAGCTACACATGTATATCATGGTGAGAATAAGTTAATTTTCAATTAGATGATGATGAGACACCCTTTGTGCTAGACCAACACGATTACTGGGAGTTTAATAGAGCCAGCTCATTGATACAACAGTCCGCGGATAGACATGTCGCTCCAACCAGCACATTATCCTAATTCCAAACAAACCAGTCTTTGATATTATTCCTTAATGATGCGTGCTTAACGGAGAAGCAGCACATACCAATGCTATAGTCATTTGTTTGATATGATCGGGGATCAGGCCCACAATCTACTACACTCGAGGCGAGCACGCTAACTATTACACCACTGTTGTGGAGGTATTGCCAAAGAGCTTTCGATTAATTTGATTAATACTCAATTTTGCTTTCGATATTATTTATTTATAACAGAAATATTGACATCATTGTTTGTGTACTTTTTGACAAAATACATATAAGTTACCACGAATAAAGCATTCCAACGACAATATGACTGTCAGATACCCAGTGTTCATTACCCTGATATTTCCTAAAAGGATATCCCTTCTCATGTTCAATTAAAACTTAACATTACATCTTATTGTCATAACTAGTGTTATTTGTGGAGCCGGAACTGCTTACCATTCCGTATCACATGTGTCCACCCTCGGCTTTTAGTGAGGTTCGTGTTACTCGATCTCTTGTTTTACGTGTAATGCTTTGTTTGGCCATTGTGTTGTCTGTCCTTCTTCGTTACACGTATTCTGATTATCCCTTTGGTATCTTCAAGCTCTTCTCGCAACATGTCTGCTATTGCATTTGATACCATAGTAAAAGTGCCGTTGACATTTTCCCTTCAGCGCATGCTTTGATAATAAATATTTGGTGCTTTGTCAAATGGATGATCGTTTGAAATATGAACCCTCTGCTTATATGTTATCATCGTTAAATAAATAAATAAATTAAAACCTTTATTAAATCGGCACGGTAGCGTAGAATTTGAGAAAACACTTATATACACATTGCGACATGAAAGAACAACGTCATTTTCCATTATAATTACTGGATCACTATGTTTGAAACAAGAGTAAGCTGATCGTTCATGATTACCTAGCTTCACTTCCGAAAACTAAAAATCATGTCTGTAATATGCAATTCCAAGTTATTGCAACAAAATTAGATATATAATTTAACATGCACATAACTCACACCATTCCAATGATCTGTATGACAAGTCACTTCTTTGAACAGAATTGGATCGCAGGATGTATGCCTTGCATGTTCATTGTTTGACGCATTCCTTTATTTGTATTCCAATGGACACATTAGAAACAATCAGCTAGAGTTAAAAAGAATATTATTGTAATCATTATTGTGCTAGGGTATCATTAGTTAATAACCGTAGTTGATAGAAAAAAAATAGTAATTGTACCGAAAGATGTTAAGAATAATTTATCTGACTTTGTAGTTTTGAACGATAACTTGTTGGTAAAATAGAAAAAAAAGAAGAAAATATTGAATTTTCAAATTAGAACAACTTTTTCGCTCGGAGGAAAACATTTCATGCAATTGTACACTTTAATACATCATAAATATTTCGTTCACTTTGAAACATCTATTCAATACATAGCAGTATATCTTCACAACGATCATCTGTCTGAAAAAAATAATAAAATTAACAATACATTGGTATGTATAATGAAAAGATTTATTTCAAACGTGCTAAAATTATATAAAATATACTTTGCATATTTGCAAGTAATTAAATAATTGTTTAAACGAAGAAAGAGGAAATATAGATATATTGAAATATATTTGAAAAGTAAATTTCTCCATCTAATATTTATCATGTTAATTTTAAATTTGTATGCCAGTTTTCTAGAAATAAAAATACGAAAGCATTGGTTTTATTTGTCCTTTTTATTTAAAGGACTAATGACACAAAAAATAAAATTCTCGATTTTGTTTGATTTGGTCATTAAATAAACTATAAACATTGTCTTAATTGAAAATAACGCCCTAGGACGCCCATTTGATTGATTATTACCTTTTGATATCTCCGCGATCTGTGACCTCTACATTTTAACGAGCTGAGTGGTCACGTGATTACGTGACGTCACATGCGCCAAAGGATGGCTTCCATGATAAACGATCAGTTGAGCGATCGAAGGTGAGACAGTAAACAGCCGATAAATATCATGGACAGTGATGACAGTAATATCTCCGATCATGTTGGTGATTTAGACATCCAGCCGTATCAGTTCGAGCCATTATATAATATACCCCGTACCCCCGTACCCTCGTACCCAATTCGTCACTTGAATTAAAAGCCAATCAACGGATTATAGAATTTGTGTTTTGATTGCATAATCTTTGATCTCACGGACACCTGGTTTGATTTACCTGGTAATGATAATGATCCCGACAAAGAATTCAATCAACGAACGATAATGATTTTTTTTTATAGTTGGCATGTACTCAAAATGCCACAGTATGTATTTTAAATGGACATATTTTTGTAATCGTCATTTTGAGAAAGTCGCCGTCAAAATATATATTGATTG
>MJUT01046846.1:328053-367621 GCA_002080005.1 Gigantidas platifrons
GGGGGGATTACAATTTGTGTGGTATTAGATTAGATCAAAATAGTGCCAATGTTATATTTTATCAGTTGGTTGCTAATTTGCAGAGTATGTTCACATCCTAGGAGGTTTCCATAGCTTTTCAATCTCCATTACTAACCAATAAATAAGGCAAAGTAACTGATTTTAAAACTAAGCTCATTACATTCTTGTTTATTCTTAATTAGAAAAAAAAATGTTCCGCAAAAGTGACTAACGGTCTCAAAATCCTGGCTAAATCCCTGATAATGATGAAAGTCAACAGGAAAGAGAACATTCAACATCAGAAGACTCTGATATCGATGAAAGTTCCCAAGCTCATGACAGACTGATAAATACCTACTGGTGAGGTTTTGTTTATTTGTTGACCATAATCGAAAAGAAAACACGCGATTGAACGAAAAACTGAAATAATATAAGTCAACAGGTTGTTCTGACAATGATATCGCACCCCCCCCCTCCCCCGAAATTTACGAAAGTTTTATAGATGAAAGATGACTGTCCTACGTAGTGCCTCATATGTCCCCCTTTTTATGATTCTACTTCTACATCTAGTAGGCCAAGAAATATTTATCAAGTGATTTATTTTATTTTAATCATTTTTTAATACTGCTCTCATTTCTTTTGCAATTCCCTTATAGTGGAAAAGATTAATTTATTTGTTATGATTTATTTAAAATGTCTCAAATGGAGTCAACTTAGCTATAATTATAAAGGTGACAGGTGTGATGTTTTTCAAACAATTATCTCATATTTTAGCCTTGAGCTGTAATCAAGCAAGTGACATGTTTATTGATCACTGCTTTAATTTTCTAATTACGGGCACAATCATAAATATTTGGTTACACTTTTGAATTTTTGTCTTTTACAGAGAAAAAAACAAATAAATAAATGACAATTGATCTTACAAATACTTCTCAATTAATTCCATTCAGGACACTATTTGAAACTTCTTGTTATTTCACCCACGTGGATGTTTGTTTTGGTTTGCTAATCAGGGCTTTTTATTATGGAAATTTCGTATCGATATCAATCAGCTGATTTAGAAATGGATGACTGGCGCATGTGACGTCACGAGTGGTTCAACCTCGTTATCGCACTCAGAATCTGCATAATTTCTAGGTCAGCAGAAAGGGCGATAAAAGGGGTGTTTATCCCTTTGTACGTATCGTTAATCACATGAAAGTGAAAAAAGAAATTATTTTTACAGCATTTTGGAAATATTTCACTAAGTTTTGTGAAAAATAAAAAAAATCGTGTCATTTGTCCTTTAACATTGAAATTATTGTTTAAATGTTTAGTTATAAAACTGATGTTTACTAATATAACATATAACGCATATGTTACGTGTTCATATTTAATTAAAAAAATACAATTTAACCAGTAATAATTAACAATTATAATAATATCAATATATGATGTTATGTCAAATATAAATGGCTGTGTAATACATGTAGACCATATATGGCAATACACAAAACAACAAACTAAATAAATAGAATAGGTGATCATGAAAAAGTTAGTAATAAGTTAATTAAAATATGCATCAACAGCAAGCAATCAAGTATTACGCCAGTATATATCGTACACCTGTCTATTCTGAACACCGAATTAGGTATATGGATGTTCTGTTAAGACAGATTTCACATAAAAATATGGAATGAAAAGCCAAAATGAAACAAAATCTATAAAAATACATAAATATACAATAATATGTTCACACAAATACATCAATTAAATTAAATATCAAGTTTTATGTGAAGTGTTATCTTGTAGTTTACTATTCTTTTTTAAACACTGTTTTGTGTGGTTTATAACGTGATTGTGTTATCTTGTAGTTTATTACATTTTTGTAACAAAGTTGTGTGTGATGTATAACGTAAACGCGTTATCTGTATCGTAATATACCGACTCGTGGATCCCGTACAATATATTTATCAATGTATATATGACAATATACATATGAAAAGATAAAGCTCGGTGTTCGGTAATTTTGTTATTACCCTTATTTATGACAATATACATATGAAGTATATCAGTGAACATAAAAGTTGTTTCATGAATGCGGATACATCATTTTCATAGAAAAACAAATCGATATTTGTAATGTATTTGCGATACATTTGATAACCCTTCCAAACCAAGTACACAAATACTCACCAAAACAATCAGTAACATTGTTAGGTTTTAAGTTATACAGGTATTCTCCATTATAGTCATTGCAAGTTACAGATGATGAAAACTGTTGGTTTCGCTTAAGCCATCTCCAGAATGGTATGTTATCACAATCATCACAATACATATCGAAATCACTGGAAATATAACAATCTCTGTTTATGATTAATTGCTATCGAAATTAGGAAATGATCGATCCCTGTGTGGCAGCTATATAGTAAATATTACACACAAATATATTTATAAGACACGTATACATGGCCGCTTAGCATCCATACTTGGAACAGGAGCTGCAATGAAAATGACGGGTTGGAAATGGATCACAACTATGTTGCATGCAAAGCAATAAGAAATGTATACCTTGAAGAGGTAGATCAATTCAAGATAATAGTGCAGAATCATCGACACGTTATAGGTAAACTGATTATGGACAAATAATTATGTCAGTGCCAGTGTAACACTGATGTAAGTATCACAACGCAAACTGATGAACATCAAGCTATGCTGCTAACAATGAAGCTACTGAACCAAGAGTTGAAGTCAACACGTTGACAGTTTTACAATTTTCACAATGACTTGGTTAACCGATATGGAATATCTGGGTCACAAATGACCACGGATATGTTCTAACTGTCGTAAACACTTCCAGATCCATTCCTCATTCATGACATATCACCGTGTTTGTAGCTAGATTATAACACGACGTGTGCCACGTGTGGAGCAGGAGCTACTTACCCTTTCGGAACACCCGAGTTCACCGGTTTTTAGTAGGGTTCGTGTATCTAACTCGTTAGTTTTATGTGTGCAGCTTTGCAGATCGTTGTTTGTCCTTTTTCTTGTATCCATTGTGTTCTCTATCCTTCTTTGATTTACGGACTCTGACTACCCTTTCGTATCTCCATACTCCTCTTGTGTCGGTGAGACCACATAGCCGGTGGTGTCATCACGAAGGTAAGCACATAGTAGTCGATACACATTACTACAATACTACGTACATTACAACTTACAGTATTGCCAGCTGTGGTAGATTATCTAATGCATTTTCACTAACAAATGAAAGAGTGTTGTTGGCCATGGTTCTGAAATATAGCTTAACATTATATAGCAGTATTATAAACGACATCCCCGCATTGTGAAAACCTTAACATATGTAACGATTTCTGTTATAAGGCGCGCGCTGATGCATAGATTTCCAGCCTAGTAATACTATCAGTGTAGGTGTATCGTGTTATAAGCATATCAAAAGTAAGGATTTCTTCCTTCGTGTATATCTGACCCGAGCCACCGTTGACTACCCTGACCAAACACTTTAGTTTTCTTGAACTCAATGATATCACATTTTTAGCTTACAATCTTCTGAATTTGAGTGTATCCATAGAAGGTTATTACAGAAACTCTTATATGCTGTAGGTGTTTTGTGTAATTTTTCGCTTTGTAATTGTTGGCCATCACAATTTACATTTTCTTTTCACTATCACCACTCACATAAAATCACTGAATACAAAAAAATCATTGAACATGCATGATCATGTTTTATAAGTTACAACATGGAATGCAGTAGGAAACTTGATACTTACAATCTATTAAGGCTAGGCAAGCCGTTGAATGTGCCTGATTGGATTGATGGAATCTGATTGTTATGCAAGTACCTACAAAATATAAAATACCTACTAAATTATATGCACACATCGGATGTGATATTGCTCTGTGAAATCTAGTCTAGCAAAGCAAATCAACGAAAGCACAACATTTGATTCGCTGAAATATATTGTGTCTCATGTTGATCAAACACATATATACTGTTTGATGGTGGTAATGCATTTGATACTCAAAGCACCTATATATGGAGTGCACACTGCAAAACAGGGAGGGGTTATTGTTTAATTATTTGTGATTTGTTTGCCTCCTTGTCTCTGACAAACACTCAATTCATTGACATGTTTTACTTTTAACTATATATATCTATTATATAGATAGGTGTGAATTATGGGGATTTCTCCGTGAAACAAAATCCTGTATCTCACATGTGAGATATAAGTTTTTCCCGCCGGAACTGCTGTTACCCAACTGTAAGTGTGGTGATTACGTCCCTTGTTGTGTAATGGTGAACACACATAAGATTGCAAACTGAAATAAATCCGCGAAATGTTATTGACGACTTTGGCACATAACCAACATGACCTCATTGACATCATATGAAGACTTCCTGTTTGAAACGTAAAGCTTAGACGTCTTTTGGCTACGTATACGTTTCAATTTTGATCAAATTGAACCAAAATTAAGCATTTTAATAATTTTTGAATATTGTTGTAAATATGACATGTATGATTTCATATTTTCAAGATGGCAGAACCTTCTAGCTGAACCCCTTAGTATCATTGCTCGTAGATTCATACGCGTAGAATAAAATATACAAAAATCTGATATTCTATATAATACACAGTATATCTAAATCATACATTTTGAATATCAAAATAAGACCACTCCTGACCGAGTACGCATAAATTATTGAACTCGTGGGCGGAACATTGGCCACTCGTGGTCTTATTTTGATATTTGGAATCTACAATTAACTATACTATATATGTACCACTAAATAGCTACAATTTAATGTATTCAATAGAACAAGTATTAATAATAATATAGGGTTATTGCATGAATATTGGTAAAAATTATACTTTACGTTTTTTATTTTCCTTATTTGACTTTGTTAGTGCAGCCGGTCATTATTTTATTTTATTATACCTCTAATCAGAATCCAGTAATTTGATTGGTTGTTGACTAAACATTAAAATCGGCAAATTACTCCGAAACCGCCTATTTGAACAGAAATGACCTCGCGTGCATTATTATGACTCCAACTCGCCAAGGAACTGACCTCGCGTGCGTTATAATGACTCGGTCAATGAAATTAATGACCTGCGTCGGCTCGTTATAGTGACTTCTTAATAACTCCCTATGTTTATAAACATAAAGTATATAGTTTCCGTGCCTTTTGATTAGGAGAGGACACTTCCACCTGTTTTTCTTTATTCGTTCATAACTCGATGAACTTTTCAATATGCAAGCCGCAACTACGATGATGCACCATCTTGAAAACGTGAAGTTCTACATATCATATTTACAACCATATACAAAAAATAATTAAAATGCCTACCTTGTAAACGCATTTTAGTTAAATCTTGTTAAAATTGAAGCGTACACGAAGTCAAATGACGCCAGATCTTTACATTTTAAACTGGAAGTCTTCATATGATGTCATGTTGTTAATGTTCCAAAGTCGTCAACAACATTCCGCGGAATTTTAATTTGTGCGATTTTTATACCATTGATATGTTAGAATAATACATTTTTATCTGCAATATTGAATTTAAGAATTATAAGTATTAAACGGCTCTATTTCGGTATAATAAAACCGGAAGAAAACATATTGATCGTGCCCGGTCCGTATATTAAAATATTGACCGGTCCATATTATACAATTAATTACTCCATAAGAAGTCAATACCAGGATATGAGGACCTCTCGACTTGTCACTCTCGGTGACCTGACCTGACCTCTACCGTTAGCCTTGGTCAAGTCAGGTCACCTTGGGTGCCAAGTCTCGAGGTCCTCATATCCTGGTATTGACTTCATAGGGAGTAATTAATTGTATAATATGGACCGGTCAATATTTTAATATACGGACCGGGCACGATCAATATGTTTTCTTCCGGATTTTGTCCGAAGTCGTTTTTTTTTTGTCTTAGATATGCAATAACAAAAACATGTCGTCTGACAGTTTTGAATGTAATGAGTATAATATATCAAATAGTTCATGGCACTTCAGGCCAAATGGCAGTTTATGGACCGGTCTGTCACCCACAAATAGTATATGCACCTCAGCTTCGCTTCGATCTATATAATATTTTGTGGGTGACATCTCGGTCCATAAACTGCCATATAGCCCTTAGTGCCATGAGCTGTTTGATAAATATTGTCCCGAGCAGTAAATCATATTGCACCAACTTGTGAGTGCAATATGATATATTGCGAGGGACAATATTATACAAATACAGCCTTCCTTTGAGGCCAATGCATGAATTTATAGACCTATAAATATATATTGACTGAGGACAAAGTTCGAGGAGATATATTTTTTTAGGTCTATAAATCCATGTATTGACCGAAATGGTAGGCTATAATTGCTTTATCATTTTTTAGTATTATTATTTAAATATTAAAATTTTGAAATTGATGAAAACTTCGAAACCTTATGAAATTTTATGAAAACTTTGAAATCTTATGACATTTTTGAAAGTTTTGAAATGTTTTGAGAATTTTTATTTTTTTTTTATTATTTAGAATATTTTGAAATTTAATGAAATTTTAGAAATTTGTTGAATTTTTGTAAAATACATTGATAAATCGTGTATAACGCGGATGTTTCTAAAATACATTGATAAATACTAATACGTTTTTTATCGGTAATTTCACAATTTTAAAACAGATTTTTTATTTTTTTTGTTGTGTTTTGACATTTTTTATTTGTTTTTCTTTGTTATAATTTCTTTTTTACCTATGAAAATCTGTGCACTACATATTGTCAAATTTGAATACGTAGTGTAGTCTAACGCGACGTCACATGTTGGGGCATGACACATGACCAACAGCTGATAATTTCTAGTATCATGAGTCGGTGGTCAACTGAACGTTGCTACCAAATTTATCGGGTAGTAAATATCAAAGGAAACTGTAACACATTACCGATAAATCGTTTATAGCACGGATGTTTCTAAAAATACTTTTTATCACATATTTAAGGTAATAAAGTGAATTTTGCCAATACGTAAACACCGAAGTGCCACAGCGATATCAACCTATGGGCAGATACCGGAGCAAAACTCTGATAACATGATATCAAGCCTCTTGATAAGTAGAACAACATGATATTAAACCTCTTTATACACAGAACAATTCATCTATACTAAATTCGATTCGAAACATTTTTGTATCTATATAATAAATACTATAGCTAATTGACGAGTTTCATTATCAAAGATATGTCACTCATGACCAAAAAAACGTTGTAATTCACTCATGCGCTGCTCGCATTCGTGAGTTACTGCTATTCGTGACATCTTTTTGATAATGAAACTTGTCAATTAGTCATAATATAGCAAATATCTGCCAATTCATGTTAAAACTCAAAACACATTCTGGCTTCCATGATTGATTCCGATTCTGATATGTCTAAGAGTACAACTGCGATAGTATACTTCGATTGGAAGACGGTTATTTATATTTACGTTTGCTGAAAATGTCCAACAGAATTTATGCTGCCAATGGAAAAGTCAGTCACATTCACCTGCACATGTGCTATTGAGATTATACCGAATGGATAACTCGCTCATTTGGTAACTAAGCGAAGGAAAGAGGTCATGTTAGAATATTCATATAGCGTGCAAATATAAGGATATATTGTTCGATTCTTTTCCATTGAAATTAATAGGAAAATATGTATTACTATATAATAAATAGTTGTTCATTTATTCATATCGTGCTAAATGATACTCACAGAGTCACCAAGCGTGGTAGATTATTGAAAGCGTTGTTCTCTATCACTGATATGTTATTAAACTCTAAATGCCTATAAAATGTCAACATATATCTTTATTACATGACCGTAATTTAGTTTGCATATGATTGGCTTAAATCTGATTACGAGGTTTTGAGTACTTGCGATATCACTCTCGGCTAAAATAGATCTTCGCAGGTGTCCTGAAAGTGATACCACCCTCGCAAGGCATAAAAATAGATGTGGAAAACCGGACTTTTACTATCCTATCAAATTCGTTCTTTCGTTGTTCAATAACCAATGAGATTAACATTTGTTTTTCGGCTAAATTATAAACAAACGGGCCAAAATTGCGATATTCTATTGATACTCACAGATATCTCAGGTCTGTTAGATTGTTGAAAGCGTTTTCCTCTATCACTGATATGTTATTGTACTCTAGTTTTCTATACACAGTCAATAAATTTATCTTTCTTAAACTATTGGTCTACTAAGATGTTTTTGTTTTAAATGATGAATATTTGATAATATATAATAGAGTTACGTCCCCAAACAAATGTGTTTTTCCATTATTTGTGATATGCTTGCGTCTTTTACAAATACTTGTGAATAATCGGTTCATTGCATTATTTATTCTTAATTTGAATAATATTAGAACGGCGATACTTGCTTATTTGCTTTGAATATTAAGCAAGGTCTAATATATTTAATACAGAGAGTTCCTCATTGTGCAAAACAATGGCCTTTGTCCCGATTGGAATGTTTAAAGCAATTTTTCTACTTTTAAATTGGAATGATAACATATAATTACTCGATTGAAAATAGGTAGTGTTCTACTCATTGGACTCATTTCATATTTTCATGCATCAAGTACAAAAAGAGCTGATTTAGGTGACGATTTTTGTAGATCGATGTTTGTTCTTTATCTTCTGGCCATTTTGTATTCTTCCTTTTCGATTGATGGATTCTGATTACATCTTTGGTACCTTCAAACTCGTTTAACATATCAAATGTTAGGATCTCCTCCTTTATGTATATGTGACGTTAGCCAAGGTTGACTGCCTTGACTAGATACTGTGGTTTTCTTGATCCCAAATATTTCAATTCCTTTTATTTACAATCTTTTGACTTTGAGTGTACCCTGTGAAGGTTTTTTTCCAGAACGTTTATATCTTGTGGGTTTTTTTTCTGGTGTGTTAGTTCGTTTTCTTGATATAGAAGGAATTGCTTAAATTTTCATTTCATAATTACCTCTCATCTAAATAATTGAATACAAAAACAATCATTGCACATACATATTCATGTTTTGTAAGTTACAACATGGAATGCAATAGGGAACTTGATACTTACAGACGATAAAGGCTAGGCAATCCGTTGAATGTGCCTAATTGGATTGATGTAATCTGATTGGAACGGAGGTAACTACAAAATATAAAATACCTACTAAAAACAATGTAAATATTAGACCAAATAATTCTAATGTAAATCCGAAGTCAAAACATCCGAAATTAGAAACTACATACGGTAGGGCCACCAGCACAAAGACAAAAGGAGAGAGAAAAAAAACACTGTATAGAAAACTATAGCTTGAGTAACACGAAAACCACTAACAAATACAATTGGAAGAAGGGCTTTAAGGTCATGTTCCACTAGTGGCATCCATCATGATGTTCATGTCAACTACCTGTTAAAATTCACACATGGTGACACGTAACGTGAGAAGAAAAAATGACGGACCTACAATCAATATAAGCAAAGCATATTATTCGAATGACACATAGCACATTGATGAAGTTGATCCTACACATATACAAGTGAAGATCTACACTTTACAGAAAAGGGAACCCTTGGTTCAGTAACGCCCTGTTAATATCAAAATATAACCAAGAAATCCTCCACAGTCAACATTAACACCGGAACATCATTTCAACTCAGGGAATTATAGTCTATATGAAATTGCTGCTGAAATTGTTCTATATAGAAATGGAATATTCACAATAGGAAAATCCACACCTATTTACTCACAAATGTTTGTTCTCAAACGACCCTTACTGTCAATTTATCTGGGCATAGTTCAATGTGTAAAGCAGACATTAGCTGCATTGTTGGTGTCTGTTAGATCAAATTCAAGGAGAAAGAGGGCAACAAGTCTCTAATACAGGAAATAGTCAGTGAAATATACCATATATACAGTTGGACACCAAATTAAAGGACATGACTAGCTACCTTTCGTTTTTGTTGAGAGGTAGCTGTGCAATGCCTGCTTGTGCTTTTTTGATTTTGCTTGTGTTTTTTTTTTTATTTTCCTTGTCTTAGTAATATGTATTTATTTACAGAATGTTTTTTTTTAATTATCCGATAGCATTATTAACAGCATATATTCTAATGATTGGGTTATACATTCTCACAAATAATATTCAATGATACTCACAGATATCTCAGCTTTGTTAGATTGTTGAAAGCGTTTTCCTCTATCACTGATATGTCATTGTACTCTAGTTTTCTATAAATGGTCAATAAATTTAACTTTCTTAAACTATTGGTCTACTAAGATGTTTTTGTTTTAAGCGATACATATTTGATAATATTTAATAGAGCTACGTCCGCAAACACATGTTTTTTTAAATTATTTGTGATATGTTTGCGTCTTTGACAAATACTTGTGAATAATCGGTTCATTGCATTTTTTATTCTTAATTTGAATAATATTAGAACGGCGACAATCGCTTAGTTGCTTTGAATATTAAGCAAGGTCTAATATATTTAATACAGAGAGTTCCCCATTGTGCAAAAAATGGACTTTGTCCCGATTGGAATGATTAAAACAATTTTTCTATTTTTAAATTGGAATGATAACATAAAATTACTCGATTGAACATAGGTAGTGTTCTACTCATTGGATTCATTTCATATTGTCATGCATCAAGTACAGAAAGAGCTGAGTTAGGTGACGATTTTTGTAGATCGATGTTTGTCCTTTATCTTCTGGCTATTTTTTATTCTTCCTTTTCGATTGATGGATTCTGATTACATCTTTGGTATCTTCAAACTCTTCTAACATATCAAAAGTAAGGATCTCCTACTTCATGTATATGTGACGTTAGCCAAGGTTCACTACACTGACTAGACACTGTGGTTTTCTTGATCCGATATATTTCAATTCCTTTTAGTTACAATCTTTTGACTTTGAGTGTACCCTGTGATTTTTTTTCGAGAACGTTTATATCTTGTGGTTTTTTTTGGTATGTTAGTTCGTATTGTTGATATTGAAGGAATTGCTTAAATCTTCACTTCATTATCACCTCTCATCTAAATAATTGAATACACAAACAATCATTGTACATACATATTCATGTTTTGTAAGTGACAACATGGAATGCAATAGGGAAGTTGATACTTACAGACTAGAAAGGTTAGGCAAGCCGTTGAATATGCCTGATTGGATTGATGTAATCTGATTGGAACCGAGGTAACTGCAAAATATAAAATACCTACTAAAAACTATGTAAATGTCAGACCAAATAATTATGATGAAAGTCCGAAGTCAAAACATGCGAAATTAGAAGCCACATACGGTAGGACAGCCAATACAAATAAAAAAGGAGAAAAAAAAACAATGTATAGAAAAATAAACCTTGAGCAACACGAAAACCACTAACAAATGGGATTGGAAGAAGAGCGTTAAGGTCCCGTTCCACTAGTGGCGTCCATCATGATGTTCATGTCAACTACCTGTTAAAATTCACACATGGTGACACGTCAAGAGAAAAGAAATAATGACGGACATACAATCAATATAAACTGAACACATCATTTATATGACACATAGCACATTGATGAAGTTGATCATACACGTATACAAGTGAAGATCTACACTCTACAGAAAAGGGAACCCTTGGTTCAGTATCGCCATGTTAGTATCAACATCTAACGAAACAATCCTGCATAGGCAACATTAACACCGGAACATCATTTCAACTGAGGGACTTATAGTCCATATCAAGTTGCTGCTGGAATTATTCTATATAGAAATGGAATATTCACAATAGGAAAATATACATCATCTATTTACTCACAAATGTTCGTTCTCAAACGACCCTTACTACTAGCTGCATTGTTGGTGTCTGTTATATCAAATTCAAGGAGAAAGAGGGCAACGAGTCTCTAATACAGGAATTAGTCAGTGAAATATACCATATATACAGTTGAACACCGAATTAAAGGACATGACTAGCTACGTTTCGTTTTTCTTGAGAGGTAGCTGTACAATACGTGCTTGTGTTTTTTTGATTTTGCTTGTCTTACTACTATGTATTTATTTACAAAATGTTGTTTTTTTTTACATTATCCGATAGCAATATTAACAGCATATATTCTAATGATTGGGTTATACATTCTTACAAATAATATTCAATGTTACTCACAGATGTCTCAGGTTTGTTAGATTGTTGAAAGCGTTTTCCTCTATCACTGATATGTTATTGTACTCTAGTTTTCTATAAATAGTCAATACATTTATCTTTCTTAAACTATTGGTCTACTAAGATGTTTTTGGTTTAAACGATACATATTTGATAATATTTAATAGAGTTACGTCCACAAAAAAAGTGTTTTTTAATTATTTGTGATATTCTTGCGTCTTTTACAAATACTTGTGAATAATCGGTTCATTGCATTTTTTATTCTTAATCTGAATAATATTAGAACAGCGAAACTTGCTTAGTTGCTTTGAATATTAAGCAAGGTCTAATATATTTAATAGAGACAGTTCACCATTGTGGGAAAAATGTACTTTGTCCCGATTGGAATGCTTAAAACATTTGTTCTGCTTTTAACTAGGAGTTGTAACTTATAATTACTCGATTCAAAATAGGTAGGTGTCTACTCATAGGACTCATTTCATATTGGCATACATCAAATACAGAAAGAGCTGATATAGGTGACGATTTTTGTAGATCAATAATTGTCCTTTATCTTCTGGCCATCTTTTATTCTTCCTTTTCGATTGATGGATTCTGATTAAATCTTTGGTATCTTCAAACTCTTCTAACATATCAAAAGTAAGGATCTTCTCCTTCATGTATATGTGACATTAGCCAAGGTTGACTACCATGACTAGACATTGTGGTTTTCTTGATCCAAAATATTTCAATTCCTTTTATTTACAATCTTTTGACTTTGAGTGTACCCTGTAAAAGTTTTTTCCCAGAATGTTTAGTGTGTTAGTTCGTTTTGTTGACATAGAAAAAATTGCTTAAATTTTCATTTCATAATTACCTCTCATCTAAATAATTGAATACAAAAACAATCATTGTCAATACATATTCATGCTTTTTAAGTTACAACACAGAATGCAATAGGGAACTTGATACTTACAAACTTTCAAGGCTAGGCAAGCCGTTGAATGTGCCTGATTGGATTGATGCAATCTGATTGGAATGGAGGTAACTAAAAAATATAAAATACCTACTAAAAACAATGTAAATATTAGACCAAATAGTTATAATGTAAGTCCGAAGTCATAACATGTGAAATTAGAAGCTACGTATACATACGGTAGGGAAACCAGCACAAAGACAAAAGGAGGGAGAAAAAAACAATGTATTGAAAACTATAGCTTGAGTAACAAATGTGGTTGGAAGAAGGGCTTCAAGGTCATGTTCCACTAGTGGCATCCACCATGATGTTCATGTCAACTACCTGTTAAAATTCACACATGGTGACACGTCACGTGAGAAGAAAAAAGGACGGACATGCAATCAATATAAACTAAACACATCATTCGTATGACACATAGCACATTGATGAAGTTGATCCTACAAATATACAAGTGAAGATCTACACTTTACAGAAAAGGGAACTCTTGATTCAGTAACGCCCTGTTAATATCAACATCTAACCAAGAAATCCTCCACAGGCAACACTAACACCGGAATATCATTTCAACTGAGAGAATTATAGTCTATATGAAATTGCTGCTGGAATTGTTCTATATAGAAATCGACTATTCACAATAGGAAAATTTACACCATCTATTTACTCACAAATGTTCGTTCTCAAACGACCCTTACTGTCAATTTATCTGGGCATAGTTCAATGTGTAAAGCAGAGCTAGCTGCATTGTTGGCGTCTGTTAGATCAAATTCAAGGAGAAAGAGGACAACAAGCCTCTAATACAGGAATTAGTCAGTGAAATATACCATATATACAGTTGGACACCAAATTAAAGGACATGACTAGCTACTTTTCGTTTTTGTTGAGAGGTAGCTGTACAATATCTGCTTGTGTTTTTTTTATTTTGCTTGTCTTACTACTATGCATTTATTTACAAAATGTTTTTTTTACATTATCCGATAGCATTATTAATAGCATATATTCTAATGATTGGGTTATACATTCTCACAAATAATATTCAATGATATTCAGAGATATCTCAGGTTTGTTAGATTGTTGAAAGCGTTTTCTCTATCACTGATATGTTATTGCACTATAGATTTCTGTAAATAGTCAATACATTTATCTTTCTTAAACTACTGGTCTACTAAGATGTTTTTGATATAAGCGATACATATTTGATAATATTTAATAGAATTACGTCCGCAAAAAAGAATATTTTTTTAATTATTTGCGATATGTTTGCGTCTTTTACAAATACCTGTGAATAATCGGTTCATTGCATTTTTTTTCTTAATTTGAATAATATTAGAACGCCGATACTTGCTTAGTTGCTTTGAATATAAAGCCATGTCTAATATATTTAATACAGAGAGTTCACCATTGTGCAACAAAATTGACTCTGTCCCGATTGGAATGTTTAAAGCAATTTTTTCTACTTTTAAATTGGAATTATAACATATAATTACTCGATTGAAAATAGGTAATGTTCTACTCATTGGAATCATTTCATATTGTCATGCATCAAGTACAGAAAGAGCTGATTTAGGTGACGATTTTTGTAGATCGATGTTTGTCCTTTATCTTCTAGCCATTGTTTATTCTTCCTTTTCGATTGATGGATTCTGATTACTTCTTTGGTATCTTCAAACTCTTCTAACATATCGAAAGTAAGGATCTCCTCCTCCATGTATATGTGACGTTAGCCAAGGTTGACTGCCATGACTAGATACTGTGGTTTTCTTGATCCCAAATATTTCAATTCCTTTTATTTACAATCTTTTGACTTTGAGTGTACCCTGTGAAGGTTTTTTTTCCAGAACGTTTATATCTTGTGGGGTTTTTTTTCTGGTGTGTTAGTTCGTTTTGTTGATATTGAAGGAATTGCTTAAATCTTCATTTCATAATCACCTCTCATCTAAATAATTCAACACAAAAACAATCATTGCACATACATTTTCATGTTTTGTAAGTTACAACATGGAATGCAATAGAGAACTTGATACTTACAGATTATAAAGGCTAGGCAAGCCGTTGAATGTGCCTGATTGGATTGATGTAATCTGACTGGAACCGAGGTAACTACAAAATATAAAATACCTACTAAGAACCATGTAAATGTCAGACCAAATAATTATGATGAAAGTCCGAAGTCAAAACATGCGAAATTAGAAGCCATATACGGTAGGACAGCCAATGCAAATACAAAAGGAGAAAAAAACAATGCATAAAAAATAAACCTTGAGCAACACGAAAACCACTAACAAATCGGATTGAAAGAAGGACGTTAAGGTCCCGCTCCACTAGTGGCGTCCATCATGATGTTCATGTCAACTACCTGTTAAAATTCACACATGGTGACACGTCACGACAGGGGAAAAATGACGGACAATACAATCAATATAAACTGAACACATCATTCGTATGACACATATCATATTGATGAAGTTGATCCTACATATATAGAAGTGAAGATCTACACTTTACAGAAAAGGGAACCATTGGTTCAGTAACGCCCTGTTAGTAGCACCATCTAACCACGAAATCATCCACAGACAACTCTAACACCGGAACATCATTTCAACTGAGGGACTTATAGTCCATATGAAGTAGCTGCTGGAATTATTCTATATAGAAATGGAATATTCACAATCGGAAGATATACACCATCTATTTACTCACAAATGTTTGTTCTCAAGCGACCCTTACTGTCAATTTATCTGGGCATAATTCAATGTGTCAAGCAGAGATTGCTGCATTGTTGGAGTCTGTGAGATCAAATTCAAGGAGAAAGAGGGCAAGACTTCTCTAAGACAGGAATTATTCAGCGAAAAGATACTATATATACAGTTGAGCACCAATTAAAGAACATGACTAGCTACTTTTCGTTTTTGTTGAGAGGTAGCTGTACAATGCCCTCTTGTGTGTTTTATTTTGCTTGTCTTACTACTATGTATTTATTTACAAAATGTATTTTTTTCTTACATTATCCCATAGCATTATTAATAGCATATATTCTGATGATTGGGTTATACATTCTTACAAATAATATTCAATGATACTCACAGATTTCTCAGGTTTGTTACATTGTTGAATGCGTTTTCATCTATCACTGATATGTTATTGTACTCAAGATACCTATAAATAGTCAATACATTTATCCTTCTTAAACTATTGGACTACTAACATGTTTTTGTTTAACCGATACATATTTAATAATATTTAATAGAGTTACATCCGCAAAAAAATGGGTTTTTTTCAAATTGGTTGTGATATGTTTGAGTCTTTGACAAATACCTGTCAATAATCGGTTCATTGCATTTTTTATTCTTAATTTGAATAATATTAGAACAGCGATACTTGCTTAGTTGCTTTGAATATTAAGCAAGGTCTAATATATTTAATAGGGACAGTTCACCATTGTGGAAAAAATGGACTTTGTCCCGATTGGAATGTTTAAAACATTTCTTCTGCTTTTAAATTGGAGCTATTGCATATAATTACTCGAATGAAAATAGGTAGGTGTCTACTCATAGGACTCATGTCATATTGGCATGCATCAAGTACAGAAAGAGCTGATTTAGGTGACGATTGTTGTAGATCGATGTTTGTCCTTTATCTTCTGGCCATTTTTTATTCTTCCTTTTCGATTGATGAATTCTGATTACATCTTTGGTATCTTCAAACTCTTCTAACATATCAAAAGTAAGGATCTTCTACTTCATGTATATGTGACGTTAGCCAAGGTTGACTGCCTTGATTAGATACTGTGGTTTTCTTGATCCCAAATATTTCAATTCCTTTTATTTACAATCTTTTGACTTTGAGTGTACCCTGTGAAGGTTTTTTTCCACAACGTTTATAGCTTGTGGTTGTACTGTTGTGCTCGTTCGTTTTGTTGATATAGAAGGAATTGCTTAAATTTGCATTTCATAACCACCTCTCATCTAAATAATTGAATACAAAAACAATTATTGCATATACATATTCATACTTTGTAAGTTACATCATGGAATGCATAAGGGAACTTGATACTTACAAACTATAAAGGCTAGGCAAGTCGTTGAATGTGCTTGATTGGATTGATGTAATCTGATTGGAACCGAGGTAACTGCAAAATATAAAATACCTACTAACAACAATGTAAATATCAGACCAAATAATTATAATGTAAATCCGAAGTCAAAACATGCGAAATTAGAAGCTACATACGGTAGGGCAACCAGCACAAAGACAAAAAGAGAGAGACAATTACAATGTATAGAAAACTATAGCTTGAGTAACACGAAAACCACTAACAAATACGGTTGGAAGAAGGGCGTTAAGGTCATGTTCCACTAGTGGCATCCATCATGATGTCCATGTCAACTACCTGTTAAAATTCATACATGGTGACACGTCACGTGAGAAGAAAAAAAAGGACGGACCTACAATCAATATAAACTAAGCACCTCATTCGCATGACACATAGCACATTGATGAAGTTGATCCTACAAATATACAAGTGAATATCTACACTTTACAGAAAAGGGAACTCTTGGTTCAGTAACGCCCTGTTAATATCAACATCTAACCAAGAAATCTTCCACAGGCAACACTAACACCGAAACATCATTTCAACTGAGGGACTTATAATCCATATGAAGTTGCTGCTGGAATTATTCTATATAGAAATGGAATATTGACAATAGGAAAATTTACAACATCTATTTACTCACAAACGTTTATTCTCAAACGACCCTTACGTCAATTTATCTGGGCATAGTTCAATGTGTAAAGCAGAGATAGCTGCATTGTTGGTGTCTATTAGATCAAATTCAAGGAGAAAGAGGGCAACACGTCTCTAATACAGGAATTAGTCAGTGAAATATACCATATATACAGTTAGACACCAAATTAAAGGACACGACTAACTAATTTTCGCTTTTGTTGAGAGGTAACTGTACAATACCTGATTGTGTTGTTTTGATTTTGCTTGTATTACTGCTATGTATTTATTTACAAAATGTTTTTTTTTTACATTATCCGATAGCATTATTAATAGCATATATTCTAATGATTGGGTTATTCATTCTCAAAAATAATATTTAATGATACTCAGAGATATCTGAGGTTTGTTAGATTGTTGAAAGCGTTTTCCTCTATCACTGATATGTTATTGTACTCTAATTTTCTATCAATAGTCAATAAATTTAACTTTCTTAAACTATTGGTCTACCAAGATCTTTTTTGTTTTAAGCGATACATATTTGATAATATT
This sequence comes from Gigantidas platifrons, assembly GCA_002080005.1. Classification (NCBI taxonomy): domain Eukaryota; kingdom Metazoa; phylum Mollusca; class Bivalvia; order Mytilida; family Modiolidae; genus Gigantidas; species Gigantidas platifrons. Next base: position 346,455 of record MJUT01046846.1, read on the forward strand.
TAATAAAGCTACGTCCGCAAACAAATGTTTTTTTTTAAATTATGTGTGATATGTCTGCGTTTTTGACAAATACTTGTGAATAATCGGTTCATTGCATTTTTTATTCTTAATTTGAGTAATATTAGAACGGCGACAATTGCTTAGTTGCTTTGATTATTAAGCCAGGTCTAATATATTTAATACAGAGAGTCCACCATTGTGGGAAAAATGGACTTTGTCCCTATTGGAATGTTCAAAACAATTTTTCTACTTTTAAATTCGAATGATAACATATAATTACTCGATTGAAAATAGGTAGTGTTCTACTCATTGGATTCATCTCATATTGTCATGCATCAAGTACAGAAAGAGCTGAGTTAGGTGACGATTTTTGTAGATCGATGTCTGTTCTTTATCTTCTGGCCATTTTGGATTCTTCCTTTTTGATTGATGGATTCTGATTACATCTTTGGTATCTTCAAACTCTTTTAACATATCAAAAGTAAGGATCTCCTCCTTCATGTATATGTGACGTTAGCCAAGGTTGACTGCCATGACTAGATACTGTGATTTTCTTGATCCCAAATATTTCAATTCCTTTTAGTTACAATCTTCTGACTTCGAGCGTACCCTGTGAATTTTTTTTCCAGAACGTTTATATCTTGTGCTTTTTTTTTTGGTGTGTTAGTTCGTTTTCTTGATATTGAAGGACTTGCTAAAATATTAACTTCATAATCACCTCTCATCTAAATAATTGAATACAAAAACAATCATTGCACATACATATTCATGCTTTGTAAGTGACAACATAGAATGCAATAGGGAACTTGATACTTACAGACTAGAAAGGCTAGGCAAGCCGTTGAATATGCCTGATTGGATTGATGTAATCTGATTGGAACCGAGGAGACTGCAAAATATAAAATACCTACTAAAAACTATGTAAATGTCAGACCAAATAATTATAATGAAAGTCGAAGTCAAAACATGCGAAATTAGAAGCCATATACGGTAGAACAGCCAATACAAATACAAAAGGAGAAAAAAAAACAATGAATAGACAAATACACCTTGAGCAACACGAAAACCACTAACAAATGGGATTGGAAGAAGAGCGTTAAGGTCCCGTTCCCCTGGTGGCGTCCATCATGATGTTCATGTCAACTACCTGTTAAAATTCACACATGGTGACACTTCACGTGAGAAGAAAAAAGGACGGACATACAATCAATATAAACTGAACACATTCTTCGTATGACACATGTCACATTGATGAAGTTGATCCTACAAATATACAAGTGAAGATCTACACTTTACAGAAAAGGGAACCCTTGGTTCAGTAACGCCCTGTTAGCATCAACATCTAACCAAGAAATCATTCACAGGCAACACTAACACTGGAACATCATTTCAACTGAGGGACTTATAGTCCATATGAAATTGATGCTGGAATTGTTCTATATAGAAATGGAATATTCACAATAGGAAAATTTACACCATCTATTTACTCACAAATGTTCGCTCTCAAACGACTCTTACTGTCAATTTATTTAGGCATAGTTCAATGTGTAAAGCAGAGCTAGCTGCATTGTTGGTGTCTGTTAGATCAAATTCAAGGAGAAAGAGGGCAACAAGTCTCTAATACAGGAATTAGTCAGTGAAATATACCATATATACAGTTGGACACCAAATTAAAAGACATGACTAGCTACTTTTCGCTTTTGTTGAGAGGTAGCTGTACAGTACCTGCTTGTGTTCTTTTGATTTTGCTTGTCTTACTACTATATATTTATTTACAAAATGTTTATTTTTTACATTATACGATAGCATTATTAATAGCATATATTCTAATGATTGGGTTATGTAAAGGCCAACATTTTGGAGACGAAAGTAATTCGATTGATATAGTATTTTTGTCGTTTCTTTTCCCACTCTAATTTCCCCCCTAAGAAATAAATAGCATAGTCAAAGTCGTTTCTCTTCCCCACTCTAATTTTTTCCCGTAAGAAATACGGCATGGTCAAAGTTATCATCAATATTGAGTACCAGAGCATAATAAATATGGTATGTTTATATAATTTGAATTTTTTGATATTGTCTAAACATCATTACACAGGTTTAAGCCAAACTTTTCAGATTTTGATGGTAAATTTTTGATTGTTGAAGTGAATGTTTTTGGTTTGTTTTGATACGTCATATCTGTGTTAATTTTTTGCAGATTATTTTGTCTTTGAAACCATATCAATGTTTTTGAAATTATAAAGGTGTTTTCTCGTTGTTAATTTTACATTTATTGATAGTCAAGGTTTAATTTCTTTCCAATTTGATAGGAATTTTATCAAGTATTTTGAGTTATAAATTTCAAGGTATATAACCATGATTTGTATTTGTATTTTTTCATTGTGTTGAATGTACGAATGTTTATTTGTATTTTGGAACAAAGACTTATGATGTTTACATTGTTTCTTTGTAGTCAATCTCATCGCTTACAATATTGTACCTTGGATCCATTTATGGAATAAATTAGATAGAAAGCGTATGTGAATTGGCTCATTCTTTTCGACTGGTATTAGGAGAAATAGGTTATACATTCTCACAAATAATATTTAATGATACTCAGAGATATCTCAGGTTTGTTAGATTATTGAAAGCGTTTTCCTCTCTCACTGATATGTTATTGTTTTCTACAAATAGTCAATAAATTTATCTTTCTTAAACTATTGGTCTACTAAGATGTTTTTTGTTTTAAGTGATGTATATTTGATAATATTTAATAGAGCTACGTCCGCAAACAAATGTTTTTTTTTTAAATTATGTGTGATATGTTTGCGTTTTTGACAAATACTTGTGAATAATCGGTTCATTGCATTTTGTTTTCTTAATTTGAGTAATATTAGAACGGCGACAATTGCTTAGTTGCTTTGAATATTAAGCCAGGTCTAATATATTTAATACAGAGAGTCCACCATTGTGGGAAAAATGGAATTTGTCCCGATTGGAATGTTTAAAACAATTTTTCTACTTTTAAATTGGAATGATAACATATAATTACTCGATTGAAAATAGGTAGTGTTCTACTCATTGGACCCATTTCATATTGTCATGCATCAAGTACAGAAAGAGCTGATTTAGGTGACGATTTTTGTAGATCAATGTTTGTCCTTTATCTTCTGGCCATTTTTATTCTTCCTTTTCGATTGATGGATTCTGATTACATCTTTGGTATCTTCAAACTCTTCTAACATATCAAAAGTAAGGATCTCCTACTTCATGTACATTTGAAGTTAGCCAAGGTTCACTACACTGACTAGACACTGTGGTTTTCTTGATCCCAAATCTTTCAATTCCTTTTAGTTACAATCTTTTGACTGAGTGTACCCTGTGAATATTTTTTCCAGAACGTTTATATCTTGTGCTTTTTTTTTGGTGTGTTAGTTCGTATTGTTGATATTAAAGGAATTGCTTAAATCTTCACTTCATAATCACTTCTCATCTAAATGATTGAATACAAAAACAATCATTGCACAATCATATTCATGTTTTGTAAGTTACAACATGGAATGCAATAGAGAACTTTATACTTACAGACAATAAAGGCTAAGCAAACCGTTGAATATGCCTGATTGGATTGATGTAATCTGATTGGAACCGAGGTGACTACAAAATATAAAATACATACTAACAACAATGTAAATATCAGACCAAATAATTATAATGTAAGTCCGAAGTGAAAACATGCGAAATAGCAGCTGCATACGGTAGGGAAACCAGCACAAAGTCAAAAGCAGAGAGAGAAAAAAACAATGTATATAAAAATATAGCTTGAGTAACACGAAAACCACCAACAAACGTGGTTGGAAGAAGCGCTTTTAGGTCCTGTTCCACTAATGGCATCCATCATGATGTTCATGTCAACTACCTGTTGAAATTCACACATGGTGATACGTCACGTGAGAAGAAAAAAGGACGGACCTACAATCAATATAAACTAAACACATCATTTGTATGACACATAACACATTGATGAAGTTGATCCTACAAATATACAAGTGAAGATCTACACTTTACAGAAAAGGGATCATCCCTTGGTTCAGTAACGCCATGTTGGTATCTGTATCTAACCCAGAAATCCTCCACAGGCAAGCTGCATTTTTGGTGTTTGTTAGATCAAATTCAAGGAGAAAGAGGGCAAAAAGACTCTAAGACAGGAAGTATTCAATGAAAAGATACCATATATACAGATGAACACCAAATTAAAGATATGACTAGCTACTTTTCGTTTTTGTTGAGAGGTAGCTGTACAATACCTGCTAGTGTTTTTTTCTTTTATTTTGCTTGTCTTACTACTATGTCTTTATTTACAAAATGTTTTTTTTTACATTATTCCATTGCATTATTATTAGCATATATTCTAATGATTGAGTTATACATTCTTATAAATAATATTCAATGATACTCACAGATATCTCAGGTTTGTTAGATTGTTGAAATCGTGTTCCTCTATCACTGATATGTTATTGTTCTCTAGATTTCTAGGAATAGTCAATAAATGTATTTCTTAAACTATTGGACTACTAAGATGTTTTTATTTTAACCGATACATATTTGATAATATTTAACAGAGCTACGTCCGCAAAAAATGTTTTTTTTTTTAATTATGTGTGACATGTTTGCGTCTTTTACAAATACTTGTGAATAATCGGTTCATTGCATTTTTTATTCTTAATTTGAATAATGTTAGAACGACGATACTTGCCAGGTCTAATATATTTAATACAGAGAGTTACCTACTGTGCAAAAAGACGGACTTTGGAATGTTTAACAAAAAATTTCTGCCAAGGTTGACTACACTGACTAGACACTGTGGTTTTCTTGATCTCAAATATTTCATTTTTTTTTATTTATAATATTTTGACTTTGAGTGTTCCATGTGAGGATTATTCCAGAAACGTTTATATGCTGTATTTTTTTTGGTGTGTTAGTTCGCTTTGTTGATATTGAAGGAATTGCTTAAATCTTTATTTCATAAGCACCTGTCATCTAAATAATTGAATACAGAAACAATCATTGCACATACATATTCATGTTTTTTTTAAGCTAAAACATGGAATGCAATGGGGAACTTGATACTTACAGAGTAGAAAGGCTAGACAAGCCATTGAATATGCCTGATTGGATTGATGTAATCTGATTGGAACCGAGGTAACTGCAAAATATAAAATACTTACTAAGAACTATGTAAATGTCAGACCAAATAATTATAATGAAAGTTCGAAGTCACAACATGCGAAATTAGAAGCCACATACGGTAGGCCAGCCAATTCAAATACAAAAGGAGGGGAAAAACAATGAATAGAAAAATAAAACTTGAGCAACACGAAAACCACTAACACATGGGATTGGAAGAAGGATTTTAAGGTACCGTTCCACTAGTGGCATCCATCATGCTGTTTATGTCAAATACCTGTTAAAATTCACACATGGTGATACGTCACGAGAGAAGAGAAAAGGACAGACCTACAATCAATATAAACTGAACAAATCATTCGTATGACACATAACACATTGATGAAGGTGATCCTACAAATATACAAGTGAAGATCTACACTTTACAGAAAAGGGAACCCTTGTTTTAGTAACGCCCTTTTAGTATCAACATCTAACCAAAAAATCCTCCACAGGCAACACTAACACCGGAACATCATTTCAACTGAGGCAATTATAGTCCATATGAAGTTGCTGCTGGAAAAAAATATGGAAAACTTAAAAATTGAACAAAAAATACAGGTTCAAGGGCCATAACTCAGCCAAAAATCATTCGACCGGAACGCAATTCGAACTTAAACTGTAACTTATCTAGATATAGCCACATACCAAATATCAAGTCAATATTTCGAAGGAGGTAAACAAAAGTCCGGAAAACTTAATTTTTTAATGTGACGGACGGACGGACGGACGGACGAACAGAACCTGCGCCGGTAGTGGAATAATTATGACAGATCTGTGACAATTGTTCATATCACATTATTAGCACGCTCGTGCACCCAGGTGCTGGTGGAGGTAAGCGGTTCCTGTTTCTTATAAGCCATCCTCTGTCATGTATAATCAATACCGGTAAATGCAGTGAAGCAAAAAATAAAACATAAAAAGGTAACTAGTCCTTGTCTTTTGAGACATGAGTATTTCATAGCAATCAACATATTGTGATGCATAATACTATGTAAAAACCAAAGGACATCTAGCACTGCTACAGGTCAGAGTTATTATAAACTTTTTACATGATATTCAATAAGTTAATTACTTTAGTTTTTATAAAACATTAACAATAGCATGCATTGACATGATGTGGTTATATATTTCTACAAACCAATATTAGATGATACTCACAGATATTCCAGGTTTAGTAGATTGTTGAAAGCGTTGTCCTCGATCACTGATATGTCATTATCATATAGCTTTCTATAAATAGTCAACAAATGTATATATTATACTAGTGTAATAATACTAGTGGGTAACATAACCTACTTTTATAAATAACACTCGGGAACCAGTGGTTTAGGATTCTGGAACTGACGTACCTGTACAACTATATAAATTTGTCAGTTAACACGTGGTCATCAATGAATGTGGAAGTCCCTTCGACGGCTCCGTTCTGACTTTCAACAATTGCTAACACAAGCTTGGATATTGATATAACTTTCAGGTATATCCGTTTTCAAGTTTATATTACAGTGCACTATTGGCCTTCTAATATGTCGTAGCAATAAATATTTGATAGCATTATTTGTGATATGCTTGCGACTTTGACAAACACTGTAAATAGTTGGTTCATTGATATATTATATTTAGTTTGAATTATGACAGAACTGTGACAATTGTTTAGTTGCTTTGAATATCAAGCCAGATCTATTACACTTAATACAGACAGTTCAGAATGTTTAAAACAATTTCTCTGGTTTTGAATTGGAATTAAAACATATAAAAACTTAACTAAGAATAAAAAAAGGGTTCTACTTATGTGGACCATTTCATATTGTCATACACCAATTACTCAAAGGAATGATTTAGGTGACCATTTATGTTGATCGTCGTTTGTCGTTTTGTAATTATTTGTCTGTCCTTTTTCGATTTATGGATTCTGACCACCTCTTTGGTATCTTCAAACTCCTCCTACATATCAAACGTAAGGATCTCCTCAATCAGGGCATATGTGACCTGAGCTAGGTTTGACTACCCTGACATGGCATTTTGATTTTATTGATCACAAGGATTGTAATTCTTTGATTTACAATCTTTTGACTTTGAGTGTACCCACTGAAGCAGAAACGCTTATATGCTGTGTCTTTTTCTTTGATTGCCCGTTTTGTTGATATTGAAGAAATTGTTGGCCACAGTTTAACATTTCTATTTATTATCACCTTTCACCTAAAATCGCTGAATATATATAAACAATTCATTGAACATAGATATTAATGTGTTGTAAACTACACCATGGAATGAAATAGGGAACTTGATACTTACAGATTGAAAAGGTTAGGCAAGTCGTTGAATGTGCTTGATTGGATTGATGTAATCTTATTGGAATACAAATCACTACAACATATAAAATATGTACTAAATACTATGAAAATATGAGACAAAATAAGCATAAGGAAAGTCCGAAGAAAAATCTTGGGGAACCATATCTTTACTCAAATAGTTTCGTTCTCAAACGACCCTCACTGTCAATTTTTCTGGATGTAGTTCAAGGTATGAAGAAGAGCTAGCTGTAACTGTGGAATCTGTTAGTTCAAGTTCAGGGACAAATATGGGATCAAAATATTATCTAAGCCATGAAATATTTAGTTAAACAGTATATACAGTTGAATACCAAATTCAAGGACCGTGCTAGTTACATTTCGTTTTGGTTGAGAGCCACCTGCATACAATCTGCTTTAAAAGTATTTGCTCCTAGTAATATATTTTAGCAAACACGTGCACCAATTATAACAAATATTTTGTTAATCAAAATCATAGGCATTTTGATGATGCTAGAGAAATATTTGTTAGAATCAGAGTGTGTTTTTATTTACTAAATAAATCATGGGTCTCCCTAAAACAATATATTTGTATCCAAGTTGGCCTTTCTTGAGTTTTTTATTTTGTTAATTTCGTAATTGATTGAATGTTTAAAAACAAATATGAGACAAAAATATCTGGAAAAGTACGTGTATAGCACCCGTTATGTCCAACATTTTCCAGCACCTGAGTTAATCCCGTTTTTCTATGGTGTCCATGCTCTTCTTTCAGTTTTCCGTGTTTTTTTTATTTGCTTATCTTTGTAGTATGTCATAACTCAATGCTACCTTTGTCTCTGGATTGTCCATTCTTGCTTGCCCCTAATGTTTACTTACAAATATATATTTAACATTTTCCCATAGAATTACTTAGGACATATATTCTTATGATTGAGCTATACATTTGTACAAATAATATTAAATGATACTTACAGATGTGCTAAGCTTGGTAAATTGTTGAAAGTGTTGTCCTGGATCACTGTTATGTTATTATGATTTAGCTGTCTATAAACAGATAACACATATATTCAGTTTATATTTTCATTAAAATATTGGCTTTCTAATATTTCTTACATACACAGGTAATTGTTGAGTTTTGAAAGAGCTCAGATCACATAACTAGCCCTCTCGTGCACTCAGGGAATCGCGAATATAAGCAGTTTCTCATAAGACACCTTCTGTCTTACATATATATAGTCAAGTCCAGTAAAGTATTGGCAGTGATTCAGGAAATTGTGATATTTGATACTATGTAAAAACCAAAGGCCATCTAACACCGCTACATGTCACAGTTCTTATATACTTTTAATATCATATTCAATAATTGTATTACTTAAGTTTTTATAAAACATTAACAATAACATGCATTGACATAATGTGGTTATGTATTTCTACAAACCATACTAGATGATACTCACATATATTCTAGGTTTAGTAGATTGTTGAAAGTGATATTTATAATCTTTATATTGTTTGATTGGTGTTTAATCTATACTACTTTTCCTTTATTTTTAGTCATACATTTATACAAATAATACTGAACGATACTCACAGAATGTACAAACGTGGTACATTGTTGAAAGCGTTGTTCTCTATCACTGATATGTCATTATTCTGTAGCTGCCTATGAATAGTCAACACATGTCTTAATTAAACAATCGCCCTACTAATATTTCTGAAACAATACTACATATTTGATACTCAAGATAATATTAAATGGTGTTAGTAGTTTAGAACGCAGAATACGATGATGTTGTAAAAAGTCTGAATGAGATCTTAACGTATAAGTTGTAAAATATTAACTCCATATGCGAGAGCGGTTGGTATATTACTATCAAGGTGTGGAAAATTTATAATTGCAAAATTGAAATCATCTCCTTGTGTTTTAAATAAACTGAAGAGATTACCAAAGAGGGAACCAAAACTGGATAATCCAGTAAACTGGCAATATAGCGTACACAAGACGAAGAAAAACAAACCAAAAACACAACACAATATGTGTTGGACACCACTACGTGCAAACAAAAACAGATACCGTAAATAAGACAATAACAACTGGAGGTAAAGACGAACCGAACTTCATTTTTATTCGAGCATCACAACGCGGAGTTCACGACGGGTTAACATTTTCTACTTCTTATAAGACATCCGTCGTGTTACTCATATATACAGTCCAGTCCGGTAAAAAGCTGTGTACTCATCTGATATTCAATAAGTTTATTACTTAAGTTTTTATTAAACATTAACAATAACATGCATTGGCATAATGTGGTTATTCATTTGTGCAAATCATGCTCAATGATACTCTCAGATAGTACACACTTGGTAGATCTTTGAAAGCGTTGTCCTCTATCACTGATATGTCATTATTGTGTAGCTGTCTATGATTAGTCAATAAATGTATTTATTAAACTAGTGTAATAATATTAGCCGGTAACACAACCTACTGTTATAAACAAAACTCGGGAACCAGTGGTTTATGATTCCGGAACTGACGTACCTGTACATCTATATATATTTGTCAGTTAACAAATAGTCATCAACAAATGTGGAAGTCCCTACGACGACTCCGTCCTGACTTTCAACAATTGTTAACTCAAGCGTGAATATTGATATAACTTTAAGGTATCTCCGTTATAAAGGTTATATTATATTACACTATTGGCCTTCTAATATGTCTTAAGCGATAAATATTTGATGATATTGAATTATTTGTGATATGTTTGCGTCATTGACAAATACTGTGAATAATTGGTTCATTGATATATTATATTTAGTTTGAATTATGACAGAACTGTGACAATTGTTTAGTTGCTTTGAATATCAAGCCAGATCTAATACACTTAATACAGACAGTTCAGAATGTTTAAACAATTTCTCTGGGTTTGAATTGGAATTAAAACATATAAAAACTTAACTAAAAATAAAAAAGGGTTCTACTCATATGGACCCTTTCATATTGTCATACACTAATTACTCAAAGGAATGATTTATGTGACCATTTATGTTGATCGTTGTTTGTCATTTTGTAATTATTTGTCTGTCCTTTTTCGATTTATGGATTCTGACCACCTCTTTGGTATCTTCAAACTCTTCCTACATATCAAACGTAAGGATCTTCTCGCTCAGGGCATATGTGACCTGAGCTAGGTTTGACTACCCTGACATGGCATTTTGATTTTATTGATCCCAAGGATTTTAATTCTTTGATTTACAATCTTTTGACTTTGAGTGTACCCACTGAAGCAGAACGCTTATATGCTGTGTCTTTTTCTTTGATTGCTCGTTTTGTTGATATTGAAGAAATTGTTGACCACAGTTTAACATTTCTATTCATTATCACCTTTCACCTAAAATCGCTGATTATATATAAACAATTAATTGAACATACATATTAATGTGTTGTAAACTACACCATGGAATGAAGTAGGGAACTTGATACTTACAGATTATAAAGGTAAGGCAAGTCGTTGAATGTGCTTGATTGGATTGATGTAATCTTATTGGAATACAAATAACTACAACATATAAAATACGTACTAAATACTATGAACATATGAGACAAAATAAGTATAAGGAAAGTCCGAAGACAAATCTTTGGGAACCATCTCTTTAGTCAAATAGTTTCGTTCTCAAACGACCCTCGCTGTCAATTTTTCTGGATGTAGTTCAAGGTATGAAGCAGAGCTAGTTGTAACTGTGGAATCTGTTAGTTCAAGTTCAAGGACAAATATGGGATCAAAATATTATCTAAGCCATGAAATATTTAGTGAAACAGTATATACAGTTGAAACCCAAATTCAAGGACCGTACTAGTTACATTTCGTTTTGATTGAGAGCCACCTGCATACAATCTGCTTTCACAGTATTTGCTCCTAGTAATATATTTTAGCACACACGTGCACCAATCATAACAAATATTTTGTTAATCAAAATCATAGACATTTTGATGATGCTAGAGAAATATTTGTTATAATCAGAGTGTGTTTTTATTTAATAAATAAATCATGTCTCTCCCTAAAACAATATATTTGTATCCAAGTAGACCTTTCTTGAGTTTTTTATTTTGTTAATTTCGTAATTGATTGAATGTTTAAAAACAAATATGAGACAAACATATCTGGAAAAGTACTTGTATAGCACCCGTTATGTCCAACATTTGCCAGCACCTGAGTTAATCCCGTTTTTCTATGGTGTCCATGCTCTTCTTTCAGTTTTCCGAGTTTTTTTTTTTATTTGCTTGTCTTTGTACTATGTCATAACCCAATGCCACCTTTGTCTCTGGATTGCCCATTCTTGCTTGCCCCTAATGTTTACTTACAAATATATATTTAACATTATCCCATATAATTACTTAGGACATATATTCTTATGATTGAGCTAAACATTTGTATAAATACTATTAAATGATACTTACAGATATCTTAAGTTTGATAGATTGTTGAAAGTACTGTCCTGGATCACTGTTATGTTATTATGATTTAGCCGTCTATAAATAGATAACACATATATTCAGTTTATATTTTCATTAAAATATTGGCTTTCTAATATTTCTTACATACACAGGTAATTGTTGAGTTTTGAAAGAGCTCAGATCACATAACTAGCCATCTCGTGCACTCAGGGGATCGCGAATATAAACAGTTTCTCATAAGACACCTTCTGTCTTACATATATATAGTCAAGTCCAGTAAAGTATTGGCAGTGATTCAGGAAATTGTGATATTTAATACTATGTAAAAACCAAAGGCCATCTAACACCGCTACATGTCACAGTTCTTATATACTTTTAATATCATATTCAATAATTGTATTACTTAAGTTTTTATAAAACATTAACAATAACATGCATTGACATAATGTGGTTATGTATTTCTACAAACCATACTAGATGATACTCACATATATTCTAGGTTTAGTAGATTGTTGAAAGTGATATTTATAATCTTTATATTGTTTGATTGGTGTTTAATCTATACTACTTTTCCTTTATTTTTAGTCATACATTTATACAAATAATACTGAACGATACTCACAGAATGTACAAACGTGGTACATTGTTGAAAGCGTTGTTCTCTATCACTGATATGTCATTATTCTGTAGCTGCCTATGAATAGTCAACACATGTCTTAATTAAACAATCGCCCTACTAATATTTCTGAAACAATACTACATATTTGATACTCAAGATAATATTAAATGGAATTAGTAGTTTAGAACGCAGAATACGGTGATGTTGTAAAAAGTCTGAATGAGTTCTTAGCGTATAAGTTGTCAAATATTAACTCCATATGCGAGAGCGGTTGGTATATTACCATCAAGGTGTGGAACATTTATAATTGCAAAATTGAAATCATCTCCTTGTGTTTTAAATAAACTGAAGAGATTACCAAAGAGGGAACCAAAACTGGATAATCCAGTAAACTGGCAATATAGCGTACACAAGACGAAGAAAAACAAACCAAAAACACAACACAATATGTGTTGGACACCACTACGTGCAAACAAAAACAGATACCGTAAATAAGACAATAACAACTGGAGGTAAAGACGAACCGAACTTCATTTTTATTCGAGCATCACAACGCGGAGTTCACGACGGGTTAACATTTTCTACTTCTTATAAGACATCCGTCGTGTTACTCATATATACAGTCCAGTCCGGTAAAAGGATGTGCACTCATATGATATGCAATAAGTTTATTACCTAAGTTATTATAAAACATTAACAATAACATGCATTGGCATAATGTGGTTATTCATTTGTACAAATCATGCTCAATGATACTCTCAGATAGTAGACACTTGGTAGATTTTTGAAAGCGTTGTCCTCTCTCACTGATATGTCATTATTGTGTAGCTGTCTATGAATAGTCAATAAATGTATTTATTAAACTAGTCTAATAATATTAGCCGGTAACATAACCTACTGTTATAAATAACACTCGGGAACCAGTGGTTTATGATTCCGGAACTGACGCACCTGTACATCTGTATATATTTGTCAGTTAACAAATAGCCAGCAACGAATGTGGAAGTCCCTACGACGACTCCGTCCTCACTTTCAACAAGTGTTAACTCAAGCGTGGATATTGATATAACTCTCAGGTATATCCGTTATAAAGGTTATATTATATTACACTATTGGCCTACTAATATGTCTTAAGCGATAAATATTTGAAAATATTGAATTATTTGTGATATGTTTGCGTCATTGACAAATACTGTGAATAATTAGTTCATTGATATATTATAATTAGTTTGAATTATGACAGAACTGTGACACTTGTTTAGTTGCTTTGAATATCAAGCCAGATCTAATACACTTAATACAGACAGTTCAGAATGTTTAAAACAATTTCTCTGGTTTGGAATTGGAATTAAAACATATAAAAACTTAACTAAAAATAAAAAAAGGGTTCTACTGATTTGGACCTTTCATATTGTCATACACCAATTACTCAAAGGGATGATTTAGGTGACCATTTATGTTGATCGTTGTTGGTCATTTTGCAATTGTTTGTCTGTGTTTTTTTCGATTTCTGGATTCCTACCACCTCTTTGGTATCTTCAAACTCTTCCTACATATCAAACGTAAGGATCTCCTCGGTCAGGGCATATGTGACCTGAGCTTGGTTTGACTATCCTGACATGGCATTTTGATTTTATTGATCCCAAGGATTTTAATTCTTTGATTTACAATCTTTTGACTTTGAGTGTACCCACAGAGGCAGAAACGCTTATATGTTCTGTCTTTTTCTTTGATTGCTCGTTTTGTTGATATTGAAGAAATTGTTGGCCACAGTTTAACATTTCTAATCATTATCACCTCTCACCTAAAATCGCTGATTATATATAAAAAATTCATTGAACATACATATTAATGTGTTGTAAACTACACCATGAAATGAAGTAGGGAACTTCATACTTACAGATTATAAAGGTTAGGCAAGTCGTTGAATGTGCTTGATTGGATTGATGTAATCTTATTGGAATCCAAATCACTACAACATATAAAAGACGTACTAAATACTATGAAAATATGAGACAAAATAAGTATAATGAAAGTCCGAAGACAAATCTTGGGGAACCATCTCTTTAGTCAAGTAGTTTCGTTCTCAAACAACCCTTACTGTCAATTTTTCTGGACATAGTTCAAGGTATGAGGCAGAGCTAGTTGTAACTGTGGAATCTGTTAGTTCAAGTTCAGGGACAAATATGGAATCACAATATTCTCTAAGCCATGAAATATTTAGTGAAACAGTATATACAGTTGAAACCCAAATTCAAGGACCGTGCTAGTTACATTTCGTTTTGGTTGAGAGCCACCTGCATACAATCTGCTTTAACAGTATTTGCCCCTAGTAATATATTTTAGCAAACACGTGCACCAATTATAACAAATATTTTGTTTATCAAAATCATAGGCATTTTGATGATGCTAGAGAAATATTTGTTAGAATCAGAGTGTGTTTTTATTTAATAAATAAATCATGTCTCTCCCTAAAACAATATATTTGTATCCAAGTTGGCCTTTCTTGAGTTTTTTTATTTTGTTTATTTCGTAATTGATTGAATGTTTAAAAACAAATATGAGACAAAAATATCTAGAAAAGTACTTGTATAGCACCCGTTATGTCCAACATTTACCAGCACCTGAGTTAATCACGTTTTTCTGTGGTGTCCATGCTCTTCTTTCAGTTTTCTATGTACTCATATGATATTCAATAAGTTTATTACTTAAGTTTTTATAAAACATTAACAATAACATGCATTGGCATAATGTCGTTATTCATTTGTACAAATCATGCTCAATGCTACTCTCAGATAGTAGACACTTCGTAGATTTTTGAAAGCGTTGTCCTCTATCACTGATATGTCATTATTGTGTAGCTGTCTATGAATAGTCAATAAATGTATTTATTAAACTAGTCTAATAATATTAGGCGGTAACATAACCTACTGTTATAAACAACACTCGGGAACCAATGGTTTATGATTCTGGAACTGACGTACCTGTCCATCTATATATATTTGTCGGTTAACAAATAGTCATCAATGAATGTGGAAGGCCCTACGACGACTCGTCCTGACTGTCAACAAGTGTTAACTGAAGCGTGGATATTGATATAACTTTCAGGTATATCCGTTATAAAGGTTATATTATATTACACTATTAGCCTACTAATATGTCTTAAGCGATAAATAGTTGATAATATTGAATTATTTGTGATGTGTTTGCGTCATTGACAAATACTGTGAATAATTGGTTCAGTGATAAATTATATTTAGTTTGAATTATGACAGAACTGTGACAATTGTTTAGTTACTTTGAATATCAAGCCAGATTTAATACACTTAATATACAGTTCAGAATGTTTAAAACAATTTCTCTGGTTTTGAATTGGAATTAAAACATATAAAAACTTAACTAAAATTGAAAAAAGGTTCTAATCATTTGGACCCTTACATATTGTCATACACCAATTACTCAAAGGGATGATTTAGGTGACGATTTATGTTGATTGTTGTTTGTCATTTTGTAATTATTTGTCTGTCCTTTTTCGGTTTATGGATTCTGACCACCTCTTTGTTATCTTCAAACTCTTCCTACATACCAAACGTAAGGAACTCCCCCTCAGGGCATATGTGACCTGAGCTAGGTTTGACTACCCTGACATGGCATTTTGATTTTCTTGATCCCAAGAATTTTAATTCTTTGATTTACAATCTTTTGACTTTGAGTGTACCCACTGAAGCAGGAACGCTTATATGTTCTTTCTTTTTCTTTGATTGCTCGTTTCGTTGATATTGAAGAAATTGTTGGCCACAGTTTAGCATTTCTATTCATTATCATCTCTCACCTAAAATTGCTGAATATATATAAACAATTCATTGAACATACATATTAATGTGTTGTAAGCTACACCATGGAATGAAATAGGGAACTTGATACTTACAGATTATAAAGGTTAGGCAAGTCGTTGAATGTGCTTGATTGGATTGATGTAATCTTATTGGAATACAAATAACTACAACATATAAAATACGTACTAAATACTATGAAAATATGAGACAAAATAAGTATAAGGAAATTCCGAAGACAATTATTGGGGAACCATCTCTTTAGTCAAATAGTTTCGTTCTCAAACGACCGTCACTGTCAATTTTTCTAGACGTAGTTCAAGGTATGAAGCAGAGCTAGTTGTAACTGTGGAATATTTTAGTTCAAGTTTAGGGACAAATATGGAATCAAAATATTCTCTAAGCCATGAAATATTTAGTGAAACAGTATATACAGTTGAAAACCAAATTCAAGGCCCGTGCTAGTTACATTTCGATTTGTTTGAGAGCCACCTGCATACTATCTGTTTTAATAGTATTTGCCCCTAGTAATATATTTTAGCAAACACGTGCACCAATTATAACAAATATTTTGTTTATCAAAATCATAGGCATTTTGATGATGCTAGAGAAATATTTGTTAGAATCAGAGTGTGTTTTTATTTAATTAATAAATCATGTCTCTCCCTAAAACAATATATGTGTATCCAAGTTGGCCTTTCTTGAGTTTTTTATTTTGTTAATTTCGTAATTGATTGAATGCTTAAAAACAAATATGAGACAAAAATATCTAGAAAAGTACTTGTATAGAACCCGGTATGTCCAACATTTGCCAGCACCTGAGTTAATCTCGGTTTTTCTATGGTGTCCATGCTCTTCTTTCAGTTGTCCGTGTTTTTTTTTTATTTGGTTGTCTTTCTACTATGTCATAGCCCAATGCTACCTTTGTCTCTGGATTACCCATTCTTGCTTGCCCCTAATGTTTACTTACAAATATATATTTAACATTATCCCATAGAATTACTTAGGACATATATTCTTATAATTGAGCTATACATTTGTACAAATAATATTAAATAATACAGATATTCTAGGTTTGATAGATTGTTGAAAGTGCTGTCCTGGATCACTGTTATGTTATTATGATTTAACCGTCTATAAACAGATAACACATATATTCAGTTTATATTTTTATTAAAATAGTGGCTTTCTAATATTTCTTAAATAAAGTTAATAATAAGCTGGGTATTGGTGAGTGGTGAAATAGCTCAAATCACAAAACAAGCCCGCTCGTGTGCTCAGATGCTCGCGCACGTAAGACGCTCCTTTTTCTTATAAGACACCATCCGTTGTACTCATATATAGAAAAGTCCAGTAAAAGTTTTGGCAGTGATTCAGGAAATAAAGCATCTACGTAAAAAGGAAACTAGTCACAGTCTTTTGAGACATGAATATTTCGTAACGGTCAACATGATTGTGAGATTTAATACTATCAAAAAACGAAAGCGCATCTAACACTGCTACAGTTCACAGTTCTTATAGACTTTTTACATGATATTCAATGGGTTAATTACTTTAGTTTTATATAAAGCTTTAACAATAACATGCATTGACATAAAGTGGTTATTCATTTTGTACAAATCATACTCAATGATACTCACAGGTTATACAAACTTGGTAGATTTTTGAAAGCGTTGTCCTCTATCACTGATATTTCGTTTTTCTGTAGCTGTCTATAAATAGTCAATAAATGTATTTATTAAACTAGTGTAATATTATTAGTCGGTAACATAACCTACTGTAATAAACAACAGTCGGGAACCAATGGTTTATGATTCCGGAACTGACGTACCTGTACATCTATATATATTTGTCGGTTAGCAAATAGTCATCAACGAATGTGGAAGTCCCTTCTACGACTCCGTCCTGACTTTCAACAATTGTTAACTGAAGCGTGGATATTGATATAACTTTCAGGTATATCCTTTATTAAGGTTATATTATATTACACTATTGGTCTACTAATATGTCTTAAGCGATAAATATTTGATAATATTGAATTGTTTGTGATATGTTTGCGTCATTGACAAATACTGTGAATAATTGGTTCATTGATATATTATATTTAGTTTGAATTATGACAGAACTGTGGCAATTGCTTAGTTGCTTTGAATATCAAACCAGATCTAATACACTTAATAGAGTTCAGAATGTTTAAAACAATTTCTCTGGTTTTAAATTGGAATTAAAACATATAAAAACTTAACTAAAATTAAAAAAGGGTTCTACTCATTTGGACCTTTACATATTGTCATACACCAATTACTCAAAGGGATGATTTAGGTGACGATTTATGTTGATTGTTGTTTGTCATTTTGTAATTATTTGTCTGTCCTTTTTCGGTTGATGGATTCTGAATACCTCTTTGGTATCTTCAAACTCTTCCAACATATTAAACGTAAGGATCTCCTCGCTCAGGGCATATGTGACCTGAGCTAGGTTTGACTACCCTGACATGGCATTTTGATTTTCTTGATCATAAGGATTTTAATTATTTGATTTACAATCTTTTGACTTTGAGTGTACCCACTGAAGCAGAAACGCTTATATGTTCTGTCTTTTTCTTTGATTGCTCGTTTCGTTGATATTGAAGAAATTGTTGGCCACAGTTTAACATTTCTATTCATTATCACCTTTCACCTAAAATGGCTCAATATATATAAACAATTCATTGAAAATACATATTAATGTGTTGTAAGCTACACCATGGAATGAAATGGGAAACTTGATACTTACAGATTATAAAGGTTAGGCAAGTCGTTGAATGTGCTTGATTGGATTGATGTAATCTTATTGGAATACAAATAACTACAACATATAAAATACGTACTAAATACTATGAAAATATGAGACAAAATAAGCATAAGGAAAGTCCGAAAACAATTCTTGGGGAACCATCTCTTTGGTCAAATAGTTTCGTTCTCAAGCGACCCTCACTGTCATTTTTTCTGGACATAGTTCAAGGTATGAAGCAGAGCTAGTTGTAACTGTGGTATATTTCAGTTCAAGTTCAGGGACAAATATGGGATCAAAATATTGTCAAAGCCATGAAATATTTAGTGAAACAGTATATACAGTTGAAAATCAAATTCAAGGACCGTGCTAGTTACATTTCGTTTTGGTTGAGAGCCACCTGCATACAATCTGCTTTAACAGTATTTTCCCCTAGTAATATATTTTAGCAAACACGTGCACCAATTATAACAAATATTTTGTTTATCAAAATAATAGGCATTTTGATGATGCTAGAGAAATATTTGTTAGAATCAGAGTGTGTTTTTATTTAATTAATAAATCCTGTCTCTCCCTAAAACAATATATTTGTATCCAAGTTGGCCTTTCTTGAGTTTTTTATTTTGTTAATTTCGTAATTGATTGAATGCTTAAAAACATATATGAGACAAACAAATCTAGAAAAGTACTTGTATAGCACCCGTTATGTCCAACATTTGCCAGCACCTGAGTTAATCCCGTTTTTCTATGGTGTCCATGCTCTTCTTTCAGTTTTCCGTGTTTTTTTTTATTTCCTTGTCTTTGTACTATGTCATAACCCAATGCTACCTTTGTCTCTGGATTGCCCATTCTTGATTGCCCCTAATGTTTACTTATAAATATATATTTAACATTATCCCATAGAATTACTTAAGATATATATTCTTATGATTGAGCTATACATTTGTACAAATAATATTAAATGGTACAGATATTCTAGGTTTGATAGATTGTCGAAAGTGCTGCCCTGGATCACTGTTATGTCATTGTGATTTAACTGTCTATCAATAGATAGCAAATATATTTATTTTATATTTTTATTAAGATATTGGCTTTCTAATATTTCTGAAATAAAGTTAATAATAAACTGGGTATTGGTGAGTGTTGAAATAGCTCAAATCACATAACAAGCCCGCTCGTGCACTCAGATGCTCGCGCAGGTGAAACGTTCCTGTTTCTTATAAGACACCATCCGTTGTACTCATATAAAGTCAAGTCCTGTAAAAGTTTTGGCAGTGATTCAGGATATAAAGCATCTACGTAAAAAGGAAACTAGTCACTATCTGTTGAGAAATACATATTTCGTAACAGTCAACGTGATTGTTCATCTAACACTGCTAAAGTTCACAGTTGTTAGAGACTTTTTACATTTTATTCAATGAGTTAATTACTTTAGTTTTTATAAAGCTTTAACAATAACATGCATTGACATAAAGTGGTTATTCATTTGTACAAATCATACTCAATGATACTCACAGATAGTACAAACTTGGTAGATTTTTAAAAGCGTTGTCCTTTTTCGATTTATGGATTCTGACCACCTCTTTGGTATCTTCAAACTCTTCCTACATATCAAACGTAAGGATCTCCTCGCTCAGGCATAGTTAACAAATAGTTATCAACGAATGTGGAAGTCAAATTCAAGGACCGTGGTAGTTACATTGAGCTATACATTTGTACAAATAATATTAAATGATACCTACAGATATCTTAAATTTGATAGATTGTTGAAAGTGCTGTCCTGGATCACTTTTATTTTATTATGATTTAGCCGTCTATAAACAGATAACACATATATATAGTTTATATTTTCATTAAAATATTTGCTTTCTAATATTGTTTTAATTACACAGGAAATTGTTGAGTGTTGAAAGAGCTCAGATCACATAACTAGCAATCTCATGCACTCAGGGGCTCTCGAATATAAGCAGTTCCTGTTTCTCATAAGACACCTT
>MJUT01046846.1:372029-390509 GCA_002080005.1 Gigantidas platifrons
CTCAATGCGTTACTCAAATCTCACGGATGGTCGGTAGGTCGCAAAAAATCAAAACAAAACAAAATAATATAATACAATGCTTTTCTTTATTATACAAATACGGTATAAATTCCTTACAACTCCCTTGATCCAAACGTCGCGCGACCAATCAGAGTTGAGGTGAACTATTCAAGAGTACGACGAAATTTCTATCAAATGACCAACGGGTGATGAGTAGAAGGTATAGGAGTGTGGTCAACCGTGGGTTACAGACGATATACAGTTTTGGATTGGTCAACATTCTACAACACACTATACACGCTGTGTGATATTTTGAAAAACTGTCTTGCTAGACTTGTCCAAAATATAGATCAGGAAATCTATTATTGCTGCTTCTAAAGTAGGCATTACCAGCTTAATTTGAGGATAGCAAAGTGGTAATACTAATCCGTATATCGAAGAAGAACATACATTACAATGCCCAAAAGATAAAATGCACAAGGACAAACAACGAGTGATACATGGACATAAAACACAACTGGCTTATATTGTATGAATAGCGATTTTCATTTTGTAAATTCTTTAAAAGTTATGCTTTTTAACAGCATCTAATCTTTTTAATTTGATAATTAAATCAATCTTTCATCCATTGTGTAATAGGGTTAACATATAAACATACATAATGGAGGTTTAAAGTTATTGTTTAGATTCAGTAAACATGGTGTTCATTATTGAACTATGACAACTTGAATGCACATTATTGCTTAGCAATGTTATGACGAGTCATGCACCGTGAGAAAAATAAATTTGAAGTATTGTATACTCATGAAGCAGAACACAACTTTTTTTATTTTTATTTTTTCAAATTTAAAGTTTTATTAGTCACATCATTTATGTCTGTCTATCTTATTGTAACAAGGTAGTCGGATTAAATACTGCCTATGCAATCAGTGCCTATCAACACTAATGTTGTGAGTTCGAATCCGGCTATCGCGATGGCTACTGGAAACATCATCAAACATAGAAGGGACAATAAAAACAAAAATAAAACCCCACACAGCTGGATCAATTTCAAAATGCAATGTCAAAATATTTATATGTCTAACCATAAATAAAAAAAAAAGAAAAAAAGGAACGTTTTGGCCGTTCATTCCCATCTGTGAACGTACCAATTTTAAGCATCTACCTTTACAATAGCTTCCAAGTCCACACTAAAAGTCTTGTTATGTTAATGTGCCGGGATGTACATCCTCATCCAAGATCATCTACAGTTAAGCACACCTTGTGCGAAACAAATTTATCACTACAAATTGCAGAATTATGCAGATTGGCTTTCCGGGACATCAAAAATAAATCTGAGTAAAATATATGCTTTATAATCCAGAGCGGCAGTAAATTCAGTCAGTGAAACATGGTCAGACGACTCGGTAAACGAGGAGGCCAAGGACGCTTTGTATGATTATATATCCAATTGTTCTATTCCATATACTGATTTTAAGCATTTTATGATGAATAATGAGGAACGTGTCCGTGTAATTTTAATCATTCATCGAAACCTGTTTTAATCGACTATGTAAATGATACTGACGTTCGTCAGACATTCTACAATGTCAACAATTTATATGATTTATTTACAAATCCCGCAGGTATTACAATTTTGAAATTTAGACAGCATAAGTTCTTAATGTATGGTTTTATCTCTTTAATGTTTTTTATGTGTACATATAATCGGATTGTTTTATTGACAAGTTTTTATTATTATGTATCTAAGTTAAGAAAATTTTTTTTTCACGCCACGATATAACTGAAAAACTGCAAAACACACATCAATCAATCAATACCCAAGTTGTCTCTCCCAATATACTTGTGGTAGAGTAGATTGTAACATGGTCGTATTGTATGGGGATTTTGTCAGAGGACTATATTGTGTGTCAGTGGTTTCGTCACTATCTACCCGCTTAGGGAATTCATGTGCACAGAAACGTCAAACCCCTGTCCCGTTATCCATTCTTTGATGGTATCTTTCACCGCCAACTAGGGCAGTTAGATCCACCTCATATTAATTAAAGTTACCTCTACTTCTACCCGTCATATTGCTAGTTTCCCTCTATTAGTAGTACGATGGTTCAAGATAACGAGAGCTCCCCATCCCTAGATAGTACTGGATTGATCAACCCTTTGGTGTCCCAGTTATCAGTTGACCCTTATGTGGATATGGATACCAGGTTTGTTGATGTTCTTGCTAATGACCATGTAGTCGGGGATAGTCATACGACTCAGGGATCTCTATCGACACCGTTTGATATATCTAGTGTCCAGTGTTGTTATATACGTAGGAGGTTGACTATTCCCTTGGCGTCACTTCTATGAGATGATCCTATTGTGGATTTTAGTGTCAGGGTTAATGATGTTCCTGATATTGACATAGGTTCAGTTGTTCGTTGCTCTTGGTGTAGGAAGGTACACGAAACATGTTACCGCCAGCACTTCGGGTGAGTCTCTAGATTAGAAAAAGATGTAGAAATGTCAAAGCTCTAATCATGGAGGAAGGAGATAACTTTGAAGATCCTGATGTCGGTTATCGTCCATGTAGTTATTTGAGGTCGAATTTTAGCGACTCGTCTGACCATAGTAATTCTAGATCTGCAGGTACGAGTAGGTAAGGATGCAGTTTAGAGACATGCAGGGGTTTCCCATATTTTGTAAGTTTTCAGAGCATATGGGAAGACAGTCGAGGAAAGTTTGAATTGTTTTCCCACATTGAAGTGTGATTTAAGTAAAATACACACAATTGCAAAATTACAGTATCAAGAATCAGTCTAAATGAACACAAAATGTATGAATGGATTAATTATAATGGCAATGACAAAGCGGGATAACATTGCAAATACAATTTAACTTTGTGTTTTCTTATACTCCATTGCTTTTTGTTAATGGTACATTATGACTGCATGTACATAATAGTGTTAACTTTTAGATTTCCAGAATGTAGTACTGGTATATATGGTGTCAGTTGTGAGTCTCGGTGTGACACATGTGTCAACAGAATATGTGAAAGATTTGACGAACGATGTAAATATGGTTGTATTGAAGGTTTTAAAGGATATCGATGTAATTTAACCGGTATAACAACATGATTAAAAGAGGGTGGATATGTCATATTGGCAATACACATTTGTAATCGTTTTCTTATAGTGTAACATGAATATTTCCGTACGTTAGTCTACAACACATTCACCAGGCTTATTGCAATGTTTATAAGATACCTTAAAAGCGTTATAGAAACCAAAGGGGCAAATAGGAATTGGCGACACATACGACACAGGCAACATTTGGCACATACGACATATGATGTTTTGTATCTAAATTTAACAATTTTGTGTATGTATGGCGGAGACACTTATTTTAGTGACTTAAAACTGCTATCCTGAAATTGCACTGGTTCCTGATAACTAAATACTACTGCGTTAACTGTAACAAGTAGCTATCAGTGTATATATATATTGTGGACTATTAGTCCCCGAAGATAGCATCCGCCCAGTGGTCAGTGTTTCGGCACTGACATAGTTAAATATATATCTTTATTATTGAAAGTTACAGTTCTTAAGAAGAATTTGAGAATACCAAAGGGGTAATCAGAATCCGTACGTCAAAGAAGAACAGACAACACAATGGTCGAAAGAAAAAGTGTGAAAAGACAAACATCATACAAAACATACACATAAAACTAAAAATCGAGTAACACAAACCCCACAAAAAATTCGGGATGAACTCAGGTGCTACTGAAGGGTAAGCATTTCCTGCTCCACTAGTGGCACCCATCGTGTTAATCTAGTTACAAACTCGGTGATAAGTAATGAATGAGGAAACACCGGGGAGTGTTTTGGAACATATCC
This sequence comes from Gigantidas platifrons, assembly GCA_002080005.1. Taxonomy (NCBI): domain Eukaryota; kingdom Metazoa; phylum Mollusca; class Bivalvia; order Mytilida; family Modiolidae; genus Gigantidas; species Gigantidas platifrons. Next base: position 375,905 of record MJUT01046846.1, read on the forward strand.
GTGACCATTTGTAACACAGATATTCCATAGCGGTTAACCAAGTCAAGGTGGCGACCGTAAAACTTTGGAAGGGATGAGTTCAACTTAAATTAAGTAATTATTATCAAAACCAAGACATGATGATAATAGTGGACGATGACATTCGCTTTGTACTATACAAATACGCTTATTAGATTTTTAAAACGTTTTCTGTCCATGAACAAGCTAAAACAAATCCTTACATAGCATGGAACACACATAATGATTTTCGTATTGGAATTTGTACCAGAACCATAATTAGGACATATCGTATGAGTGTTTGTTTGGTTTTTTTTCGCGATTTTCCTCCTTATTGGTGGACATTCTTTTAGCGGTATTTAATTTTCACGATCCCAAGATTTAACCAAAATCAAATTTTATCGGATTAACCGTTATATTAGACTACTTTTTTCTGAATACCAACAATTCAAGATAAGAATTTTTTATAATAATTGAGTAAATGGTTTTTAGTATGCGATCGGCGGTATTTTAAAATGATATACATGTTCATTAATAGAAAATTGTGTAAGGGCATTTAATAGACATGTATTGTTACAACATATTTACAAAAATTAAACGCAGACAAGTCTCATTGATAGGTTTCGACAAAAAATTAATGAATTTATTAACACCAACAATTGTCAACGTGCGGGTAATTAAAAATCGGTGAATGCTAATAATAATTAAAAAGTGGTATGTTGATGCAGCAACAACTATTCAGGGTAATTAGTGTTTTACAGATAAAGGCGCTATTAATTACATGCAAAATAATGTACCTGTTCTTTGTCACCATATGCATTGTTTTCAGGAAAGATTCCCCCATGTTGGATATTTTAAAAGCGTCATGTCATCAACGTTAAGAGTGACAGTGACCAAATCATTCCTAAATATTCACTATACAGTCATACTACGGTAAATAGATCTAAAACAATTATTTTAGAAAATTAAAAAAACGTATGTACTAAAGGGTGGGAATTTACACGGATTGGTTTTTTTTATCGCTGATCGGTGACTATCGCGAATAAAGCAAAAATTAGATACCCGGCAAAAAAAAACCAATCCACTTCTACGGTATAAGATATACGTGGCTATCTCCTACTATATCCAACTAGGAATGTTGTGCCTGTCCCAAGCCAGGATCAATATTTCCAACGTCATATGACTTTTGAGTTCAGATGTGAGGGGATGTTCATTTTGTTTGTTTATGGTGTAATTGTTAAAAATCACTGCTTTAATTTCTTTTCATTATTTTGTATTACATGGTATAGTATAATATTATTTTAGAATCCAAAATTGAATTCAGTAGGCTAGCATCGGTTATGATTGCTGTCTTAAGAGTTATATAACAACGGGTTCTACCTTCCTAACTAGTAGTCAGTTAACTACGAGCATTCATTGACTCATTGACCCTGCTATTGCACTGTCCATGTGACCAACAGATAATACCTTCCTAGCTAGTAGTCAGTTAACTACGACCATTCACTGACCCAGCTTTTGTACTGTCCATGTGACCAACATATTCTACTTTCCTAGGTAGTAGTCCGTTAACTACGAGCATTCATCGACCCTGCTATTGTACTGACCATGTGACCAACATATTTTACCTTCCTAGCTAGTAGTCAGTTAACTACGACCATTCACGGACCTTGCTATTGCACTGTCAGTCTTTTCTTTGTTCTTTGTTCTTACTCCGTTATGACGAGTGATTAGCGGAAAGCAGCAAACACCACGTTTATAGTCTCTGATTTGACTGACACGGGACACGAAGACATGATCTAACGGATGCGACGAGAACATGCTACCCTTCACACCACCAACGTGGTGGTGTGTATATAAATATTCAGCATAAAATGTAATTCTTCGATATTACGCATATGATACATTTGTACCATCATATTACCATTTCAGGTACTTGCATAAAATGGTTAATTCGTGAAAAAGAAATATATATTTATTCCTGTAATTAATAAGATATGTATTCATAAAATCATATTTCCAAGAAAGTTTATTTTTATCGTTTACCATTTGTACCAATATTTCTATTATATAGTGGCGGTCCGTTTTCATGGTTGTAAGTAAGTAAGTAAGTAATTTTTATTTAAAGTCGGAAGTATATACATATATATACAAATACATCAAAGAACATGGACTCTCTAGAACTCTTTAATCGACTTGATATTTTAAAATCAGAAACAACTGACAGATATAACAAATCAGCCCATGGTTAAACATACATAAAATCAGTGCCGAATTTAGATAAAGAGAGCCCCTAGGCTATTCCACTTGTGAGGCCCCTCCCAATTCCCCACCTTCACGACTGGAGGAAGATGGAAGTGTGCTTAATCAATTACAATACAGGCGAAGATGACGAGGTGTTTAAAAATCTGCAATATTCTGAAATGGAGTGCAATTGTGTCCGGCAAATTACTGAAGGAGTGTTTAGAAAGAACAGTACGTTATGACAGCATAATTGTGGAAGTCCAATAACAGCGTTAAAAATGTGATATGCCTTCGCCGGAGGCCCCCACAATTTTAAGGCCATAGGCTTCAGCCTATCGAGCATATAGGTAAATCTGGCACTGCATAAAATCATAGTTATAGAGAGACATATAACATAAATAAGTTTGTACCGGGGTACCCTGAGAAAAACACCGACCTGCAGCAGGTCAGTGATAAACTATAATTGAATATACATCTTTTTCTGGTGATAGACAATGCCAACACAAGTAGAACACCTTGTACCATTATAACGTAACACACATAATTATATCTTATGGTTAACAGGGTGGCTCAATGAGTTAGGTAGTTGGATTACCTAACAACTCATACAAACCTATCACCAATATGGCGTGGGTTCGCGCCCAGTTTTATAAGTTACAAAAACGGGTGCACCCGACTCGCAGCCCCAAGTTATAAAGTTTACCAGTTGCTTGCCCATAGTCGGTAGTTCTCTCTGGGTACTCCGGCTTCTTCCACCACTAAATCTGGTCGCCATGATATCGCTGAAATATTGCTGAAAGTGGCGTTAAGTACCAACAATATCAATCAATTAAATTGATCAATCTTATGGTTAACATGTTCCCTATAAAATTAGGGTAAAATCGTATTGTATCTTCAAATTGTTCATTAAAATACCAAATGAAATTAACTTTGACGAAACCATGTTTAGCTTCAGTTCAGTTGTACACCAATGTATTTGTATTAAAAAGAGACATTCATCGTTTTAAACTAGTTCACAATGTAGTTTATCGAGTGATACAGAACTGGTACAATGCTATAGAAATATTTCAGATTAATAGAGGAGTTCATGTATGTAGCATGTGACTGTGGCGACGAATCATTTAGTGCGGTAATAACGATGTGGGTGGCTTCCATTTATTAATATTAAATAACAATTTATAAATATTTATAAGAAAAACATGTACTGGTTTTTCAATGAAAATCGTTGAAATATTATTATATGATTGATTTAATGTCACGACAATTTGCACCAAGCTCCCTTTAATTAATCTACATTATATAAAATGTAGTATTATTACGTGATGTTTTTCATATTGGCCTAGTTATTGGTTTGAGACATGCTGTATTGGCCTGAGGCGGAACCGAAAACCAATACAGTAGACCGAGGACCTATAACTAGGCCAATATGAAAAAAATCACGTAATGATACATATAGATTATAACATGGCCATTTCCATATCGGTCCCGGTATCATCCCGAGACTTCCATATCAGCCCAAGGCGACAGCCGAGGGCTGTTATCATGACCTATATTGAAAATGCTATGTTATAATCTGTTTATCACATATTTAACCATGACTGAAATAAATAAATTGTAAATGAATAAATGAATGTATGTTTATTCGTCAAAATAACAACAAAATAAATAACGTGTAAAAATCAACAAAATAAGTCACCGTATTTATCACAGGTATTAAACATAACTTTTCAATAAATCAGACTTCCAATTCTTATCATATGTGTCATAAAAATTATTGTCACATTTCCCTGGATATTTGAGCATGGGAATAGTGTTATTCTGAAGTTGGGAAAAATGGGATTAAAATCGATAACGGTTTGCTTATTAGAGTTATTATTAGTAACCGTTGACTGAACAGAGTTATTACTGACGAAAATTAGAGTAACTGTTGTATTTTCATAGTTCTCGATAGTCGAAACGATGGCGTAAATATCAGCATTCGCCATCACTAAGATATCTACTGGTGGAAGCTTGGATACATTTCAATAAATCAGGTTCGTAATACTGTTTGATTTCTTACGCGCTGAAAAAAAAAAATATTGCCAAGAGCATGTACATCTCCTCGACTCCGATATATTCGGGATTACGGTGTTCTCCCACTATCGCAGGCTCGTACACAGGGGGGAGAGGGGGGTGCGATGGGTGCGAACGCACCCCCCCCCCCCTGTGAAAACCATCAAGCACTATTAAAGTCGGATTTTATCTGAAACATTTACTACCTTTGTTGAAGCTGTTTTATGATGAGTTACGCAGTTTTTCTACCTTCTTTGCTCTCAATTTCGACAAAATATCTAGCGGTTGAATAAATAAAACATTGCTGCTGATTAAACATCAAATAGGGTTATCCGAATTCTGTGTAAAAATTGATAGGGTCGCTAGCAAAAAGTAGGGTCGAATTATTGCCGATAAAAGGTTAGGGTCGTGGCTGAAAAATAGGGTCGGTCGGGTGACCGTAAACACACACATTTTTGTTTGGCTTTAGTAGAAAGTGAACATTAAAACCTGTTGTTGTAATAAAACAAATCAATAAGATCAATCATGTTGCTTTAAAGTACAACTTATGTGTATTATTTTAGTAAATTTTGAACATTTTTTGCAAAGGAAAGGAAATGGAAAATGTAATCTAGGAGATTGTATGTTAACCCTAATTTTTCCTATTTCTCTTCTGCTTCCGCGGGGCGAAGACCACTTACCGGGCTTCGCCCTGGACCCGATTGGGGGCCTAGGCGGCCACCAAGCTTCTCGCCAAACAAGATTCGCACCCCTTCCAAAAAATCTGGGTACGGGCCTGTATTGATAGCCAATCCTTGAATATCCTTAAATTACTCTGAGTTTTACGTTTTGTATTGATATGTTTCATCTCCGTGGTATCTGTTTTTTGTATGATGTTTGCTTACTAGTCACAATGACGTCATCGACGCAGGGCACAATAACCGGTTTGTAGTGGGGTTCGTACTGTTGAGTATTTAGCTTTGTATAGTGTTTTAAAGATTACCGTTTTTTCTTTTGTCTTTTCTATGTTGATTATTGCATTGTTTGTCCTTTCTCGATATATAGCTTCGGATTACACCTTTGGTATCTTCAAACATTTCTAAGCAATATCAGAACTTTATAGAATACCCGTTATATTATTTTGTGTCGTCCAATCTAATAATGAATGAGTGAGTGAGTGAGTGAGTTGAGTGAGTGATTGTTGTTTGCCGATAATGTAGTAAATTTTCAGTTATATCATGGTGTGAAAAAGTTAATTTACAATGAGATGATGATGAGATTCGCTTTGAAATAGGCCAACACAAATAGTTGGATGTTTACAATGCTAGTTCTCTGAAACAACATTCTGTAGATAGACATATCGCCCGCTCGGACACATTATAATGATTCCCAGTCAATCAGTATTTGCTCTTTCTCCTTAGTGCTTCGTGTATAGCGGACCAGCAATAAAGACCAATTTCATAGTCTTTAGTTTTACCCGATTGGGGCTAGAACTCACGATCTACCACACTCGAAGCGAGCACGCTAACCATTACACCACCGATGCGGTTTTATTCCGATTGAAAAACGATTGATCTTGCATTAGCCAATTAAAGACATGACACACACATTACGCGCCCTTTATTGATAATATTATATCGCCAAGCTTCCTAACCATAGTATCTTCCTATAAGTAATAAATAATAGCTATTAGTATTGTCAATTCTGTGTTCCTCAAAGTTGCATATTAATTAGCTAGTATAATGTGGGAATACCTGGCAATTGAAACATGTCTCCTTCATAGCCGTCAATACAACCGTATGTACACTGTCCGTCATGTCTGTCACACAACTTGTTGACACATGCATCACAGCGGGATTCACAGTTGATACCATATGTTCCAGAAACACTTTCTGAAAAAAATATTGAACTTTTGCATCATCTGTGAAGTTTGATAGTTTAACTTTATGATGCCGGAGTCTCATTTTTTGGAGATTTGATAAGTAACAGGATACCAAATGATTAATAATGAAATGAAATTAGAGTTTGGCGTCATAGTTTTAGACAACGAAATATCGAAGCCCAAACATGAGCACCACCTAAACACCTGGTTTGTTTATAAATATAGGTTTGGTTTGATGAGGTATATGGTGCGTAACGCCACTTTCAAAAATATTTCAATCATATCGTGGCCGTCAGATTTATTGGCATTTATATATATAGCGGGGCGTTATACATAATTAAATATTTATATTTCTTATATTTCCTACGTCATATTGTATATTTTAAAACAGTTCACTATTCTCCTGGTGACAATCTTAGTATGCCTGATAAATTACAACGAACTCCTTTAAAGCCTTCTATGCAACCATATGCACAATCCCCATCACGTGATTCACATATGTTACCAACACATGTATCACAGCGGTGTTCACAATTGACGCCATACGTACGCGTGCCAGTGGTACATTCTGAAAAAAATAATCTGCTACTTTACACCAATATATATATACTGACTACTACTAAACATACATTATCGATTTTGTGTGTAGTACGTGTAGGTCATATGTTTAGCTTTCCGCAATGTGTTGTGTTCTTGTGTTTTGTTTGTTTTTCTCCTGTGTCTTGTGTGTCCAATTTGTTCAGTATCTCTGGATTGTCAATTCGTGATTGCCCCTTTGGCTTTCTATGACATTTGTTTAAAATATCTTATGAAAATTACAATAGGCCTGTCGATTTTTTTTCATTATCAAATAAAAAAAGAGATGTGTGCTATGGATTAAAATACGGAAAAAAATATATTACACTATAAGAGTCACAACAAGATTCACAATTGACACCATATGTGCCAGTACTACATTCTAAAAATAAGCTTAAATATGCATCTTAACAATAGTATGTTTACTGATTACAGCCAATCATAATACACCATCTACAAAACCGGAAACTATGGAGTATATAATATTACAATCTGGAAACCCAAAATTAAATTCCGTTTGGAGTTATCCCGCTTGATGTGTATGTTATAGCTTGTGTAATTGCCTATAAACACATTGTTTCATTGGACAGAAAACAGTATGGATATTTATAAACATAGCACAAGGAGGTCTGGTGGGGTAACACGAACCCCACTAACAACTAGTGGTGAACTCATGTGCTCTGGAAGAGTGTAAGGAAACAGCTCTCTTATTGCTGTTCTCCATTTCACACTAACGTTAGCGCCTTTAACAATGAGTATAACTCATACTAGTATACATCCTCCTCATAATGCCTTAACTTTGCAGAAGACTAGCAATGTTAGGTTTGTCTCTACCTCAATTTGTATGTAGGAGGGCTCATATCTTATTTACGTTATTTGTGTTGGTTTGCGTATTGTGGTGTCCAAATCTTCCCGTGTTTGTTTTTCCTCGTCTTGTGTACCCTATGTTACAAGTTTCTCTGGATGTCCATTTTCCATTGCCCCTTCGGTGTGCTCTAACGATTATTTACAGACACCTCTACTGTTTATATCCCCAAAAATATTTTTGAATTAAGTGTTCATACCTGAGTTTTGCAACGGGTTCCATTCCTTAAGAACGATATAGAGATAAGTGACATTTTAAATTGTGCAACATCATATTAAATAATCAATTGGAAAATACATGTATACATACCTGTACTACAGGTAATTCCTGTATATCCAAGTTGTCATCCACCAGAAGGACATGTGCAAGTTATAGGATCACATGGTGTGTTGATACAATGGCAAGTTTGGGTGCATTTATCCCCAAACTTTCTTGACACACACGCTGTAAACAACAATCGTAATTATTGTGTATTTTGATTTTGCATGATAATTTTAATAAACAATTAGCAGCCTAGTAGATAGACGTTTGAGAAAACCGAAGAGACAATCACGAATTGACATAACAAAGAGCATTGACAACATTTGGTACACAAGACACAGGGCGAGGACAAACACATACAAACGACAGAAAACATTACCAAAACGGAACCCATCAAAATCTGGGGGTGAACCCATGTGTTCTCGAAGTGGTAGCAATTAGTGTCCCTTATAAGACACTCGTCACAAATAAGACATCAGACCCCTCACAACTAACAGTTAGGAGTAATGAAGAACCAAACATAGTCCTTATGAGGGCATGGTAGCGAGCAACACAACACTGAACTAAGGAAGTACAGACATATGACAGGATAAATTACACATATAAATGATAATAGCAATGACAAAATGGAATTTGAAGGAATTATAATGTATAACAGCACTGGTTTAATTTCACCATAAATTAACAAAGATACATTACGAATGTCACAATAATGTCATCATAGGGATGGGGATAATCGCCAAAAAAACGTTTATTCCTAGGGGGAGACTTTTATCCTGGGACCAGCTTAATGAATTAAGCATGTTTTCTCTTATATACTTCATACAGTAAAAATATGTTGTTTTTCACCTCATCGGTATGTATACAAACTTGAAATGTACTCCATCAACACTGGTGTTGTATTGTTAACATTGCATGGTGAAAATTTGCAACTAAAACAATCTCCATTATGTACTGCATTCAAAACCCGTGTCTCTGGACAGCAAATAAACCCCAAAAAATTAATATTAACAGTATTATTTGTCCATACCGTGTTCATTTTAGAGCACGCTATATGACAATTTGTTCATGTATCTATTACTTTCTACAAAAAAGTCATGACAATACCTAAATCACACTTCTCTTGCCCAGGTTGCCATACAGGTTTACATCCAGAGGTATCTCTACAGACACCACATTCCCTATCACAGGTATCTGATAAACACCCATCACATGGTTCATTACAGTTGTAACCATAGTAACCAAGACTACATTCTATTAAAAAAAGACAATAACTAAGATTTTATTCTATGATTAAAACCACAGTGACATATAGTGGCCAATGACAACACCCTGTCCGCCCAGTCCTCCATGAGCCCCTCCGGAGTCTGGCGCACATTACTGAACTGTACCTGTACAGTTTCGGGGAGTTCCCTGAACCCAAACCGTTTTTCTAATTTACTTATCAGGTCCTTAGAGGCCATGTCGTGATTCCTTTCGACCATTAGGGCATATTACTCGCTGGCCTTCCCATCCAGGCACCAGCACAACTGGTCCCTTCATGCCCCTTCCGACCACTCGCTGACCTCTGTATACCGGGAGAACTTAGCATATACAGCTTTCCAGTTGGACTATCCCGTCGAACTTTAGGGATTTGGGCAAATTTACACTCTTGCCTCCCTCCTCAAACTCGTCCCTTCTGTCGTAGCATCTCGTGGTGTCGGGATCTCTCCCCGTGGTGTACTTGGCCCTACACCCACTATCTGGTGTCATGGGGGTATATGGGTTCCTTCCCCTTGGGCCCTCAAAGTCTCCCCCTCTCAGACGGGCTTGTCCCCTTTCCCCCTCGTACTCTTCTCTCATGATGGGGCCTCTATGGGTTTCCTGCTCTCTTCCCGGTGTGTGCCTTGCTCTATCCCTACTCTCCCTAGTCAGGGGGGTACTTTGGTCTCTATTCCACCCCCACCGATGGTCTTCGGAGGGGACTGATGACCCCCTATCTTGCCGATAATGCTCCCTGTAGGTCGGGACACAGGCCTGTATGCCCGGTCCGTTCATGTCTCTACTAAAATCATGCGCCTCCTTCTCCCTCTGCCTAGATAGGGCCATACGATGAATGGGACCTTGTCCCCAGGGAGATGCATATCCCAGGCCTGCAGTCCTATTTTGGTAATCGTGCACATATGCCCGGTCCCTTTCCTCGCGGTTCGAATCCAACTCAAAATCATCGCGACGCGCTCTCCGCACTGATGGTGACTTTGATTGTCCCGGAGCTGATTCACCCGGATTTCCCCGAGGACCCTCAACATATCCCCTGTCCTCGCCCTCTGGGGTCTGTTTCTCCATGAAAGCTGAATCCAGCTCGCCATAGTCGCCCTCAAATCTGACCGGTGACTGTGACCTGTGCCACCACTCTTCTTCCTGCTTAAACTGATAGGGCTTTTCTGCTTTTGGTGGGCCCCGAGCTTGTTGTCCCCAATCCTTCCCCAATCCCTGGGGGTGACCTGGTCCTTCCCCTTCCCACTCCTCTACCAACTGGTCGACACTCCTGAACCCTCTCCTTATGCCTATCATCTAGGGATCCTCTCCTCTCCTTCTCTCCCCCACCTGCAACGGGGAAAAATCCAAGCATCTTACTAGCTGTGGGGTTAGCTTAAGATAGGACACATGCCTTAAATCTTCTAATTGCAAATTTCCATTTGCCTCTCTAATATCTAAAATTGTGTCGGCCACGTTTGCCTCCACTCCCGGCAGTGTCACCAGCTCCTCGATGGGACAGAAGTTGATGAAAACTCGTGACATCTCTTAAAGACACCACAACACGTGTTTATTGGGTTTGTGTATGCGTGTGTGCAATTTTTTTAAATGGACCAGATTTGTATACTGGGCCGCTTGTTTTGCTTTGTTTGTTTTTTTCTATTCCGGGGTGCGAATTTGGGCTTGCACGTGGGTCGGCAGGGAGTTCTCCCCCTTGCCACGTGAACGGCAAAAAAAAATTACTAAAACCCCCCAAATCTTGACTGCCAACCCTACTTGCGCACTTTCCCTTAACCTTGAAATTTGATATAAAGTTGACCTTGGATCCCCCAAGCGTCAACCATGGCCAATTTCTCCTTAAAGTGCCAACACCTGTTGCAGTCAAAACTCAAGATGGCGGAGTTGCGGTTTCTGTTGAAACCGCTTTGCAAAACAGTTTCCCTAAAATTATCCCCTACGATGTTCGTTGTAAGTCGCAGCGCCAATATAGCAAATTGGCACTACTTACCAATCTGTTATTCTGAGTCCTGAGTGAGTATTAGCTAATAATCTCTGGTAGGTACTTTTATGCGTCTGCAATGGTGTGTTCTAGATATCGTTCTGTTGTCGTAGTGGTGCATCATGGGTGCTGTTCGGTACTCCTCAGCACCCATCACCCTACGATCTACTACAATGGTAAATGATGCATTTTCATATAGTGAAAATGTATAAAGATAAGGATTTGATATACGTAGGTAACAATGTCAAAACATATTTTTGTGAATGTGTGACGTAAAAATATTTTTGACATATTTGGTCGTAATTAAAATACTTCTAAGGACTCATAATTATTATGGAGATGGTTGACGAGATATAGTAGATACCCTCCAAACTGAATTTAGTACTGTGTTGACTAATGTTTTACATATTTTGTTCCAGTATTGTTCAAATGCTGTTATAGTGACAACCGGAACCTTTGAACCGTAATGAAAGCCTGTGGTTTGGCGCCGTAAAATCTGATTAAATCCACCATTTCTTTAGAAATGCCTGTACCAAATCAGGGCCATTGCGGTTTTCCCAGTTTTCCGGTCTTTGACTGATTTTGTCTGTTTATTGATTTATGAGTTTGTACTTTCCCTTTAGAAGATTGCTCGGTGTTCGGTAATATTGTTATTACCCTTAAATAGAAAACTTATGTGATCCCTTCGTCGTGGTTTTATGGAAGTTGGGTTTATATCTACCTAGGCGATAAGTACTTATCACCACTAATGTTATGAGTTCGAATCACGATTATACGAGGTGTACTTTCGGCCAGGTGAGCTAAAATCGTCAAAGGGACACATAATGATCTACAAAACACTACACTGACAATTAAAGATTAAACACCATGAACATATACAGAACTCATACATGTCCAACTATTTTCCTCAGTAGAAGCCAGTGTTTTCAGTGTTTTCTTTTGTCACGTCAAGTTGTTATGCTTGTATGGACAATAACACGTCTTATCAGACGGCCTGCTGTGGTGTGATAGATATTTTCGCCATCCTTCACCGATTAAATATTATCAGTTACGCGTAACATCATGACATGTTTGTTAATTTAATCTTCGTGATCATCTTGAATAAAACCTTGTATAACTTGTATATATTTACAGACTACCAAAGAAGACAAAACCAAAGTGTGTGCAATACACATTTCAATAAATAAGGGTAATAACAAAATTACCGAACACAGAGCAATCTTCCAAAGGGAAAGTCAAAACTCATAAATCAATAAACAGACAAAATCAGTCAACAACAGGGAAACTGGGAAACCGCAATGGCCCTGACTTGGTACAGACATTCCTAAAGAAATGGTGGATTGAATCAGATTTTACGGCGCCAACCTCTCGCTTCCATTACGGTTTAAAGGTTCCAATATTTGATTTTCGTACATCTCTTCCAACAAATGGGATATTATATATACAATACATAAATACCTATATACAACAGATAAATTATTTATTTCCGGGGAAATATTATCGGCGACAACACAGAATTTGGGTATTTGTTTCTTTTGTACAGAAAATAGCAATATACACAGTATGGGAACCTATACGCCTGAAATCTCTTATGGACGTGCTCTTCTGTAAACTGCATTACGGTTTTCGGAAATTATTATCGACAGATACAATGTATCTGTAAAAATGTTACAGAATGTACATGATGCATTACTCTAACGAACACTAAAGTTTCTTTGGATAAAATAACGCAACAAATTCAGAATGGAGTATCGAACGTTTGTATTTACTACCAGAAAAGGTAAAAATTCAATTTTGTTATGCCTAAATGGCTTCCAATTTAGACTGTATTTGCACAGATAGTTTTGGATGTGAGAAGCATTCTTTTTATAAAGAAGCGATTGAGAAAACCTATTTTTTCCTACTAAAAAAATGGATTAAATAATGAATGTGCTGTCGTCTGTTTGCTGTAGCTGTGTATGTCTGTTTGACGGTCTGTAACCTGATTGACATGCTAAATTTGTATTTTAAAATGTCTATCTATTTAGCAATGCTGATGTATTCATATCTGTAATTTTGCGTATACTGTGTTCATATCTATTGACATTACCAACACAATTATCGGGAATATTATTCAAGGATAAAGGGTCAAACGGAACACTTTTATTTTATCCTCGTTCAAAAGAACCTATTAAGATTGTACAATATGACGGTATATGGCTAATACATTAAAAATACAAAGATGCAGTCCTTGCATCAATCAATCATACGCATTCTGTCAAGTTTTTGGACATACAGGTTATTAGAATTTAATGAAAACATAGAAAAACTTACCTGCCGAGAAAGTGTAAGATGTCGAATTCCATCGAAAAAGTAATGTAGTTTACAGATGAGCACGTCAATAAGACATTTCAGGCGTACAGGTTCCCACACTGATATAAGATGAAGAATAATCCGTAGTTACTTTTGACTACCGATCAATCGGTTTCGGACATGAGGACGCAGAAAGTAACAACAGAATCATTGTCGTTTACTCGTTAAAAGGTATAAATTTGTTCTCTGTTTTTTTAAGCTCGTTTTAACGCCTATTTTTCAATTCGTCTCTAATCTCGGTTACGGAAAGGTCTATTGAACAAGGGACCGGGTCATTTTCAGAATATTTGTCAGCTACGGGTGACATTTCCTCAGAAAGTTTAGCCTTTTCAGCGGCTCTTTGCTTAAAAAGTATATCACTCCAATACTCGTTCGTACTTTTGGTGTAGTTTCGCTTATCACGCCTGCAGTTCTCTGATGTCAAATGTTATATCCTTTTTCGAATTTGTAAGGCATCGATCGTTGCGTCCCATTTGTTTGTTTTTGAATGATGATTTTTGTTTATATCATCATTGATCTTTTCTACGCCCTGCCCACTGAAACCTGAAAGTTTTCCATACATTTTAGTGAAAAACGGAACATATTATACAAGACAATGCATATAAGGAGTAACGCTATCGGAACCTTTTCTCCCTAATGATCCTAAAGCAAGAAAGTCATTTACACACTCTTTACAGTTTTCAAAAAATATCTTAAATGTTAGAGAACTCGTATATTTCTAACGTCATGAAAAGATATAAATTCAAAAATGAACTCCACATTTTGACAGTATAATCATGGGTATATGATGGATCAAAAATCCTAATTTTGAAGGAAGATTTTCCAAAAGCTTCTCATAGTCAGACCCTGTCAATGACGACCAATCCAATTCACCTTGAGTACCCTTTTTTGTCCAAATGTAAAACGAGTGATAGCAATTGTAATCTTAGATATGTCGACAAATAATTAATTCTTAGATTATTGACAAACATAGCAAATCAATACATGCATATTAAACTAATTAATTTGCATTAAAAAGCAAATAATGTTCAAACTATTTAAGACCGTCACATAAAGATTCAATATTAATCTGAGACGGATGTTAATATTAATTCAAGAATTAATGTACATTTTGTTTTATTTTTGACATACGGAGGCATTAAAAAAGAAATTATTGCAACTACTT
>MJUT01046849.1:453-13814 GCA_002080005.1 Gigantidas platifrons
TGTGGGAACAACTCCAAGATCAAATATCATGCTGTGGGAACAACTCCAAGATCAAATATCATACTGTGGGAACAATCCAAGATCAAATATACAAATCATAGGAAGAGTTTTTTACCATTAATACACAAATACATGACCGCTCACTTTCATGATACAGCTGATAAATTTGTCATTTGGCGTTAAACAACAATCACTCACTCACTTCAACTAGGAGAGGTAATATAATTAAAAGGAAGATTCTATGTTTCGTGTTGTGACTTCCGACAGGTCGGTGGTTTTCTCCGGATGCTCCGTTTTTATTTCACCAATAAAACTGACCGCTGTGATATAACCGAAACATTCCTGAAAGTGTCGTTAAGCAACATAATCCTAACCCTGTTGTTGCTACAGTCAGTTAAAAATGTCATCAATATAAACAATAACCCGATTCATAAAACACGTGATAAACAGCCAAAACAGTACATGTAAGTATCCTTTCAGAATGTATTACAAACGTATGCATTATTTTGTTTTTATCATAGAAACATTCCTCCTCAAACACCTTACCTATGACAAACGGTCAAACTTTCAGTATAATAACTTGAAAATCTCCATCGTGAGAGTATCACTTATCCACTATCCGAATACGCGCTGGCCATCTATGGAGGACAAGACATGGAAACCGTCACCGTATACCTATGAACAACAGGAACAGATGAAACTTGCACCCTGTCTTGGGATACACACATATTAGTTGATAGTGTTTTCACATATCAAATCGCAGATGCAGACAGAGATATGAATTGTGGGTATAACATTACATTCCCATGTTCCCCACCCATGATAACGAACTATGATCTAGAACATAATACAAATGTACATAAAGAATTGGGGTCACTATTCATTGGTACAATGAAACAGGAAATTCTACCCCTTCTGATGGGAATGATTTTCATTTGTATCTTTGTGTATTTTATTTGGATTGCCCTTTTAGAAATTTTACCTAATTTTACCTTGAATAATTACGCCTATCTGTACTTGAAAAAAGTTAGTCCTGCATAATTACACCAATCTGAGAATAAAAACGTAATCTAAGCTATATAAACTTAGCCTTGCAGATTTACCCTTATCTGAGCTCTTATATACTTAGGCTTACAGATTTACCCTTATCTGAGCTTTATAGACTTAGCCTTACAGATTTACCCTGATCTTTATAAACTTAGCCTCAGAGATTTATCCTTATCTAAGCTTGATAAACTTAGCCTTGCAGATTCACCCTTATCTGAGCTTCATAGACTTAGCCTTACAGATTTACCCTTATCTGAGCTTTATAAACTTAGCATCGCAGATTTACCCTTATCTAAGCTTGATAAATTTAGCCTTGCAGATTTACCCTTATCTAAGCTTGATAAACTTAGCCTTGCAGATTCACCCTTATCTGAGCTTTATAGACTTAGCCTTACAGATTTACCCTTATCTGAGCTTTATAGACTTAGCCTTACAGATTTACCCTTATCTAAGCTTGATAAACTTAGCCTTGCAGATTCACCCTTATCTGAGCTTTATAGACTTAGCCTTACAGATTTACCCTTATCTGAGCTTTATAGACTTAGCCTTGCAGATTCACCCTTATCTGAGCTTTATAGACTTAGCCTTACAGATTTACCCTTATCTGAGCTTTATAGACTTAGCCTTACAGATTTACCCTGATCTTTATAAACTTAGCTTTACAGAATTACCTCTATCTTAGCTTTAAAAACGCAGTCTTGCAGAATTAGGCCGTTCTGCGTTTAAAAAGCTTAGTCTTGCAGATTTACACCTGTCTGCGTTTAAAAAGCTTAGTCTTGCAGATTTACACCTGTCTGCGTTTAAAAAGCTTAGACTTGCAGATTTACACTTATTAGAGCTTTCACATTTTTAGTCTCCAACGTTACCTCTATCTGAGCATTTAACATTAAGAATTCCCTCTGAACTCCAAACCTTTGGAATCAATTTCGCTATTTTTCAACAACATATCCCTATCTGAGCTTTTAAATTTTAGTCTGCAAAATTAAGTCTGTATGAGTTTAAAAAAAAATATAGTCTTGAAGAATTACCTCTGAACTCTAAACCTTCAGAATCAATTCCTATATTTTTCAACAACATAAATAGAAGATATACTTATTATATATATGTGTGTGAATTATGGGGATTTATCCGTGAAATAAATTCCGGTATTTCACATGTGAAATATCAGTTTTTTCCCGCCGGAACTACTTTTGCAAAACTATAAGTGTGGTGGTTACGTCCCTTGTTGTACAATGGTGAATACACGTACGATTGTAAGCTGAAAAAATTCCGCGAAATGTTATTGATGACTTTGGCACATAACCAAGATGACATCATTGACGTCATATCAAGACTTCCAGTTTGAAACGTAAAGATTAGACGCTATTTGGCTTCGTATACGCTTCAATTGTGATTTAATTTAACTAAAATAAGCTTTCAAGGTAAGCATTTTAATTATTTTTGTACATTGTTGTAAATATGAAAAATAGGATTTCACATTTTCAAGATGGCAGATCCTTCCAGCTGAACCCTGTAGTATCATTGCTCGTAGATTCACACGCGTGCAATCAAATATACAAATACAAAATATATATATATAAGAAATTTTGAAAGTCTATATAATAAACAGTATAACTAAATCATACATTTTGAATATCAAAATAAGACCACTCGTGACCGAAAACGCATTAACGATTAAACTCGTGGACGGAACAAGTTCCGCCCACTCGTTTAATCATTATGCGTACTTCGGTCACTCGTGGTCTTATTTTGATATTCAAAATCTACGATTAGTTATACTATATATACTTACTGTAAAAATCAAACACAACATACAAACTAATCTGTTTCCATGTGATTGACTGATAATGAAATGTACATTATCATAGAAGAAATATGAGTTTTTATACGATACTTATGTCAGCGATACAAACATTATAGATTAAAGTAGAAATTGTGAAAACATGATGTCTAGTATATTAACACTTTAGATGCATTTAATATGCTTACTTTAATTTACTTATTATTTATACATATAAACAATCAAGCAAGTAATTATCAAACAGCTGAAACTGACATCATTTAATTTGTTCTAAATATTTAACAGCAATAAAGATACGGTTTAATGCATTCGGTTTTTTTTTCTTCAAATTTTCTCTTGAAATGTGCAACTTGTTAGAATATCAGTTGTAGAAGATTTGCAGTTTTAGCTGAGGGACAATTTAGTGTGCTTTCTGTTATAATAAGCGTTAGAGAAAACCAAAGAGACAAACGAAGAATGACAACATTAGGCCCACAAGGCATGAGACGAAGATAAAGAACAAAACAATCAAAGTAAAAAACAAAACAACACAACACACGTACAAAAATAATAAAAACAAGATTTAAAAAAAACGAAAACAAAACAAACACAAAAAAAACAAACAAACAAACAAAAAACGAAGATAAAACAAAACACAACAATACAAAAATAACAGCAAAAAACTAAACCCCCCCCCCCCAAAATAACAACAACAAATAAATAAAAATACCAAAAAAAGTTGAGCAAAACGGACATGACCACGAACTATAACTCACAATCACATATTGACTTAAAGGCGTTTTATATTTAACATTATAACGGATGATCCACGGTAGCAAGCGGTCTTTGATACAGAATCGTATTTGTTCTGTTAAAATCATTTTGGCGAGTGTGGTGACGTGAGTGTGTTAATCTCAGCGTAAAAAAATCACAGGGTACTTAAAAGTGTTTTTGATAAAAGGCACAAACAAATTTAAGGATATTATTTTGTATCGGTTTGTTTGAGAAAAGAAGCTGATGAATGGTTAGAAGAAGACTTGATTGAATATGAAAATTCCTTTTGACAAAACGTCCTTTTCTCATTCCATAGATCTATGTGATGCGTTCATTTCACGCGTGAAAATTTTTAAACGGAAGTAATATTGTACTCGAGTTTTCAAAAAGCAATGTTTTCATGCTTGAATTGAGAGTCAAATCGGTAAATTTATGATGTATCAAGCACACCTGTAAGAATTGAAAGCTTTATCAGCGGGATATTTCTCTAAACGTGACGAATCGCGTTAAACGAAAAATCAGAAGCAAGGTGGAAATTTATAGCTTTTGTGGTTATAAAATATTCAATCCCTTTTCATAGATTTATGTCCAAAATTTTAACATTTCCTTTAATAAGTTATAAATACACAAATTGTTACACCTTTAAAACAAGCCATAAAATGTCATAAAACTTCACAGGACCACAAAAATGAAAGAAACATTCCTTATATACAGATGTTTTTATAATACTTGGTCTCTTTGATGCAATTCTGTTTCAAATAAAATTATTTTAAATACGCTAAATGGGTATGTTGGATAAAAGTTCGTTTTCATCACTATAAAATGTTTTCCTGGGTGTGTAAAATAGTTCATTAACCGTTGCAAATTGTTTATATTATGTTTACAATCTGAATATATACATGTCTCTATTTTTAACAGCAATAATATCTATATCTTTTAAGCATTTTGTACTTTAATAACTAAATCTCATTTTCTTAATCAGAATCGCAGATAGCTAATGTAGAAGCTATGCTATTAAATAGGAACAAGACGTATGCAAGCTATATTTGGATTATATATTATCATTTTACAAACATATAGGAAAAGAAGAACAGTTTGAAGATACAAAAGGCGCAAACAAAAGCCCGTAAATAAGAAAGACAATGACTACAATGGCCAATAGAAAAAAAAACCCGCAAAAGGGCAAACAATGATCTACAAAACAACTAAAAATAGAGCATCGTAAACCCCAATAAAACCGAGGTGAACTCAGATGTTCCGGAAGGGTAATCAGTTCCTGCTCCACTAGAGGTGAACTCAGATGTTCCGGAAGGGTAATCAGTTCCTGCTCCACTAGAGGTGAACTCAGATGTTCTGGAAGGGTAATCAGTTCCTGCTCCACTAGAGGTGAACTCAGATGTTCCGGAAGGGTAATCAGTTCCTGCTCCACTAGAGGTGAACTCAGATGTTCCGGAAGGGTAATCAGTTCCTGCTCCACTAGAGGTGAACTCAGATGTTCCGGAAGGGTAATCAGTTCCTGCTCCACTAGAGGTGAACTCAGATGTTCCGGAAGGGTAATCAGTTCCTGCTCCACTAGAGGCATCCGTCGTGTATAAGGACACAAAATGATACAAACAGGGCTATCGTTTTATGACGTTTTCAAACACCCAACTGTCAAATAGATGAAAATAGTAAATGACGCAATTTAACTTGTGCTCAAATACTGTCATCAACATGCCATTATAATACAAAATGTTCTATAAGAAACAATCACTGTTTGGTTTGCCATTTACTTTATTAAGCATGTAACAATGTAAACCAAAGTGGCCTGAAATTTGTATTCGATAAATCTAGTTGGAAACCACAACGTTTCTTAAAAGTAACCCGGAGCAAGCAATGGTAATAACAAGTCGAACCAAGCCATGAAAATGAGCGGTCAGCTATGAAAACAATTCAATAGACGATAGTTTGTTTACTTATCGTGGACAGTTCACAACAGTTAAACCTATATTGGACTTTGGAGTTTGTAGCCGTCTGCTATGTAACCCGCTAGCCAGTTAAGATCACTTAAGGATCAGACAGCGATCTACAAAAGACTCAATGTATATATTTGCATGCGCATCCAAAATGTTGCAGAATAATCAACGAATTGATGGTGGTCGCATTCTGGTAGAAGTAGAAGTAGAAGAAGGCTACAATCAATTTACCAGTTGAGTAAATATAACTGTACAAATGTATTTGAGTATTAGGGTTATTGAGGTTATTGCGGTTATTGGGGTTATTGGAGTTATTGGGGTTATTGGGGTTATTGGAGTTATTGAGATTATTGGGGTTATTGGGGTTATTGGAGTTATTGGGGTTATTGGGGTTATTGGAGTTATTGGGGTTATTGGGGTTATTGGAGTTATTGGGGTTATTGGAGTTATTGGGGTTATTGGAGTTATTGGAGTTATTGGGGTTATTGGGGTTATTGGAGTTATTGAGGTTATTGGGGTTATTGGGGTTATTGGAGTTATTGGAGTTATTGGAGTTATTGCGGTTATTGGGGTTATTGGAGTTATTGGGGTTATTGGAGTTATTGAGGTTATTGGGGTTATTGGAGTTATTGGAGTTATTGGGGTTATTGGGGTTATTGGAGTTATTGGGGTTATTGGGGTTATTGGAGTTATTGGAGTCATTGGGGTTATTGGGGTTATTGGGATTGTTGGGGCTATTGGAGTTATTGGGGTTATTGGAGTTATTGGAGTTATTGGAGTCATTGGGGTTATTGGGGTTATTGGGATTGTTGGGGCTATTGGAGTCATTGTGGTTATTGGGGTTATTGGGGTTATTGGAGTTATTGGGGTTATTAGGGTTATTGGGGGTATTGGGGTTATTAGGATTGTTGGGGTTATTGGAGTTATTGGGGTTATTGGGATTATTGGGGTTATAGGAGTTATTGGAGTTATTTTGGGTTATTCGGGTTATTGGAGTTATTGGGGTCATTGGGGTTATTGGGGTCATCGGGGTTATTGGGGTTATCGATTTTGCCTATTTCTACCATTTATTGTTGGATTTTGGAAAATTTCCAACGTGTTTCTAAAATAACCTTAAGCAGGTACAATAATATAGTCAAAATATTGGAAAGCCAAATGATTTAAAAGTCTCTGGGTGCAAGCAAAGCAAAGGCCATTACAAGATACAACGTCACCTATGTCTGAGGGGGAAGAACGTTAGCTTTGATAATAATTACATTATTTACGAAATGTAAATTTATTTAAAAATATATCTAATAAACCATAGCAGTGAAGAATCACCGATTACTGGGAGGATGATACCATCGGGGACTAATAGTCCACCAGCAGAGGTATTGACTCAGTGATAGCAACACTGACTACTGGGAGGATGATACCATCGGGGACTACTAGTCCATCAGCAGAGGTATCGACCCAGTGAAAGTAATAAAAATCACTGGGTTTCTGGAATGACCTTCTTCAGGTACGCTCAAAGCCAAAATATTGGTAGTCCAAATAATTTAAGTCTTTGACAGCAAGAGCACAAAAAGGCCTTAGCATGATAATCAAAAGGGCCTTAGAATGATAATTAAAAAGGCCTTAGCATTATAATTAAAAAGGCCTTAGCATTATAATTAAAAAGGCCTTAGCATGATAATTAAAAAGGCCTTAGCATGATAATCAAAAGGGCCTTAGCATTATAATTAAAAAGGCCTTAGCATGATAATTAAAAAGGCCTTAGCATGATAATTAAAAAGGCCTTAGCATTATAATCAAAAAGGCC
Organism: Gigantidas platifrons; assembly: GCA_002080005.1. Lineage (NCBI taxonomy): Eukaryota > Metazoa > Mollusca > Bivalvia > Mytilida > Modiolidae > Gigantidas > Gigantidas platifrons. The sequence goes on from MJUT01046849.1 coordinate 7,811, forward strand.
TTAGCATGATAATTAAAAAGGCCTTAGCATTATAATTAAAAAGGCCTTAGCATGATAATTAAAAAGGCCTTAGCATTATAATTAAAAAGGCTTTAGCATGATAATCAAAAGGGCCTTAGCATGATAATTAAAAAGGCCTTAGCATTACAATTAAAAAGGCCTTAGCATTATAATTAAAAAGGCCTTAGCATGATAATTAAAAAGGCCTTACCATGATAATTAAAAAGGCCTTAGCATTATAATTAAAAAGGCCTTAGCATTATAATTAAAAAGGCCTTAGTATGATAATCAAAAGGGCCTTAGCATTATAATTAAAAAGGCCTTAGCATTATAATTAAAAAGGCCTTAGCATGATAATCAAAAGGGCCTTAGCATGATAACCAAAGAGCCTTACCATTATAATCAAAATGGCCTTAGTATTATAATTAAAAGGGCCTTAGCATGATAATCAAAAGGGCCTTAGCATGATAATCAAAAGGGCCTTAGCATTATAATCAAAAGGGCCTTAGCATGATAATCAAAGGGTCTTACCATTATAATCAAAAAGGCCTTAGCATGATAATCAAAAAGGCCTTAGCATTATAATTAAAAAGGCCTTAGCATGATAATCAAAAGGCCTTAGCATGATAATTAAAAAGGCCTTAGCATTATAATTAAAAAGGCCTTAGCATTATAATTAAAAAGGCCTTAGCATGATAATCAAAAAGGCCTTAGCATTATAATTAAAAAGGCCTTAGCATGATAATTAAAAAAGCCTTAGCATGATAATAAAAAAGGCCTTAGCATGATAATTAAAAAGGCCTTAGCATGATAATTAAAAAGGCCTTAGCATGATAATTAAAAAAGCCTTAGCATGATAATTAAAAAGGCCTTAGCATTATAATTAAAAAGGCCTTAGCATTATAATTAAAAAGGCATGAGCATGATAATCAAAAGGGCCTTACCATTATAATCAAAAAGGCCTTAGCATTATAATTAAAAGGGCCTTAGCATGATAATCAAAAGGGCCTTAGCATGATAATCAAAAGGGCCTTAGCATTATAATCAAAAGGGCCTTAGCATGATAATCAAAAGGGCATTAGCATGATAATTAAAAAGGCCTTACCATTATAATCAAAAAGGCCTTAGCATGATAATCAAAAAGGCCTTAGCATTATAATTAAAAGGGCCTTAGCATTATAATTAAAAGGGCCTTAGCATGATAATCAAAAAGGCCTTTGGATTATAATTAAAAAGGCCTTAGCATGATAATTAAAAAGGCCTTAGCATTATAATTAAAAGGGCCTTAGCATGATAATTAAAAGGGCCTTAGCATGATAATTAAATTCGACTAACGTCATCTATGCCAAAGGCAGAAAAACCTTACTTTTAATCATATTTGATAATAATCACATTATTTATGAACTAGAAATTTTAATAAAGGGTTTGGTAAAATGTACATGACTACAATTAAAATAGGTGTGTTTCATGTAAGAAGGAGTTTAAAGATACCAATCAGAATCCGTTAATCAAAGGACAGACAATAAAATGACCTAATGAGAAAGACAAAAGGAGAAAGGGACAAAAACAATGAACCAAACAGTACACAGAAAACAAAAGATCGAGCAACACAAACCGCGTCAAAAGACGAGGGAATGAAATCAGGTACTCCGGAAGGGTATTCAGTTCCTTCTCCATTCGTCTCACCCGTCATGTTGCTCTATTTATAAACCCGGTGGCAAGTCATGAATGGGGAAAGGACCGGTGAGTACTAACGACGAGTGGAACTTTTGATGTTGTTTTTGGTAATATTGCCCAGCATTACTGCTTCTCGTATTTTTTCATGTCCATTAACATTGATTAATTTAAGCGAATCGTAATTGCTGTAATCTATAATATGTTTATCAACAAAAGATATCCTCCTCTGTAGCATTATGTCTCTAAATTTATGAATAAACATGTTTTAAATTCAACCAGAATTGGGGTCGTCGTGTGATTGCATGGTAGTTAGATTTATAACTACCCATGCAATCAGTGTGTATTACAACTAATATTGTGAGTCCACTTAACCTCTAAGCCAAGAACATATCGCCATGAAGTGAATGGAACATGTACATATGTTTACATGTATCCAACGGATCCAAATTCTTCCTCAATGATCGAATCCTGCTCATGGTGAGGTGTACTTAATACAATATTAAGTGATAAAGTTGTCAGTGACTTGCGGCAGGTCGGTGGTTTTCTCCGGGTCCTCCGGTTTCCTTTACCAATAACACTGACCACCACGATATAACTGAAATATTGTTGAAAGTGGCGTTAAACACCATAGCCCCTCCCCTCCTCTGTAGCATTATATTTCTAAATTTATGCATAAACTTATGCTTTAAATTCACCACAAATATATATTGTCGAAACAACAGCAGACATTGTGATCAGAAGACTTTTCCTTCGGTGAAGAATATTCCAGGGTTGTATAAAGAGATGGTTATTCTGAAAACATCTGTATTTTTCATTCAAGACATTTTCGACAAAACAATCAAACAGTTATGAATAAAAGGGTATCATTTTGTTTTGCTGTTAAAACCACAATTGAGAAACAACGACTGCATCAAAGCGAAACAGGAAGTGTTATTGATAATTCCTTGGTAATGTGAAAACAATATGAAAATATGAAAAAACCTCTGTCTTGTATATCATAATTTATCTGTTTAGCAGAACTGTTACCGTCTATCTTGACATTACATATGGTGATCCTTGTATCAAAGTAGAACTTATGTTACGTTGTAAAGCGAATACCAGTCTTCTAGTTCAATGAAATTGCAGTTTAATCGTTCGCATATGTGATGTCTTTGTTCTTAGTTATTCACTGAGTGTTTGACAATGTTGGGCTGATGTTTCCTCGTTGACCATGTGATCTTTAATTATGTGAAATCCTTTTGAACCTATCATTCCGTCTACTTGTTCAGAACTTTACACCAATGTTATTGATTTCATACACTTTTAACACTAGAATTAGATATGTATTGATGCATGTGTTGTCAAATTGGAATGTAAAGATAAATCTATTTGATTTGGAAATAGAGTTAGGTTGATGGTGTTTAAAACCACTTTCAATAATATTTCAGTTATATCGTAGCGGTCAGTTATATCGTAGTGGTCAGTTATATCGTAGCGTTCAGTTATATAGTGGTGGTCAGTTTTATTTGTGAAGGAAACTGGAGTACCTGAAGAAAACCACCGACCTGCCGCAAGTCACTGACAAACTTTAGCACATAATGTTGTATGGAGTACACATTGCCATTAGCGGGATTCGGTCATTGAGGAAGAATTTTTATCTTTTGGATACATGTACAAAAATGTTCCGCTCACTTCATGGGGTTATGTTCTTGGTTTAGAGATTAATTGAAAACGTTTTTTTTTTAAGTTCTCCTCACTTAGGCATACGTGACCTTAGACGATTTTCCCTACTCTATTCAGGACTTTGGCTTAATGTGTCCCAAACATTTTTTAAGATTTATTTGGCTTTCCAATCTGTCAATTTTATACGTCACCTGATGAAGGTTATTCCAGAAAGGCGTCGTGCGCACTAAATTAGATATCCCAGAAAGGCGTCGTGTGTACTATATTAGATATCTACACCTTTTCAAACTTTTTATTTCAATTATGAGAGAGAAAAAAGTGCCAGATAGGGCATGTAATAACACAAACAATATAAATATATGTCAAATTGTAATATAACATCCTTTATTGAATATATAATCCATATCGTGAAAAAATACCCGATATATTATACTTCACACATTCGTATAGAAAGGGTAAATCGTGTACATATTTATACCCCCCGCAAACAAAGTTTGGGGGGGGGGCGGGTATATAGGAATCACCCTGTCCGTCCGTCCGTCCGTCCATGTACCTTGTAAGCGCAACTCCTCCTAAACGGCTTATTGGATTTTTATGAAACTTTATACACTTGTCGTACACTACCTGCAGATGCGCATGAAGGAATATGGTTGCTGTCCAAAATTTAAAAGGGGAGATAATTCAACTTATACTGTCCGTCCGTCCATGTACCTTGTAAGCGCAACTCCTCCTAAACGGCTTATTTGATTTTTATGAAACTTTACACACTTGTAGTACACTACCTGCAGATGCGCATGAAGGAATATGGTTGCTGTCCAAAATTCAAAAGGGGAGATAATTCAACTTATACTTTCACGAAAAAGGGGGAGGGGCATGTACCTTGTAAGCGCAACTCCTACTAAACTGCAAGCGGTGGTATCACTCATTGAGGTCACTCACAGTTCTAGTTAGTCTAATTATGACGGTGGTGCATATGTACATTTAAAGGTTCCTTAATATATTTGTATTGTTTGTTTGCATCTTCCTTTTAATCGAAAAAATACTAAAAGACAACTAGAATCGACCTTGAATTTTGTAAATTGTCGACTTCCGGTGACTTTGTTGTACTGATATATTTTACGATTTTATTTGAGCATTTTACTTGTTTTAAAAGATTGGAAAATGACAGTACCTTAATTGTGACTCAGTGTATTTGTCTCCATAGAACAAGAATATCTATAAAAAATTAGGGTTAGTCAATCTTGAGATGCATTCATATTACCCATGCTGCCTTTCGCCAAAAAAATACGTTATATTTTTTTCCTGCATAACATATTAGAATCGAATTTATTCGAAGAAGTCATAAGTTTATATGATATTTTAACACGGGCAACATTCTTTACGTTGAATTGTGATAAAGTTTGTCCGTGACTTGCGTCAGGTCTGTGGTTTTCTCCGTGTACTCCGGTCACCTCCACCAATAAAACTGACCTCCACGATATAACTGAAATATTGTTGAAAGTGGCACCATAACCCTAACCCCCTAAAGTTAATTGACAAAATAGAGCTACATGGAACTATTCTGGGTCAGGAGTGAATGAAAAGTGTAAAAGTTTTAAAACACATTTATGTCATTAAGAATATCGATGTTCTCTTCTACATACTATAACACCACTCTTACGAAGGTATCCAACTGGAAATATTGTCATAACAAAAAGGCCTTCACCAGTGTCGCATTTAGGACAAATGAGGCCCCGTACTAGTTAAACTATGAGGCCCCTTACTCTTGGCCCTGAAGGAGGCAGATCCGGTAGGCCTACACATGCAGTCAGTCATACATGCTCAGGAAATTTAAAAATTTTAAATTGCACCAAAATAGCAAAATCCATCCTAAAAAAGATTTGTTGGCAGGAAGATTCCCTCCAGGGCCAACGTGGTCCCGTGCTTAAGTACACCTAAGCACAATGGTAAAACTGGCACTGGCCATCACGTAGAACAAATGTCCCCCCCCCCTCCAGGGCCAACGTGGTCCCGTGCTTAAGTACACCTAAGCACAATGGTAAAACTGGCACTGGCCATCACGTAGAACAAATGTCCCCCCCCCTCCAGGGCCAACGTGGTCCCGTGCTTAAGTACACCTAAGCACAATGGTAAAACTGGCACCGGCCATCACGTAGAACAAATGTCCCCCCCTCTAGGGCCAACGTGGTCCCGTGCTTAAGTACACCTAAGCACAATGGTAAAACTGGCACTGGCCATCACGTAGAACAAATGTCCCCCCCCTCCAGGGCCAACGTGGTCCCGTGCTTAAGTACACCTAAGCACAATGGTAAAACTGGCACTGGCCATCACGTAGAGCAAATGTCCCCCCCTCCAGGGCCAACGTGGTCCCGTGCTTAAGTACACCTAAGCACAATGGTAAAACTGGCACTGGCCATCACGTAGAACAAATGTCCCCCCCTCCAGGGCCAACGTGGTCCCGTGCTTAAGTACACCTAAGCACAATGGTAAAACTGGCATTGGCCATCACGTAGAACAAATGTCCCCCCTCCAGGGCCAACGTGGTCCCGTGCTTAAGTACACCTAAGCACAATGGTAAAACTGGCACTGGCCATCACGTAGAACAAATGCCCCCCCCCTCCAGGGCCAACGTGGTCCCGTGCTTAAGTACACCTTAGCACAATGG
>MJUT01046855.1:7270-30035 GCA_002080005.1 Gigantidas platifrons
TGGTGGTAAATCAACGACACATGGAAACCTTGTCCTGACACTAGTGACAGAAAAAGAAAGAGCAGCTTATGTAACAAGGGAAATATCTGTTGTGAACAAAAAGGTTGGATGAGTATTGCATAATTGTCTTTTTCTTTATTTTGTATTAGATAAACCACCCTCCCACCCCTCTCCCCAATAGATCAATATAGTAGATATGTCAAGAATATGCGTGTTTTTGACAGGATGTTTGCTTTTAAAACAACACAATAAATATGGTCAAAAAAGTATGCCTGTATTATTATTTATATACATATATAAAACTAAATATTATGCAAGTGCGGTGAGGGGGGATACGTCGCGCATTTATGCGCTAGGTGGTTCTTTCATTATTTATAACAAGGATATTTCTAATCTGACTTTTGAATTAGTTAATATGTGTTCAACGACGCTTCTAGCAATATTTAACTTATATCCTTATAGTCAGTTTATTTGTAGGGAAACTCTTAATCCGTTGGGTAAAAACCACCCGGCTGACACAAGTCATTGGCAAGTTGATTATCCACACAATAGTATCTAGTATATTCCTCCACGGGTGACCATCCAACTCCCAAGCTTTGATATTGGTAGGTGGTGATTGATAGGTAGATGTGCATGTAATTACCCTCCATACAAATAATGTTATGTTTACAAGACGATTTTGGAAGACCCATTTAATGCTATAATAATGTAAATGTGTACTGTTTGTTAATCTAAATTACCTATATAGCAAATGGCTGACATTGTACATACCCTGTCATCAATATCTTTGAATCGTCTTTTCTAACGTGTTCCTTATATGAATTGACAACGTCAATAAGTGTATTTTGTACATCTTTTTTGAATTCTAACATGGCGTCCTTCATTGAAGGTTAGTGGAATTTAAGTCCATTGCTGACTTCCTCTTTAAAAATATAATTAAGATTTGTCCTACTAGAATCGCAATAATTCATGGAAACCATAGTTTGTATGACGTTTTAACATGGGTTACATTATTTTTGTTACATTTTATCCCTCGGATAAAATGCTAACCCAAATAATTTTTCTCATATTAAAGCTGGATACAAACTGTTGCTTCTATTAACTAATTCTTTATTATTACAATAGGATAATAAACATTTAATCTACTAAAATTTAGACAAATGAGAAGAGAGTTGTAACCCAGTACCACTTTACAGCATGGCCAGATCATGGAACACCGGATCCACTTTATCTAGTACTATTTCACAGACATGTCACGAAAACGGAAAGTAGTCCACTTTTGGTTCACTGCAGGTAAACATGAAGTATTAAAATTCAAAATATATCGACAACTAATATATGGCAAAATCATGTAGATCGCTGTTTGTCTTTTTTTCTTTTGACTATTGTGTTTTCTGTCCTTCAATTTACAGATTCTGAGCACCCTTTTAGTATATTTAAAGTCTTCTTCCTATTTAGCTATTTGTAATATTTGAGTTCTTAATATCAGTGATATTAGAAATTAAACGCATGAGTCCGTTGTGAAAAACATTGGTCAACAACTTCAACAATACCAACAAAGCAAACACTGTCACTACAAAACATTGATCATAAAAGACTTCGGCATATCCTGATTGATATTCATGGTATTGCATAGAACAGACCGAGTCAACCCCGGTTAATTTGATTCAAGTCCTCCCCTCCTGATGACTAGATAGCCAACGGCAATATAGATGTAAATGAACAATTATAAAACAATTATAAAACTTGCACTGATTCGCTTCCACTCTCAGACAGAACACACAATATAACAGAAATGAACGACATCATGAATATCATCAGTACCATAGCAGAGTCATTGAATGTTCGCAAACTTAAAATATTGTAAAAATGTTGCACTGATTCGCTTCCACTCAAACACACCACACAATATAACAAGTATGAAATTACAATACAAACATCATTAGTACAATAGTAGAGTCAGTGAATGTTGGTGCACTTAAAATATTATGTAACTATTACAGTGCTGGTATTGGTAGAACCGGGACATACATTGCACTCGATGCTTTGTTGGAGGAAGGACGTACTACTGGCTATGTTAATATTGCCAAGTTTCTAATGAAAATGAGATATAGTCGTATGAATATGATCCAGACTCCTGTAAGTAAAATATATATTTGTCAAGCGTGTCATACGCATATATTAATGTTACTCTGTCTGCTTCAAATTACGATGGGGGCCGTCGTGATCGTATGGTAGTTGGATTAACAACCACCTATGTAATCAGTTCCTATCAATACTAACATTATGAGTTCGAACCCCGCTAAGGCTAGGTGTACTCGATACAACATTATGTGATAAATCTGGTCAATGACTTATGACAGGTCGTTGGTTTCCTCTGGGTATTCCGGATTTTTTCGTCCTAGTAAACTGACCGCCACGATATTACTGACGTGTTGTTGAAAGTGGAAATAAACACCATAACATAACTGCACCCTAATCTCGGATTACGCCGAACATCGAAATAAGTTATTGCATATGTGAAATGAATCAACATATATTTTCCAGCACCAATACGTCTGTCTTCACTACGCTTTACTGGAAGCGTTTACAATGAAGGATACCGGTATACGGAAAGAGAATTTCAATGAAGTATGGAGGGATATCCAGTCAGACAAACGTCCCATTAATCAGCAAAGGATTAACGCAGAATTTAAGGTACGTAGTCAATGGAACAGTGCATAGCTTCTCATCGGGTTTGTTACTACAGCAACACGACGGGTGTCACTGGTGGAGCAGGAACTTCTTATCCTTCAAGAGCACATGTGTTCACCCCTGGTTTTAAGTGGGGTTCGTGTTACTCGATCTATGGTTTTCTGTGAATTGATTTGTATATCGTTTGTTTGTCCTTTTGTCCTTTTTCTTTGCCCATTGTGTTGTTTACCCTTCTTTGATTTACGGATTCTAATCACCCAATTAGTTATCTTCAAACTCTTCTTCAACGTTGTTGGAAATGCCCAATAATTAGATCTTTCACTTACCATGAGGCATATTCAAATATCAATTTATCCAGAAGACGTTTTTCACGATAGTTACAATTCTTTAGTATAAAATATTATAATTATATTTATGTTACAATATATTTCTCACTTAATCAAGGAACGTTAGAGATTTCCGAAGTTTCAATCAACCATGGACAATCCAGAGAAACTGACAACATAGGGTACATAGGTACACAAGACGTAGAAAAAAAAAACCACCACTCTAGACAAACATAAACATATAACGTAATAAGACACGAGCCCTCCTAACATGTCATGTTTTATGCAACCAATTTTAGATGTTGGAAGCCAAGAAATCTGAGCACGAATCGCCGGAATATATGGCCGCTTTGAGCACCGAGAACATCAATAAAAACAGAAATCGAAAAAGTGTTGCCAGTGAGTATTATTAGATTAATAAAACATATTGTCTGTGAATAATTCATGCTATATACGCAATACGCTGTGATGAATCTGGTAAATAGTTTTACTTCAGGTACCAGTCGAATGTACTTCGTGGTACGCTGTGTGAACATACACCTCATTAGTGCAAGGGTATATTTTATTGTAGATAATATGTTATTATATGATAAACTACGACGGTCTAACATGTGGGATAAGTAAATGTAAACTGTAATGATATTCCATAGATCTCTTATGATTACCAAATACAGGATTTAAATATCTGTTGGCATTTCATAGAAAGCAATTACTGGTATGTTCTTCAGTATTTGACATCCTGCTCACAAATATAGAAAACAATAATGGGGAAACGTGGAATTGTTTGCTCCTTTCATTTTGAAAACACAGTAATATCGGTCATTTTGTCCTCATCACACATATTGTTTGTTTGCCTGTGTGATTGTGTTTAACGCCACTTTCAACAACATTTCAGTTATATCGTGTCGGCCAGTTTTATTTTTTGAGGAAACCGGAGGACCTTGAGAAAACCACCACCAACCTTTCGCAAGCCACTGACAAACTTTATCACATAATGTTGTACACCTCACCCTGATTGAGATTCGAACTCATAGCATCAGTGGTGATAGTTACTGATTGCATCGGTAGTTTTAAATAAAACTACCATACGATCACAGCCACGACGACCCCCATAATGAGCCATTCACCAGGTTTATTTAATTATAAAACCTCTAAAGCAAGAGTACAACACGACATAGAATTATGGAGATTTATGTACTAATGTGAATATGGCTCGGTTTGATTATTAAAACAAAATATCTTTGAATGAAGATACATGGTCTTCATTATTAATATTATTTATATTATTCAACGTGAAGCACTGTTGTCATTACATTAATGAAACAATTTATATTGATACAACATATATATCAATATTTATTCTATGTATAATCCATGTTACTGTATCCATAGAATAAAATACAGTTTGGTATTGTTTGTGAAATGTCTTAGTGATGGGTGATTTTATAATATAGATATGTATAACAAAAAGACAGACCAGTACACAACTGTATGGTGTTTCAACATGTGTCATACATTTATTACACGGTATTTCATTTTTATCCGAAGTGGGCACCTTCGTAAATGTAACAATCACATATATATTTACGTTTTTGTATATCAATTGAGAGTTCAAATATTGGAACTCGTCGTTTGTTGACTAATGCTATTTTTCTTTACAGTGGACAGTACAAGGCTGTATCTTATAACGTTTGAGAAAGGAAGATCAAACTTTATTAATGCAGTTCAAGTGCCCGTATGTAAACTTGTAGTAGCATGTCCATATCAGTTTTATAAATTGTGTATTTTCATTTATTTAGTATATGTTTGTTTTTGAATTTTGATTATATATATTTACATTTACGTATATACATTTTTGTATATATATATGCTGACTGTTTTGCTGTTGGAGATCAGTTCAAGTTCCTGTATGTAAACTTACACTAATATTTCCATATTTGCATAACCTGGTTTGGGTCAGTTTACGCTTTTCATAAACCTCTTCGCGGTTTATTAAGCGTAAACTGACCCAAACCAGGTTATATCGTATAACCTGTTCAACAATTTCAAATATTCCTTAAATAGTTAGTATATTCTTGAATCTTGATTAAATATGAGTTGAAGTAAACCGCGTCAGTGGTGTGATGGCTAGAGTGCGCTTGCTTCGAGTGTGGTCTATCGTGGTTTAGAGTCCCGGTCGGGAAAACACACAAACTATAACAATGCTATGTGTTGCTTCACCGCTAAGCATCCACTATTAAGGAGGAAGAGCAACGTAGAGCAAACACGTGTTGCTTCGAACTGAATGCTAATGTGTCCGAGTGAAGCGACATGTCTACTCGTGGACTGTTGTTTCAGTGAGCTAACACTATACAATTTGACCTAGCGTGTTGATGTAATGCAAAATTATCATTGTCTTATCGATGTATCCTGTTCCTCTTCATAGCCGAAAATGTTTCCATTTGGCGATAAAACAGTCACTCACTCACATAATAATGGACGGACATAAACGTCATCAACAGGACGAACATGTGATTATTTATCCGATTAAAATTGAAAATGACTATTATGTTGGAAAAGAAGTAGTAATTCAAATAATAAAAAATGATATGTATTATCATCGATTCACATGTAAATTACGATATATCAACATACTACGACTTTCAACGTTTTATCTGTCACCATTTTCTTTGAACATTGAAGCACTGACATTCGAATGGATTCCGAGTATTATCGATATGCACTTGAATAAAAGCTTTAGAAGTTCATTCAAGTTAACAAATTGTCGTTTTCTTATGTTGGTCTTCCACATATATTGATAAGAACACTGTGATTTGCCCGTGATTATTTATTAAATCATGTTTATTATCGCTTCCAACCGTAAATAAACGCTAGAGAATACCGAATGCATCAATAATAAACGTTAGAGAATACCGAATGGGGCAATAATAAAGGACAATTCAAGCGAAACTGGCAAGATAGGGCTCACAAGACGAAGACAAGCAAAAGAAAATACTGTAAACCGGGAAATTTTCGTACCGTCTTTTTTCGCGATTTACTGACGAAAACCACATTCGCGCTGTTTTCAATTCGCGGTTCACAGACAACCTAAAGTGATAAAATGCATACGGTATTATTTAGACAAAAACATGCTGTGTCATATTTTCCTGACGGTAAAGATCTGCCTTGACAACACAATGTGTCTTGGACACTACTATGCACCGACAAACACAAAAAGCGTAAATAGGACATGAGCCCCCTTCAAACCACTGGAGATAAAGACGAATCAAACATCGTTTTTATTCTAGTTAAAATACAAGTCATCTGGAGTTTATGGGTGATTATTGTTTTTAACATTATTTAAATTATTTCAGTCATACACCAGATTTGTGGGGTATCTAGCAACACAGTTACCACTGCCAGATACTAAAGTAGATTTCTGGACCATGATTAAAGATCACAGTTCGTCAACGATCGTCTTAATCCTGAATGATAACAAAGAGGTACACAATCACAAACAATTAACAAAGCATGCAGTAAATGTTTGTGAAAACATTAGATGGTTGAATTGAACGTTTTGGTAATATTGGCAATTAATCAACATTTCAGCTATATGATTGCGCTCAATTTCGTTGGTTGTGGAACTTTGAGTATCTTGAGAAATATACCTACCTGTCTAATGTAACTCACTTACTAGTATTTTGTATCGAGTACATCTCACCGTTTGTTGGAATTTAACTTTCTAAGCTTTACAAATGATTGGCAATGATAGCATATATAGATGTAAATCCAACAAACATACGATCATATCCATGACTACCTCATCGCTCACTTCTAGAATTAAAAATTGACTTAATACATGGTGTTTGTTTAGGTTTTTGAATCTCAAATTTCCTTTTTGAAATATTCCCACCAATATCAAGAAACTTTGAAGATACCAAATGGGTATTTAGAAGCCGTACATCGAAGAAGTACAGACAGTATATTGGTCAAAAGAAGAGGATAAACAATGATATACACAACACTACACAGAAAACTACATATTAAGCAACACTAACCCCACAAAGTTGACGAATTGTATTTGTTTTCATGTAAATCAATTGATACATTAAGTTTATGCTTTTATTGTATGGAAAAAACACTTTTGCTATGTTATATGATAACATATTTACTAGGTTTCTTTATATATATTATTAATCTTTCCAGGCAGATCTGGTTTATTCAGCATCGACAGATTCCTTTACTTGTGGTCCTTTTACCATGAAAATTACAAAACGAGAGAAGGGAGAACTTGACATTACAGAGGCAACACTGGTTATGTCTACGAAGGTGAAATATTAAGGATATACTTATGAGGCATTCCATGAACTATATTTACTAACAAATGCACCATTTCGTTATTTTTTTTTACCAGGAACGTTATCTACAAGGTATTTGTAATATAAATGACGTTCTCGTGGAAAGCAGAGAATGTTGATTGGATATATTGGTTGGATGACAGCTGTATCTTGTCATTCCATGAATGTTTTTAAAAAAAATGTTGATCAACGAATATCATATGTTTTTCTTTATTTCACACATTCAGTTTGCACAATCTACATCGTATGTTTTGATACTCGTCTCTGGATTGTCCATTCTTGATCACCCTTCGGGTTTAAGTAACGTGTATTTCTCTGGATTGTCCATTCTTGATCACCCTTCGGGTTTAAATACATTTTATTTCTCTGGATTGTCCATTCTTGATCACCCTTCGGGTTTAAATAACGTGTATTTCTCTGGATTGTCCATTCTTGATCACCCTTTGGGTTTAAATAACGTGTATTTCTCTGGATTGTCCATTCTTGATCACCCTTCGGGTTTAAATAACGTATATTTCTCTGGATTGTCCATTCTTGATCACCCTTCGGGTTTAAATATATTTTATTACTCTGGATTGTCCATTCTTGATTACCCTTCAGTTATCCCTAACGTTTATTTCATGTGGAGATACTCTCATTTTATGATGTAATAATCAAATGTATTTTAAAATTTCTTTTCATAATTGGGAGATACCATAATGCATATTGCAATTATCAGTTCACTAGGAGATAATCCTATTTATGTTGTAATGGTTGAATCATAAGGAAATACACTAATTGTATTTAATAAAAAAAAAGAAAAAAACATTATTCAAATATTACTATTTGACATTGGCTGAAATATTTCTTTTCTTTGAAATATATTTCAGGATGATAAACCAAAAGAAATAGCCATATACCAAAGCGTGTGTAAAAACATGCCAGATCCTAAAGTATTGTGCAGACTGGATGATTTAATATCTACAAGGATCAGTATGTCTCGTGATCCAGTTACTGTTGTCAGCAGGTAGGTAGACCCTCTATGTTATAAAATATCGACAAGTAGAAGCGTATTTAGTTATCAATTTACACGCTAATCAAATATTGTGCATGAGCATTTGGCGAATATGTTACATGTATATGCACACACCAGAACGAAGATAAATGCAACGTTTGATTTCAAAGTACATTTTGCATATTTATTTCTTGGATTTCGAATAAATAACAACCTACATCAGATTCATACTATTTTCACGAATTGTAGTATTTTATTGTTATGTGTAAATAAATCAGTTTGTTTAGGTATGAAAGTGATATTCCCCATTGAACCCTTCAATGATCTAGTTATAACAATACTCAACTCAAAAACACTGGATAACTACTACTGGATTTTCGTACCTCAATTACATGCTACCGGTGACATAATACATATAAATGGTGCCGTTTCTGTGGTATTGCTTCAGCTTCATATTATGAGGAGATACCAGATTATCATTTCGAGCGCCAGATCTTACATATCCGATTCTTGATTATTTTGTTTTTGTTCCCCTCAAATTGTCTCTTAATTCCAATAATACAGATTGTGGTGGTCTCGCCAACAGGTATGAAGATATACTTGACGTCGATTACTTCTTATATCTTTGATTTTTGTCAGAAACACGTATCAGAATTAACAATTGCTGTTGTCAGCAGATTGAAACTCGCTGTAGGTACATGTACTCGTGGTAATATTCGTGTATTTATTTGTTTAAACGTTTTAGTTTTCCACCTTTGTTTACACTGAGGAGGTAACAGCTGTTACAAGTTGTAATTCAGTGATACCTCCGATAATTAAGTATACCTATTTCATCTGTAATACGTAGCTATCATCAACCATCAAATCTATTTAGCCCACATAAACTATCTGTATTTTAGGTCCAGGTGGAGCTATAGTACAGCCCAGAGTCCCATTTGAACGAAAAATTGTGTCAAATTGTTCCAACTCTAATAACTCCCAAATCAGCATAAGCAAAAAAAACAAACAAACAAACAAAAGCACTACTCTGATTGGTTTGACATCACTCGTGAATTACTACAAACCAACTCCGACACATACATTTTTACCACGGTAGGAAAATAATGTAGCCGGAGTAATATATAGAGATCTACTTGTTCTATGCTGTCTCCATTAGAATCGTATATATCCATGTTATTATTAACATTTATGCTTATGTCTCCATTAGTGATGGTGCAAAGAATTGTGGGTTGTTTTGTACATTTACCAATGCAGTATCCAGTATGAAGATAGACGAGACAGCAGATATCTTCCAGCTTGTCCGGCTTCTGCAGTTAAGACGTCCTGAGTTTTTTGCAGACTTTGTAAGTATTAATTTATTATTAACATGTTCTTATTATTTTTTTATTTACACTAATAATAGTTCTCTCATGATTGGATTATCATTTTTGGTAACCAGTTCATTGAAATACACCATTTTTGTATACTATTTTGTACTAATTTCAAGAAATTGAAAATAAGGAATTGCCTATTATCTGTACCTTTGTCTATGTGTTCATTCTTAGCGATTTTTTGGAAATAACTTCGAAATAACGATGGTCTATAATTCAGCCATTACCATCAAAACGAACAATCAACTTTCACCTCAAACCTGGTTTGAAACATATACAAAGATGTTGCGGATTACAACCTAAGCATTGTTTTACCTGTTCACCTATCACCTTTAAGTATTCTCTCTCTCACAGATGACCACGGATATGTTCAGAAACGTATTATGTGCATTGAATTCTAAATACACGTTTTTATTCTGAATGTTGTAGTAAAATTCCTGTCCTTTGGCGTGGTTCATCATTGGGTCTTTAACAAGAGTACCACGATGGATGCCACAAGTGGAACGGAACAAAAACGTTTACCCTTCTTGTTAAACATATGTAATAGAAATTGTTCATACAATGGCAATTTGTTACATTAGCTAAGCTTATATTTAAATCTATACTGTCTTTATTACAGGAGGAATATCGTCTTTGTCATGAAGCTTTGAATATCTACATAGAATCTTCAAATGTGTATGCCAACTTCTAACTCAATACAAACAGTTGAAATAAAAGACAACGACGTTTGTTATACCAGATAATTGATTGACTTTACTTACTCACTTTTACTGAAGATGATTATACTTTTTTACAAAATGGAAACTCCCTTCAAATCGATAGTAGAAAGTGGCGTTAAACACCAAAAATTAAATCAAATCGATAGTTACATTATCATCTAGAAACCATGCACATATTTTGTTATTATTAAAAAGTCTTGGTCATAGGAGGAACATAGACCTCCTTACTGCAGAAAGCATTTTAAACCTATGCTTTTGTTGATCATTTGAAATAGTTTGCATGTATATATAGATATGCTTTGTTTTTTGTTGTTGTATGCCTGTAATTCTCCAGCTTATAATTGTGCATAGATTATTCTAGATGCTTATCCCCTATGACAAATAATGTAATTATAAAACTTCTAATTACCAATGATGAAACCGGTGACATTTAATGGTTTACCAATAATCAAAAATGTGTTAATTTAGATGTTTTCTTCGTGCATTATAATATGACTAAATTAATTGTAAAAAACATGTAAAACCAATTTGTATTACAAAGAGTCGGAAATGGTTTCTTTTATTATTTTTGTGTTGAATTGAGATATTTTCTTGGTGAATTATAATGTGATGAAAATACGGATTGAAACTCCAAAAGCACTAATATTGCAAAGAGCCGAGAGTGGTTTATTTTATTATATTTATAAAAAAATATATATGTATTTCATGCAACAGAAACTTCATATATCGTTTCATTTTGTAGAAATTGTGTTTAAAAAAAACCAAAGTACATACGCATACGCTACGATAGGGAGTAAACAAACAAGTCTAAATTTAGTAACAC
The DNA here is from genome assembly GCA_002080005.1 of Gigantidas platifrons. Classification (NCBI taxonomy): domain Eukaryota; kingdom Metazoa; phylum Mollusca; class Bivalvia; order Mytilida; family Modiolidae; genus Gigantidas; species Gigantidas platifrons. Next base: position 18,534 of record MJUT01046855.1, read on the forward strand.
TTATCAAATAACTCTAAAAATTCACATAACACTATTTATGTAACACACTTCTAATATTAACGAGGCCAGGATAAGATACTGGTATACTTTTGCTTTGTTTTGTTTTTTGTTTTTTGTTTTTTTAGTTTTTTAGTTTTTTTGTTTTTTTCATTAACAAATGTATAGCTTTCAATAAAGATTTTAATTTTGAAAATGAAAATAGAAAAAAATGACCGAAACTCTGATCACCGTATAATAATAATAACCCTGACTAGAAATTCAGTGGATGTATTTTGAACAAATATATCATGTTTGGGAGGGGTATTTGCGAAAAATACCAGTTGAGAGATGAAAAATGTCCCGGGCCGAAAGGCGAGGAAAATTTAGTCTCAAGACTGGTATTTTTCGCAAATACCCCTCACAATATTATATATCTGTTTAATTACACCGAATATTATTTAGAACACTGGCTAAGCAAATAATACCTTTTGTTTGTCTTTTTAAGGAATATTTTATTTTTATTGCTTGTAACCTGGCAATTGTTAAATACTATAGGACGCTTTGAACTATTCCATTCAGAAGGTACCGTGGTAGTATTTCGATTTCTTATGTCAGACAGTGCTTGAAGTATTCCGAATGAATTTGGCGTTTGAGGCACGCGAGGGTAAAAAATGTTAAATCCTTTACATCGGAACACTTCGGGTTTCAAATTTTGATTAATCACGGTACCATACGTATAAAGGTAGAGAAGAAATATTCCGAATGGATTTGGCGGTTTGAAGCACGCGAGGGTAAAAAAGCGAAATACGTTTTCGCAAATACCACGGCACAGAGGGAACAAAAGTTAAATCCTGATGCAAATACCTCGGCAGCGGTAAAAATGAAGGAAATCAATCCTAAATATAAAAATACACGAAAAATACACCGGCTATTATCCAATCAAAATCCATTATTCTTATATAAGGTGTAATTAAGCATAATATTATTGTCGTAATTGTAATCTCTTAGTAATTTTTTCACAAAATACGGAGATATAATTAGAAATGCAGCAACGAAATGAAAAACAAAAAGACAGCACTTCCAAAATCCAATGTAAAAATCATAGAAATATGAAAAATTGTGCTCTTTCTTGAATTTTTTTCCATATTTTTATTATCCTCCCCCAAAAATATCAAATTACTGGGCATTAGTTAAAGCTTGAAAGAATAGATGAGTGATACATAGTAAATTTTACATAATCTACTGTTGATAGTATATAGTTATTTTGCCTAATTATTTACGTTATTTGTGTTTGTTTTTATATAGTGGTGTCCAACACGTATTATGTTGTGTTTTGGCTTTGCTTTTCTTCGCTTTGTGTACTCTATATTGCCAGTTTCTCTGGATTGTCCAATGTTGATTCCCTCTTTGGTATTATCTAACATTTATTTACTTGTTAAATATTTTCCCATTCTTTTTAATACAATGTAGAAATAATGTAGATTATCATTGTAATCTGTTCGTGTAAAGTGTTCTGAATGTTAATTTTATAATAGGAACAATACAGATATATTGTTTTATGTTTTAGATATATATTTATAATCAAAATTGTAAAGGATTTTCTTTTTCATCAGCTTATTTTATTCTATTTTTAAATATTGATATACATTTTTTATTACATGTATTTGTTAAATGGTATTGATTCATACTGGGGACGTTGTGGGTGTGATCGCATAGTAGTTGTATTTACAACTACCTATAAAATTAGTGCCTATCACCATTAAAGTTGTTTTGATTTCGAATCGCGCTCAGACGATGTGCACTCGATACAACATTATTTGATCAAATTTGTCAGGTATTTGCGACAGGTCTTTGACTTTCTCTTGGTACTCCGGTCTCCTCCACCAATAAAACTTAAATATTCACGAAAGTGGCGGTAAGCACCATAACCATAGCTGGCAAATGGCAAATTTTATTTTGAATAGTCCAAATATTTTGTAAGACCCATATCAGAAATAATAATTTGCATTGATATATTTCACATTGTCACTATTTTGAACTTCATTTATTACGTCTAAATTTCTTGCAAAGCGTCAGTTATGTGGTCGACCCATCATTAATTTTGGCTTTGATCTGACTGTTGTGCAATCTTCACCTAATACATATTATGACGATATGAAATTGATACATTTTGATTGTAGTGATAGCGTCAATAATACACGATTGTCATATGACCACGGATGGTGATCGCCCGACATTGACACCACAGAGGGTAGACAGACTAGAACTCGTCAAGTCGATACATATATTGAGATACATTTGTTAATCATTGTTTGTACGAACTTGAACTCAAATGAGATCTTTTATTGGCTATAGTCGCCATTATAACAGTCGATGTGTATACAGAAAATCAGTTGTAGGATGGGAAAATCTTTTAAAAGCCTAGTTATGAATGAAGTTTATAGTAACACGCCACACCTCCAAGCAGTTAAACAAATTATTTTATTTATAGCTACATTATGAATTAAGTTGTATAGTAATACGCCACGCCTCCAAGCAGTTTAACAAATTATGTTATTTATAGGTACACAAAACATCAATAAACACACAGATCAACTTATATCGGTCAAAGCATTGGGCTTAGTACACAAAACAATGCAATTTTATGCAATCAAGTTCGCACAAAAATATTATCGGCCTCAAAATAGGAGACATTGCCACTTAAAAGACAGTGAATCAATTGTATGGTTCCGGTTTCGCTGTCACCGTACAATTGATTTACTAATTTTAAGCCTCTATGTCTCCCATTTTAAGGCTGATAATATATAATGTCTTGACATTCAGTCGAGATATCAATATGTGGGTAGTATTATGTATTATGCGTCTAGTTTCAAGCCGATAACAAAGTCATTGACAGATATTTGTCTAAATATCTGTATAAAATGTTATTCGTTTGTCTTTATCAAGATTGCTTCATTAACAGTCGAACACTGTCTCGATTGGTGCTAGTATTTGTCGTATGATATACATGATATGGCTTTTTTTTTATGTTGTATTGAAAATATACCTGAATATTAATATGAAATTAATGACTTTAAACCCGATTACATGGTATGCCTTGGCAATACCTTTGACTTAAACCCTAAGTGGGAAAGTACTTTGCCGTTTTTCGGTATTTGTTTATGGGTTATTCATATGTAATGTATGTTTATATATTTATTATTGAAATTTATAGTTCCTAAATAATGCAAGTATTATCAAGATGGTGCTCTCCTTCCCCAGTCATAAGAGACCTAAGTAAAACATGATATTCACCGAGCCCGAAGTCAATTAATCCACGCATTTACAGAATCAAAATACAGTAATTATTTTATTCTAAATTTTGATTTAAATAAAACGTATTCAGTGGCTGAGACTTAATATTCACTGGCGGTAAATGTCTAGTGTTACTTTTTTCCGAACACGGATTCTAAAAAAAGTAACACGTCACATTCATCTCAAGTGAATATTAAATCTGAGGCATTGAAATACGTCTTTTATTTAAAAAAATACTTTTAGTTGTAATCTATTATAATATAATTTACTTATATAGATAATAATATTTATCGTGTGATACATGTATACATAATATTATATTCTTTTATATTTTGCATTAATGATTTTGAGTTTTGGTGTTTTCACGCCACTTTCAACAGTATTTCAGCTATATCATGGCGACCAGTTGTAGTGGTGGGGGAAGCCGGAATACCCGGAGAGAACCACCGATGGAAAGCAACTGGTAAACTTTATCAAATGAGGCTGCGAGTCGAGTGCACAATTTTTTGTAACTCTCAAAGCCAGCCGCGAACCAACGCCGTATTGGTGATAGGCTTGTATGAGTGGTTAGATCCAACGACCTAACTCATTGAGCCACCTGGGCCCCTATATTTTGTATTAAGAATATACCTATATATTAATATAACATTTATGATATTAAACCTGGTTATATGGTATGCTATATCAAAATAATGTATGTTTATATATTTATTGTAACATAAATACGCATTTTCCTTTGATGTTTCTATTCAGTAATCAACTTAGAAATAGTGAACTTTTACAAACCATGGTCTAACATGAAGATATTGATGTTATTCCATGATTTTGCGGACCTCGACGAAAGCACCCAATATTGATTTCTGCTACAAACCATATATACCATGGATCTTACTCATGAACTTATTTAAACCAACTCATCCATCGAATTCATTGGTTTTAATAAGTTAATTCTTAGGATCCATGGTATATTTAATACTTATTGACATTTATAGATCCTAACTAATACAAGTATTATCAAGATTATGTTCTCCTCCCTCAGCCATGACAGACCTAACTAATACAAGTATTATCAAGATGATGTTCTCCTTCCTCAGTCATGACAGGCCTAACTAATACAGATATTATCAAGATGATATTCTCCTCCCTCAGTCATGACATACCTACCTAATACAAATATTATCAAGATGGTGTTGTCCTACCTCAGTCATGACAGACCTAACTAATACAAGTATTATCAAGATGATATTCTCGTCTCTCAGTCATGACAGACCTAACTAATACAAGTATTATCAAGATGATGTTATCGTCTCTCAGTCATGACAGACCTAACTAATACAAATATTATCAAGATGATGTTCTCCTCCCTCAGTCATGACAGACCTAACTAATACAACTAATATCAAGATGATGTTCTCCTCCCTCAGTCATGACATGCCTAACTAATACAAGTATTATCAAGATGATGTTCTCCTCCCTCAGTCATGACAGGCCTAACTAATACAAGTATAATCAAGATGATTTTCTCCTCTCTCAGTCATGACAGGCCTAACTAATACAAGTATTATCAAGATGATGTTCTCCTCCCTCAGTCATGACAGGCCTAACTAATAAAAGTATTATCAAGATGATGTTCTCCTCCCTCAGTCATGACAGATCTAACTAATACAAGTATTATCAAGATGGTGTTCTCCTTCCTCAGTCATGACAGATCTAATTAATACAAGTATTATCAAGATGATGTTCTCCTCCCTCAGTCATGACAGATCTAACTAATACAAGTATTATCAAGATGATGGTCTCCTCCCTCAGTCATGACAGGCCTAACTAATACAAGTATTATCAAGATGATGTTCTCCTCCCTCAATCATGACATATCTAATTAATACAAGTATTATCAAGATAATGTTCTCCCTCAGTCATGACAGACCTAACTAATACAAATATTATCAAGATGATGTTCTCCTCCCTCAGTCATGACAGACCTAACTAATACAAATAATATCAAGAGGATGTTCTCCTCCCTCAGTCATGACAGACCTAACTAATACAAGTATTATCAAGATGATATTCTCCTCTCTCAGTCATGACAGGCCTAACTAATACAAGTATTATCAAGATGAAGTTATCCTCCCTCAGTCATGACAGGCCTAACTAATACAAGTATTATCAAGATGATGTTCTCCCTCAGTCATGACAGATCTAACTAATACAAGTATTATCAAGATGATGTTCTCCTCCCTCAGTCATGACAGATCTAATTAATACAAGTATTATCAAGATGATGTTCTCCTCCCGCAGTCATGACAGACCTAACTAATACAAGTGATATCAAGACGATTTTCTCCTCTCTCAGTCATGACAGGCCTAACTAATACAATTATTATCAAGATGATATTCTCCTTCCTCAGTCATGACATACCTACCTAATACAAGTATTATCAAGATGTTGTTGTTCTACCTCAGTCATGACAGACCTAACTAATACAAGTATTATCAAGATGATGTTCTCGTCTCTCAGTCATGACAGACCTAACTAATACAAGTATTATTAAGATGATGTTCTTGTCTCTCAGTCATGACATACCTAACTAATACAAATATTATCAAGATGATGTTCTCCTCCCTCAGTCATAACAGATCTAACTAATACAAGTACTATCAAGATGATGTTCTCCTCCCTCAGTCATGACAGGCCTAACTAATACAAGTATTATCAAGATGATGTTATCCTCCCTCAGTCATGACAGGCCTAGCTAATACAAGTATTATCAAGATGATTTTCTCCTCTCTCAGTCATGACAGGCCTAACTAATACAAGTATTATCAAGATGATGTTCTCCTCCCTCAGTCATGACAGGCCTAACTAATAAAAATATTATCAAGATGATGTTCTCCCTCAGTCATGAAGGATCTAACTAATACAAGTATTATCAAGATGATGTTCTCCTTCCTCAGTCATGACATATCTAATTAATACAAGTATTATCAAGATCATGTTCTCCCTCAGTCATGACAGACTTAACTAATACAAATATTATCAAGATGATGTTCTCCTCCCTCAGTCATGACAGACCTAACTAATACAAATAATATCAAGATGATGTTCTCCTCCCTCAGTTATGACATGCCTAACTAATACAAGTTTTATCAAGATAATGTTCTCGTCTCTCAGTCATGACAGACCTAACTAATACAAATATTATCAAGATGATTTTCTCCTCCCTCAGTCATGACAGACCTAACTAATACAAGTGTTATCAAGATGATGTTCTTATCCCTCAGTCATGACATACCTAATTAATACAAGTATTATCAAGATGATATTCTCCTCCCTCAGTCATGACATACCTAACTAATACAAGTATTATCAAGATGATGTTCTCCTCCCTCAGTCATGAGAGACCTAACTAATACAAATATTATCAAGATGATGTTCTCCTCCCTCAGCCATGACAGACCTAACTAACACAAGTATTATCAAGATGATTTTCTCCTCCCTCAGTCATGACATACCTAACTAATACAAGTATTATCAAGATGATGTTCTCCACCTCAGTCATGACAGATCTAACTAATACCGGTATTATCAAGACGATGTTCTCCTTCCTCAGTCATGACAGACCTAACTAATACAAGTATTATCAAAATGATGTGCTCCTCCCTCAGTCATGACAGACCTAACTAATACAAGTGTTATCAAGATGATGTTCTCCTCCCTCAGTCATGACAGACCTAACTAATACAAGTGTTATCAAGATGATGTTCTCCTCCCTCAGTCATGACAGACCTAGCTAATACAAGTGTTATCAAGATGATGTTCTCCTCCCTCAGTCATGACAGACCTAACTAATACAAGTATTATCAAGATGATGTTCTCCTCCCTCAGACATGACAGACCTAGCTAATACAAGTGTTATCAAGATGATGTTCTCCTCCCTCAGTCATGACAAACCTAACTAATACAAGTGTTATCAAGATGATGTTCGTCTCCCTCAGTCATGACAGACCTAACTAATACAAGTATTATCAAGATGATGTACTCCTCCCTCAGTCATGACAGACCTAACTAATACAAGTGTTATCAAGATGAAGTTCTCCTCCCTCAGTCATGACAGACCTAACTAATACAAGTGTTATCAAGATGACGTTCTTTTCCCTCAGTCATGACAGACCTAACTAATACAAGTATTATCAAGATGATGTTCTCCTCCCTCAGTCATGACAGACCTAACTAATACAAGTCTTATCAAGATGATGTTCTTCTCCCTCAGTCATGACAGACCTAACTAATACAAGTGTTATCAAGATGATGTTCTTCTCCCTCAGTCATGACATACCTAACTAATACAAGTGTTATCAAGATGATGTTCTCCTCCCTCAGTCATGACATACCTAACTAATACAAGTATTATCAAGATGATGTGCTCCTCCCTCAGTCATGACAGACCTAACTAATACAAGTATTATCAAGATGATGTTCTTCTCCCTCAGTCATGGCAGACCTAACTAATACAAGTGTTATCAAGATGATGTTCTCCTTCCTCAGTCATGACAGACCTAACTAATACAAGTATTATCAAGATGATGTTCTCCTCCCTCAGTCATGACAGACCTAACTAATACAAGTATTATCAAGATGATGTTCTCCTCCTTCAGTCATGACATACCTAACTAATACAAGTATTATCAAGATGATGTTCTTCTCCCTCAGTCATGACAGACCTAACTAATACAAGTGTTATCAAGATGATGTTCTCCTCCCTCAGTCATGACATACCTAACTAATACAAGTATTATCGAGATGATGTTCTTCTCCCTCAGTCATGACATACCTAACTAATACAAGTATTATCAAGATGATGTTCTCCTCCCTCAGTCATGACATACCTAACTAATACAAGTATTATCAAGATGATGTCCTCCTCCCTCAGTCATGACAGACCTAACTAATACAAGTATTATCAAGATGATATTCTCCTCCCTCAGTCATGACAGACCTAACAAATACAAGTATTATCAAGATGATGTTCTCCTCCCTCAGTCATGACAGGCCTAAGTAAATCATGTTTAGGCACGTTGGTTTTCTTGCTCACAAAACTTTTATATTATTTTCTTTTTCAATCTATTGACTTTGAGAGTACCTGATGAAGGTTTCTCCAGTAATTAGTCGTGCGTACTATATTAGATATCTACGTTTATATAACCCCCATTCCATGACGTAATATAGGGCTAAAGGTCACAATTATCAGAGTAATGATTTTAAATCACATTAAATGATTAATAATTCTAGAACAACGGCTTTAAGTTGTTTATATATTTCTCATGCAATGCGTGTTATGCTGTTATAATTAGTTTATTCATTTTGTTAATAAAATTTATAAAAAGTAATGTGGTGTCTGCTGCTAGTTACATGTGTTGGAAATTACAAAGTATGTAATGGGTCGTCGTGGCCGTGATCATTTGGTAGTTGAATTGACAACTATATATGCAATCAGTGCCTATCCTCACGGATATTATGAGTTCGAATCTCGACCAGGACCAGGTGTACAACATTTTGTGATAAAGTTTTTCAGTGACTTGCGACAAGTCTGTGGTTTTCTCCGGCTTCCTCCACCAATAAAACTGACCGCCACGGTATAAAATGACGTTAAACACTATCAAACAAACAAACAAAGTGTACACATAGTATATTACACTAATAGTATTACATCGCATCGTACTATAGTTGATCATTTGTTGATGAAACTCCTGGTGAAAACCACTAATCTTTACTGTCAGAAAAAAATCTTCACTTTAGAAAGTTTCCTGTACAGCTCGCAACTGGTGTGGATAGAAGTGATATGTAATGATTGCAGAGCTAGTGGTGACCCGAATGAGGATTAGTTTATGACAGCGTCGGTCCCCTACATATCTCTCTTATATTACGTTGACGGAAATGGATATTAGGGTTTATATAGCAACCTGGCAAATAACAATATGTATCTATAAATTATTCCAATATTGTCCCATTTTAAAATTGTCTTCTGTGCTGGTAGTCATCTTGATCCCAGAGTAAGTACCAAAACGCCTGTTTGATGGAAAACTCTCTTGTGATCATAGATAAAGTCAAAATGTGTTTGATATTTTCTAACATTCAGAACGCATTTCTGACCTTGGTATCCATATTAAATTTCAAATCGGCATCAAAATCACAAATTATAGTAGAGATCCAAGAACTAAAGTATATGGATACATTAGTGTGTCCATTTGTTTTACATGACATTAGAATGATAAAACTTCTCAATGTTGTAACAAACGACTGAACATAACCAGACAATTGCAATAAAAAGTAGACGTGAAATTAACACAGCGAGGTAAATAAATAGTGTTTAACTATATAAGCAAATATGACGATCATGTAATAAGGAAAAGAAAGTTTAAACAGTGAAGGGCAACAATTCCACCATCATCAATCGTTCACCTTCACTCACTGAACACAAAAGAAAATGTTGAAAATTGTGGTCATAGATTTTGACAGGTCCAATCATGTGGCGGGGTCAAACAGGTCAGCGGGACCCCAACCTCCCCTATTGATAACTGGATCTCCGATGGCAATACTACAGCAATGTTAAATATCTGTAGAGAAAGTGAAGAAAGTATCTATTCCTTCCGATTGCCAACGGAGAATACAAAACAAACCATGATTACTGAAATTTGCGGTTCTAAGCGTAATTATTAATAAAACTAAGTGTCTTCTCCCTCAGACATAGGTGACCTTAGTCGATTTTGGCTTTCCTGTTGATGCCTTTTTATTCTATTGCTCCTAAAACTTTAAAGTATATGGATTTCCTATCTTTCGATGTTGAACGTACCTGAGATGGATGTAATCCCCAAAAGGCGTCGTGCGCACTATATTTGATATCTACCTTTTTATCATGAACATTGTGGTGGAGTATGATATTGGATTTCCAATGCAAAAGGGTAGGACTGAGAATATTAACCATTAATACAATAGTTTGCTAAATTGATAATGTGACATTGAGTATAAGCTTTGCAATTTTGTCGGTTACTCCTGAAGTGACTTAGTACAATTTCTCCTCTGAACAATGACACTTAGAACAGTACTTCCAACTCAGACCTCAGAATAATGGTTCGATTGGAACACTCGAGTAAACTGTATCACACAAGACACACATACACTCATAAGGTACACATACACTCTTTTCTGTGGGGAAGAGTGTCAGCCGTCGGGTCACATGCTCTTCCTGATAACCTTAGCACTGTAATGTTAAATACATAGAAACAATATAATTCAAGGTTATATGTTACTAAGGGAGCATTGATCAATCCATATAAATTGCATTATTCAAAATGGTAAAATTCAATAATTCAAATAGTACCAGGAAATATTGACAGCAAAATTAGTGAATTTCTGTAACCAAAGGTAAACGACGCGAACATCATCTGATATGGAAATCGTATTCGACACCAGTACGCTTAAATAAATACAAATAACATAAATAAAACATGAGCCTTAACAAAAGATACACATAATGATTTATAATTTTTGCACAATTTATATATTTATATATATTACAATACACACAATTGATTTGTAATTCCTCTAAATATAAAACTTAAAATTTAACTATTGATTAAAATTTTCATACCACTTAATTATCAACCAAGGATTGATTAACATTTATTGAGGTAAAACATTTAATGAGATATCAAGGTTCATCTTAGAAACTGAACACTTTCTTCAGTGACACAAAACTAAAAGCCTCTTTTTACCAGACTATTTTCATAAGTAGTCTTTCTACAAAGGTTATCAAGAAAAGTTTGAAAATACCAAAGAGGGAATCAGAAGTCGTAAATAGAAGGACAGACATTACCATGGCCAAAAGTTCGAAAATACCAAAGAGGTAATCAGAAGTCGAAAACAAATTTGATTTATTGTCTTTAACGCCACATACAGCAATATTTCAGCTATATCATGGCGACTCGAAAATAGAAAAACAGCAGACATTACAATGGCCAAAAGTTTGAAGATATCAAAGAGGTAATCAGAAGTCGTCAATAGAAGGACAGACATTACCATGGCCACAAGTTTGAAGATACCAAAGAGGGAACCAGAAGTCGGAAATAGAAGGACAGACAATACAACGGATATAAGAAACGGACAAAAGACAATTATCTACAAATACAGAAAAGTAAAGATTGTGCAACAAAATCTCCACTAAAAAAAAA
>MJUT01046855.1:40962-51767 GCA_002080005.1 Gigantidas platifrons
TTTCAATTAAAGTGGCATTAGCTGCCAAAATCGTAAATATTTGTTACCGATAAAAACTATCAGATATGATTGATGCCTTAATAAAACGTGTTTCTGTAACTTATAAATGTTATGAAATGTACGCGCATCGGGGAAAAAAGGTGCAACTGCTCGTATTTTGAGATCGACCCCATGTTATTATGTCCCCCAAAATGAAGTTTGGGGAGACCAATATTGTGTTTGCTCCGTTCCTTATGATTATTATTATTACGGCTCCCAAACGAAGTTTGTGAGACATATTGTTTTTGCTCTGTTTCTTATTATTATTATTCTTATTATTCCACCTTTTTCTTCTGCATCAAATTTTGTCCGGAGCTTTTCTCGGAAACCGTACAGCGGATCCTTTTGAAACTTGACACACAAATAGATCATCACTCAAAGTTGTGCACCTGGTTTTAAAAATTTCAAAATGGCCGCCATTTCAAAATGGCCGCCAATATGGTAATCAATTATAAAAAACACAAAAATGATCATAGCAGGTTACTCGCCGAACAGAAATTGATGAAACTTGATAGAAACAACATCCACATCTAGTGGAACGAGATAAGCCAAAAAAATTGGAATCAGTTGCACAAACTTTGCCGCAGCTGCCATGGAAACAAAAAAGGGGGAATTTAAAAAAAATTTTGATTCCTTTCATCAAACTTCATGAACCTTTGTAGGAATATCCACCGTAGTGTGTGGCAGCAGTTGGGGGGTGGAACAAATTCAAAATGGTGGTCTTTCCCATGGTAACCAAGGTACAAAATGGCCACCAAATACAAAAAAAACTCAGATTTGGGCAAACTTTGGCTTCCAAGTAGATTATGATGTTGCGAATTGATATCCATCGTTGGTTGCTATGGCGGCCATCTTGAATCCAAAATGGCCACCAAAATACAAAAATCCTCTGATTTGGGCGAAATTTGGTTTCCAAGTATATTTTGATGTTGGGAATTGATATCCATGGTTTGGGAGCCATATTATGATCCTTCAGATCATATCATATCTTGTTATTATTATTATTATTCTCCTTTCTTTCTTCCGCCAAAAGTTTCTCCGACACATTTCTCGGCGACTACTGAACTGAAACCAATGAACCTTCACAGGAATGTTAAGCACTATGAGTAGATGTGCAGACTACTTTCGAAATTTTCAAAATGGCCGATGTTGCCATGGAAACGGCAAAAATGCAAAAACATTGAAAAACACAAAAATTATCATAGCAGGCTACTCTCCGAACAGAAATTGATGAAACTACATCCACATCTAGTGGAACGAGATTAGCCAAAATAATCGGAATCGGTTGGACAACCTTTGGCGCAGTTGCTATAAAATCAAAAAAGGGGGATTAAACAATCTTTTGGATTCCTTTCATCAAACTTCATGAAACTATGTAGGAATATCAACGTAGTGTGTGGCAGCTTTTGGGGGTTTAAAAAAATCAAAATGGTGGCCGTTGCCATGGCAACCAAGGTGCACAAAATGTTAAATTCAAACCGTACAGCGGATTCTTTTGAAACTTGACACAAAATAGATCATCAGTTGTGCTCTTTGTTTTTGAAATTTTCAAAATGGCTACCAATATAAAAATTAAAAAAATCGTTAAAAATTCAAAAATTAACAGATTTCAATGGAAATGGATATTTACAGAGAGTAAGACATGCTGCACCATATGGCGACAATTTTGCTTTGGTATGGTGGCCATTTTGAACGATTTGGGCAAAATTTGGTTTCCAAGTAGATTATGATGTTGCAAATTGATATCCATCGTTTGGGAGCCATATTATGATCCTTAAGATATATCATATCTGGTTAATTCTTCCTCTGTTCTCACACTATTCTTCATTCATACCACTAGTACTTGTATTGTTCGTTTGGGGGAAATTTGTAACGCTCTGCGTTATGGTAACCAATATTTAATTATCGGCATTGTTTACGGAGTTTGCCGAATCGTCATTAAATCAGTACAACAATGCACTTATTTCTTATTTTCTGTGAATCTGCTTTTAGTCGGCGTTAATTACGGACAAAGAACCATGCAAATTTGCAGTTAATAAGCGACAAAGTACAAATTATTCGTTTTTTACATGTCACTAGTAAGGTCAGTTGCTTGCAAGGAAATAATAAATCGATGGTAATTTTCGTTGAAGTCTTCTCCAAAATGTAAAATGTGTGTCGCGGCCATTGGTCTATGTATACTTGTTTTGATTGCCACTAGAAAAAGAGGAGATGGTAGATATTATTTTGCCTTGTGACAGGCCAATACCAACACTCCTAATAAACTGTTGCTATCAGAATCTTATATAACTTGTGTTTACGTGTAAGGAGTGTGTCCTTTATATCTCACGCTAAGGGGTGTATTAAATTCGTTCCTCACAGCTGTCTGGTGTACCTTTCACATAAAGTCGGCGTTTTCCTAGAGGAAGCCATTTGTTATTTTATGTATGCCAAATTATTATATTACATTATTTTGTTGTATGTTGACTTGGCTTCAGACATAGCAAATACATTTCCAAATTTTGGTTCAGAAAATATAGTCTTAATGTCTTTGTAGTAAATAATAAAGATAAACAGCGATCAAATTAAATACAATACATTATGAACATTGTACTTTTCCTGACAACTGTTCGAGTTTTGAATTCACATTGAACATTAGGGTCGCACGGCGAGTTCTCCAGAAACATGATTGCCATGCATATATTGAATGCCCCAGAAGTCTCTGCATACTGAGATTAAATTGTATGTGTAATATCTGCCTGTTTAGGGAATAAATCAATAACACACTATTTAGAGTTGAGGATCTTTATTTTTGAACAATGAATAAAAATTGTGAGATAACACACATGTGGATGATGTTTAACTAATAAACCAGGAAATAATGGTAGAGGTTTGCAATCTATTCGTATATAGTTATGGTGTTTAATGCCACTTTATCAATATTTCAGTTATATCTGGCGGTCAGTTTTATTGGTGGAGGAAACGGAGTACTCGGAGAAAACTACCGACCTGCCATAAGTCACTGACAAACTTTATCACATAATGCTGTATCGACGGTGGATTTTAGAAAAAATAACGCCTGATTATTAGTGAATTCTTTGAAGATAGAACGGCAAATCTGGATTTTTAAAACATACTTTTGATTTATATACATAAGACATGGAATACACAATACGAAATCTTGACTAAGATCGATAAACTTATGTGGTAAACTGATGCAGGCGATTTTATCTGGGCGACTATCTTTTATGCGGTCACCAGAAAATACACCAATCATGCTTTGGTTCGAAAAGCAGGACAACCAGAAAGGAAATGTTCCATTCAATAAATAATTACATGCATCGTAGACGCATTGTCGTTTGAACCCAAAGGAATGGAACGCATTCTGAAGTGGCCAATAATCCTCAATATCCGTTAATAGCCACGGATCTACTCTAAGTGAATGTATTAATATGAAAATTATAAAAACGAGAAATGACTACAGAGAAAATTGGAAGTTCTCTATCCAAAAAGAACATTTCTTCCACTCACCATTAGACATCTTATTATTAGATCTACAGAGTTTTTATATTTATGATCTATGCAGGTCTAATAGTCGTTTGAGTACTATAAATCCTAAGAATAAAAGTTCTTAAAAGTTTTAAGTATAAGTAATTTGTTTAATTAAGTGTTTACTAATATTCCGTTGTCTCCGGGAATCGAATATTTTTTTCTTTTAAGCTCACCTGGCCTTTAGGCCATGTGAGCTATTGTCATAACTTTTCGTCCGTCGTCCGTCCCTCAACATTTCACATTTTAATCTTCTCCTCAGAAACCACTGGGCCAATTGCAACCAAACCTTGATGGAATGGTCCTTGGATGGCCCCCTTCTAAAAATATGTCCGGTGATAACGACTTCCAACCAAGATGGCCGCCAAGCTAAAAAAAATAGAAAAAAGGGGGATGTAATTTTTAAAAAATCTTCTCTTCTGAAACTACTGAGCCTATCTCAACAAAACTTTGCTGAAATGATCCTTGGGTTGTCCCCTTCCAAAATTGTGTCCGGCATTTCAGACCTTTAACCAAGATGACCACCACAGCCGAACTTAATTTAACATAGGACCCTATGGGAAATTCCTATAAAAATCGTCTGAAACCATTTGATAAATAATTATTTACAGAAACGTTAGCTATTTACTGATCAATTTCATTCCTTGGAATGAATCATCAAATGTACATAGATTGTGTATAATGGTCTCATACAATGTACATATGCAATCAGAAAAGTTAGTATATTGATTTTAATGTCAGATCGTGGTTATAAATAAATCAATATCTAACAACCTCTACAGCCCTCCACCAACAAAATGTTTTGATACAATCATTTAACCTCTATACTCTAAACACCTGCTCAATTTGGTGTTGGTGGAGGTATATAAAATAGCTAAAATGTACTTGAAATGTGTCGTTTATAGTCCATTTTCAGAATTATTCGTCTAATTATGATGTCGTTATGACGTCATAGCGCATTCAATTTCACGGAAAAATATATTTTTTTGAAAATTTGTTTATAACAATTAAATTAGTAAATTGTTTTTATTCTATGTCAGGCATTATTGTTTGATAAAATGTGAGGCCAATATTGCACCTTAAAGCCTCTCTCTCTTTGGAACAGGAATTGCTTGCCATCCATGATCACCTCAGCTCATCCTGATTTTTAGTGGGGTTCGTGTTGCTCGATCTTTAGTTTACTGTGTAGTGCTTTGTATATTATTTTGGTCCTATTGTCTTTGTTCTGCTGGCAATCGTATTTTTTGTCCTTCGATTTATAGTTTCTGATTACCCCTTTGGTATCTTCAAACTTTTTTTTTTTGAAAAGTAAAAAGTTATAGATTATATAAATTGCATTCTTGATAATTCTGTATTATTGGTCATGGCCCAGTAAAGTAAGATCATACCACTGAAGGTCCAAGTAATATTACAGAATTAGCCTTGACTCATAAACGATAGATTATAACAATGAAATTCTTAGAAAGCGTATTAAAAGGACAAGTAAAAACAAAACACAGAATATGTAAATCAAACCTGACATCCGTGTACTATCATAAAACATGCATGTTATATGTACTGTGTTAGGTAAATTATGAATTATCAAATATCTTGTTTGTTTTTTCCATACTTTATTGAAATAAGTAAGAATAAATTATTGAGCCGACAAAATAAGTAGTAAATATTGGATATTACAAATTTAAAGGAACAGTCCTGAAAAACCTATGCAAACACCATGCATAAGAATAACGAAATCTAAATAAACGTTAAAGAGAACCTAGAGGCAGTCAATAATGGACATTCCAGACAGACAGACAGACACGCACACGCCCACGCGCATACACACACGCACGCAAACACACACACACACACACACACACACACACACACACACACACACAACTAAAAAGATGACCAACACTGATCCCATGAAAAACATCATATAAAGAATTTGTTCTTCACCCCAAGAACGAGTGAATCTAACTTACATGAGATGCTCCTTGAGAAGAGGGCTAAACGTTAGAGAATATCAAAGAGGATAATCGAAAAAGGACAATCCAGAGAAACTGGCAACATAGGGTAGGCACGACGAAGAAAAACAAAACAAAAACACAACACAACACGATATGTGTTGGATACCACTATTAGCAAACAAACACAAATAACGTAAATAAGACATGCGCCCTCCTACAAATAACTGGAGGTAAAGACGAACCGAACATCGTTTTATCGTGGAAATCGTAACGGAAAACACAACACAAAAAGCTAAAAGGTGAACAACGCGTATCTCACCAAAAATCGGGGGTGAACTCTGGTGATCGCGAAGGATAAGCAGTTCATGCTTCTTATAACACAACTGTCGTGTTACTCATATATACAAATCCGGTAAACGAAAGAAACAACTTCGTAAAAAGTAAAATATATATTGTCATTTGAGATATGGATATTTCGTAACGATCAACCAGATTGTGATGACGACCGTAGCATTTTTGTATCGATGACTTCAACATAGGAGCAACGTACCCTTATTTGAGTAGCTTTTGCGTCAGCAGATGAGCTCTGTCCAGAAAATCACTGTATTGGACAGAAGATCTAGAATAACATATGAGTTGTGAAATGTAAGCTCCATATCCTGGTAAATCGAGATTTATGCAAATGAAGTTGACCATCTATGTGCGAGGGGATTTTAAGATGGCCTAAATTAGGGAAATCAAAAACATCCTTAAAAACACACTCTTCTAAAAATCCAACAACAAATATACGAAGCTATTTGCTGTGCAGAATCAACATGATATGTACATTTATATCATCCAATGCGTCCTTGTCTTCCTGGTCGAAGACTGTGTTCCCATGGATACATATGTGACAAAGAATCCATGTTAAAACGACATGTTTACCAATAGCAACAAGGCTTTTATAAATTTCAACTATTTTTAAAATGAAAGGGTTTTGAGTTTAACAACTCTCAATTGTCAACAGGCAAGAAAGAGAATCGTGAATGTAGTCTCATCAGAAGAGGCAACGAACTTCAAAGCTAGAAATACTGCATTAGCGTCTGCACTGAAGATCGAACTGGCAGATGGTAATCGAAGATAATAGACCGCTGTCTGAAAACAACTGTCAGTGCTATCCTATCATCATTCTTTGAACCGTCAGTATACATTGCAGAGTATTCAGATGTCATGGATTTATTTCAGCCAAGAAGTTGCTGAATTAGTAAAGGGTTGGTTTTCGGATATTTTGTAGTTTGTAAGTTCAAAACTAAAGAAATGTTTTCGGTTTAACCATGGAGGCTTTTCAGGAATTACAATAGGTACTATGTCATCCAAATTTATATAATAAATAACAAAGTGTGATTTTACTCGGAGTCCAAAAGATTGAATTGTATTGGGTTGTTTATCGTAAACATTTTCATATAAAGGATGAAAAAGCACAGTCGTATTGAGGATTTGAAGGATAATTCGTCAATTGTGTTGCATACTGCATACTAATTTTGATACGTCTGTTTTCAAGCGAAGGATCGTTTTCTTCGACCTGCCAACTCTCAACTGGAGACGTTTTGTACGCTCCAAGTGAGAGTCGTAATCCTCGATGGTAAAATGATCTTTAACATCCTTAATATTTGTCTAAATGGAACCAAATTTGAAATATATGATAACCATACTTCCTTTTTCAATTATTGCGCACATCCAAGCTTCCTGTCATGTACTTACTGCAGGGTTTTCCTTCTTATTGCACTAAGATGGGTTTGTGTGGTATTTCTACAAACCGTCATGACCTTGTTAACCATTTCAGAATATTTGTGTTTCTAATGACAACAGGGCATGTTCATTCTTGGTCATTATCACTATCCGGTCCTTTCCTCATTCATAGCGTATCACCTTTTTTGTAACAAGAATAACACTACAGGTAACACATTTAGAACATGCATTGCTTGCCCTTCATGAGCACCTCAGCTCGTCCTGATTTTTAGTGGGGTTCGTGTTGATCCATCTTTAGTGTTCTGTGTAATTCTTTCTATATTACTATTTGTCCTATTATCTTTGTTCTCTTGACAATCCTATTTTTGTCCTTCGATTTGTAGTTTCTCATTACCCCGTTGGTATCTTCAAATGTTTTCTTTGAGAAAAGTAAAAAGTTATAGATTATATAAATGACATTCTTGGTCATTCTGTATTTTGGTCATAACCCAGTAAAGTAAGATCATACCACTGGAATTCCAGGTAATATTACACAATTAGCCTTGACTCACAAACGATAGATTATAACAATGAAATTCTTGGTAAGGGTAACAAAAGAGCCAGTACAAACAAAACATAGAATATGTAAATCAAACCTGACATCCGTGTACTATCTTAAAACATGCCATGTATGTTATATGTACTGTGTTAGATGAATTATGAATTATCAAATATCCTGTTTGTTTTTCAATCACATTGCGTCCATCTTCATGCTATCGGTATGTCGTAAACATTTTGACAATTTGATATATATATATATTTACTGAAGGGAAAAAGAAACGCAGTGTAACATAATATGGTCCTATTTTTTAACTGCGTGGCGCAAAATTACGAAAACTGGCCAACGAGTGGCTTGGTCAGTGTGCACTAAAATCGGTGTCTAAAGTTGCTCAGCCGTGAAAGGTATAATGTGATATTGAGAAAGTGATAAAAAGCAAATAACACGTGGGGAATAATGATAACAAGTTCGTCAACACATCGTGTCATACCACATACATATTCTGCTAGTCTTGTTATTATTATTCGGATTGTGATCAATTTAATATTTGTCAAATAGTTTGCTAGACCGGTACAAATATATGAAGCTGCTTGTTCATATAAATGTATGCATGAATAGATTTGACTGATTAACGACCAGCAACCTGCATTTCAGCAATATTCAGGACGAGAAACACGCCATGCATGCTCACTAATGTAGGTATCTACGTTTGTATTTCAATATATGAAAAACTATATAGAAATGAGAGAGGCGTGTGAAGACTGGGACAACGATTTTTGACTGCAGCTGGAAAGTAGGGTAGAAAAGAGCAACTTAGTCTTTAACGTGTTGGGAGCGTGTCCCTCTCCAAACACGCTACTCACTATGGTCCACGATCAAGCTATCAAACGAGAGCCAAATTTAGTCAACCATAGAGTGTCAGTTCCTGCTGTGCATAGGGTGCCTGATAAGATGTTTTTTCTTCTTCAAAGCAGTAAAACGTCAATCCATTACAATAGTCATGTATGCATATATTAATACCGCCAATAATAATTGTATTGCATCTATGATCATTGAAGCATTTATTAAGCCTGCCGTCCGTCTTACCAAAATAAAATAATTCGAAATGTCTAAGCCGAAATTCATATAAAATTTAGATAGGAGGACAATTCAAATTGCCAGGGCTGCGACTTTTAATGGTTGGGTTGGAAACGAATATTGGTGTTAGTTGGATGCCACAGTTGAAATGGAAAACATCTAAAAATCGAATCCTAGACAGTCAAACATCAAGGCCGTAACTACAGTTGAGGCAAGTGAGGCATTTGCATAACAAAATTTCCGTCATTTTTTTTAATACATGATTTACAAAGGTGTCTTGTATATCCTTTTATGTTGATTTTGCCTAAATAGTATCCCGTTGTTCCAATCGTATAGTAGTCAGCCTATTTCGTATGTTATTGTACGTCGGACTATACTCAGCATCAAACCGTATCCATCCCACATTTAGTTATATTATCTCATTTAGTTATATACGTTACATGTTTACATTGACGACACTTCTTGTACGAAATGGATATTTGGCTGAAAACATGGTCTTGTGGATAACGAAAAGCAGGACAGTCCGAATTAGATTTGTGCAAGTTGTATGTATTTTCATATAAAACAACGTGTACATCGAAAAAGTTCTAAAATGTATCGTGACGTCTTCTTCTTCACTCGTTTAAAAGAATTTATGGTGATGAAATACTCGAGATAACGGATATGAGGTAATGGCAGGAAGAAAATACAAAATCACCCAATGTAACATATTACAAAAATATTTCCAGAACTCCGCGCATGATCCTTAGTGCAACCTGACCCCATCCCCTCCCCACACACACAAACACAAAGCACAAAATTTTCATCTGGATCCAAGGTATCAGTCTCCTTTCCCAATGATTCCTTTCCTCCCTTGCATCGACCCCTTTACTTCTTAGTTGCACGGGTACCAGTAACTCAAGAGGGTTGTCATCGGTCGCAAGGTCGCCTAAAAATTGTAGGTCGCTAAAAATTCACCACAGTTTATAGTTGGCAGTGCCAAAAATGTATTGGGGATTGCATGTCGTTTTTCGAAATCGAAAAGCGTTCATTCGTAAGCCCATCACCGTGGACGAACTCCGACGGAAATTGTACATTGGTCGAGGTTTACGTTGTGCAATTTATATTATTTTATCGCTAGGTTTTCAGGCGTCGGAATATTTTTTTTACCCATGTCTGTCCGTTCGTTCCGGAGTATGTTTCCATGGAATAGGTCGAAAATGCCTCAACAGAATCAGTTGAAATTTAGTTGCACTTCAACACATTTGTTGTTTTTATTATGTCCCCGCCTTTAGTCGAAGGGAGCATTCAATTTTACCCTCTGTCCGTCAAGAAGTGGTTTCCGTGCAATAACTTGAAAACACCTCAACATAACAAATGAAGGCAAATGTAGTGGTGATGCCAAATCAAAAGCTAGTGGTCATAGAGTTCATAATTGCAATCGTGGTCACCAAGTATATTCTGTCAATTTTGAAACACTTAACACTTTTCCTTCAAAAGACAAATTGCAATATGGTTGTTGCATTTGATGAGGCCCAAAATACACTCAATATGTTAAAAGGACTTAGAACGGATGAGAAAATTTCAGAACTTTTCGCTAGAGCGCAAATTATTGCAGACACAATGGAAGTTATGTTGCAACCAATGATAAGGCTAGGTAGACAGGTTCACAGAGATAACCCAAATGTCAATTCTGCCGAACAATTATGGCGAACAACAATGTACTATGCCTTTCTTGGACACGTAAACAATGAACTCGAGCACAGATTTCCTGGTGATCAGCAACATCTGATATCCAGCAAGTTCGATCACTTGGTAGATGAGTTGTCGACTGTCTTTCGGGCAAA
Source organism: Gigantidas platifrons (assembly GCA_002080005.1). Lineage (NCBI taxonomy): Eukaryota > Metazoa > Mollusca > Bivalvia > Mytilida > Modiolidae > Gigantidas > Gigantidas platifrons. Next base: position 51,651 of record MJUT01046855.1, read on the forward strand.
TTTGCCTGATTTAGCTACCTTGAGACCAGACATAGCCAGATGGAGATTGAAATTCCATGATGGGTTTTAAAATATCCCTATTTTTCTCCAGTAATCTCTGAGTTACGCGCATGAAGA
>MJUT01046855.1:55661-66135 GCA_002080005.1 Gigantidas platifrons
CATAACTCATCCAACTGGTAGAAAAATTATGCCTTTCATTCGCTAAATCTCCTGTTTTGAACAAAGGAAGAAGTTGTATATCTCGGATTTTCTGAAAATTATAATATAATCATTAGAATTAAATAAGAATTGTTATACTGGACAATCTGTGACATGCTTGGGTCTTGAGCTTTAGGCTTACGTTGTTCTTTCCTATCTTCATGCGAAGTACCATTTGAAGTAGTTAACAAATTAGAATCTGAAATAGGAGTTGTTCGTGATGAAGATATCGTTTGAGAAGAATTGGTAACTTTTTTAGATGCATATATGATTTTGTCTGTTGTCTTAGCGGCCAGTCGTGTTGTTTTTCTGCTTTGTTCAGCCAAGTGATGTCTGTTTGTGTTTCCACCGAGGTGAAAACGGCTTTGGTCACGCATACGCATGGCCTGGCTTAGCAGACGAATCATTCATCAGAGACGAATTAATGTTTCTTTCTACTTTTATTGACTGAATTTATTTTCTTTTTCTGTAAGATTGACAGTGTTTAGAAGAGGTCATATGAGATTCCCCACAATTGACACACTTGTGAGCATTTTCACAAGTGTAATCATCATGGCCCTCCTCTGAACACTTGAAACAGTTGATTTTGCCTTTGCATTGGCCCTGTCCATGCCCATATTTTTACCATTTGAAGCAACGTACAGGGTTTGGAACATATGGGTTTACCATGACGTTATAAAAGCCAATGCGGATGGAAGTTGGTATATTAGGTGTGTTGAACGTGATCAAAAAATGTGTTTAATTTGACTTCTTTGCAGTTTTTATTGAAATGAATCTTTTGACATTTGCAATATCCTGAGGTTTTAATTCCTTGCATATTTCAGCATCAGTGAATTCAGATAAATCATCGTCTTTATAACGGATGATTCCATGACTGCCGTTGAGAGTTCTATGCGGCGAGGCGGAAATGTTGATGTCACCAATATGCTTGAGAGACAGTAAATTTAACGATTGTTGTTTTCTACAACATTCAATCATCAAACTACCAGATCTCAATTTTGCTACATTCTTCACCTCTCCGGCACAACCTTTGACTGATTTTTTCTATTGCAAATGGTGAGATTTTTGCAAGATGTTTTTCATTAGAATCTAAAACTATAAATCTTGACCAATTTTCTACTTCAAATTCTTCCTCTAATATATTTTTCCCTTTTTTTTGGGATTAGACGACGTTGGATTTTGGTCTTGAGATAAAACGTTCACCATCCTTGTTCCCACCCGCCACGAAGTGCCAACACGGGAGATACTTGAATTCTGAGGATCTGCGTCGGAAAGTATCAGGAATTCCAAGGATGAATAGATGAATTTCTCGATGATCGCAAGCTTCGTATCACGGCTTTTTCCTTAATGAAACAACCGTTCGAAATATCTACTACCCGATTGACCCATTAGCCACCGCCTTCTTCAAAGATCATTCTCTTGACCAATAATGAAGCTATATTTTGTAATTCAATTAAAAGCCATTGCCAAAAAAAAACCCAAACAAAATTAACAGAGAAGAAGAAAAGGGAAATTAAGCCTACAAAAATCTTGTATACATTTTTTTATTTAGATAATACAGTTGTGTTGACAAATAGAATACCCATGGCGTTATCTTAATGTTATCACAGTTGTAAATCGTATAGGATGTTACCCGGTATTGTGGTGGAGATTAATTTTGTAATTTCACAACAAAGTAATCTTTCCTACATACTCAAATACCATAAGTTTATATTGCAAAACACGATTTGTTTTGTGAAATGTATTAGTATTTGTTGTTTTTTCTTCTTTTTATGTCTTTATTTATCAGATTGTATTATACTGTTACTTACATTTCTGTATAATGTGAGGAATGTGGTAGAAATTTATACCTTCTATAATGTTAATTACATGTAGATACGTGCCAAATTATATCAGTAATATAGGAACAAAAATTCAGAAAATGTTTTGGTAAAATGTATGTCTTCCTTTTTTCATTTGATACAACTGTTGTATGATCACAGTCAATGACATATCCTTGTTGAAAGAATTTATGCTGGGTTGGGTTTACATGGAAATAGTTGTCGATATGTATCAGCTCAAACACTTTAGTTTGGACCTTTTTAAACTCCAAACTGTGTTCAGACGTCAAAACTTAAACTTTTTAGGGGGTAGCTCTCGGAAAAAAATACCTTCTGCGACAACACTCAAAACAGTTAACAACTAAGCAAATTGATCTTAGACAACAATTTGTTACTATTGTGCGTTTACCTGACACTATAATGTGTTTTGAAAACTTCAAAGAAGCATAATATTTTCGAAAAAGTGTATGATATATTGAAAAGGTTATGTTGAAAGTCAAACATACTATATATCACGTCAAAAGGGTCTCAAAATGTAATGTAGGTGCCAGTAGGGTTGCTTGGCATGCCATATAACTGTAATATTAGAGTTGTTTGCCAGATACCTGCTTTCTTTTCATAGAGAAAACAAAAGTAAGAGTGCGATCAGTAGAATTAATTGTACGGCTTTATGATAAATAATGCCATAATGATTACGGCAATCAATTCAGTTTCTTTCACGTTGTGCTTGGAGAATATCATCCATTTGTGTTTGATGGAGTTAGAGAAGATGAAGTCTTTAAGACTAGACCTCGATTTGACCAAGTACTATTGCCCTCTCCTTTGGAAGTTTATAATAAAAACGTAGATATCAAATTTAGTGCGCCTGACGCGTTTCTGGAATAACCTTCATCAGGTACGTTCAAAATCGAAGGATTGGAAATCCACATATTTAAAGTTTTGGGAACAATAAAACAAAAGGGACTAAAAAGGATAGAAACAAATCTGTTAAGGTTACCTATGCCTGAGGGAGGAGAATCTTAGATGATATTCTACAAAACCATGCAGTCCATACATGTACTAAACAAAAAATCCATCTTAAAACTCTTATCTTTTTCTTTGGATATTACGTTTTGTATTTATCTTATGAAGAATGTATATTAATATAGACTTGTGTCTTTATAACCTTCGATGCGTAATTTATCAATGTCAATAAATTTCAAAAACCAGCAAATCACACAATCCACAGTTGTCTACATACATTCTACCTTACTAGGTTATGCAGGATAATATACTAAAAAAAATTATCAGGCAGTGCAGAATAGCTTACAAAAATACCTCACTTTCCACGCAATGTATGGTAATCTACTAAAAACAGTTACTTTACCTGATAGTTCAAAGTCGTATTACATTCGTAAATGGGAAATAATCTATTATCTACCCTTTAGAGGTTACATAGTAAAAAGCAAACAATGGAAAACTCTTCTTATTGTAAAAATAATATACATGTACATGGCAAATGAATAAGACACAAATATAAACTAATAAAAATTATCTGATAGACATAAAATAAAAGAAAAATATCTGATAGACATAAAATAAAAGAAAAATATAATAATATTGACATAGCAGAATAAAATAGTTTTATGGTTTCCAAATCTAATAGGAAAATCACAGAAAAAGAGGCAACATTGATACCTCTAACACACATACACATGACCTTTGAACTCTTCTGGCACGGTACAGTCACTTCAATAAATAAGTGTGCATGATAAACATTATTTTTTGAGCGGGTTGACATTATTCACTGGTAAAAGGAAAATGAGTATTGATTCCATCCGAATAACAAAATATTCAAAGAAAAATAGAATTAAACAGTCAACGTGAACTCGCATAAGAATGAACGACATTGACTTGCTCTAAATTACATTCCTATCCATCCTGGATAAAAAAAATCGGTTATGTCACTACTGAAAGTATTCCGCAATGCACTATTTCGTCGCGCCACATCTTTATAATAAATTGTAGTTCCTCGTCCTAACCACGCTGACCACCATCCAAATGTTCCAACGGTAATTATGGTATGGTTACATAATGATATTGAACACATGTCCACTTCTCTCGATTTTGGTTCCATGTGTATAATATTACTTCCGTTAATATTTTCTTCCCGCCATTTTAAACCCTCAGTTGTAGATTGGGTAAAAACAAGAAATAACGTTTTGCTATACTTAGATTTGAAGTAATCCATTGCATCGTCAATATACTGTTTTGTAGCAACATTATATCCAAATTTTATCTTCCGTTTCAATAAATAATCCCCTCGTCTAATATGCACACCAATGATTTGTAAATCCTTGAAATTCTCAGAATTATTCAGGTACTGTTTAACCTGGTGTTCGATATTGGCACGAGCTTGGTGTTGTACATCCGGTTTGAATACAAATTGTTTACGTATGTCGTTTTTCACTAATTGAAAATACCTCCATGATTGTAAATAAGATTTATGAAGCACAACATCTGATCGCTTGAAAGAGTATGACTCCATACCAAAAGCGCACGCTTGCTTTTCGGCTACAACGGACGCATTATCACACGGTTTGCTAGTTGTATATGTCATATTGACTTGTGGTATATTCGGGAAGACAGTTGCTATTGTATCCTTTTGATTGATGACTAATGTCATTTCTTTCAGTTGAGATATTCCATATAATGATGCATATTCGAACATTAGATTACCAAGTCCGCCATTCCAATATGGACAGATACACGGTTTGATTTTTATGGTTTGTGCAGAATGATATTTAACATTATCTTGTCTATGAACAGTTGTCATTATTATGTAGCTTATCATCATAATTGTTACTAAGAGTATCACACATCCATATCCTGAAAAAAAGAGATATCATTAAAATATACCTCATTAAACCCGCCACATATGTGTGCCTGTCCTAAGCCAGAATCTGGGTTTCCAACACCATATATATTGTGTGGTTGTTGGTTAGATGTGAGAGGTTGTTGTTCGCTTTGTTGATATTCCCCTAGTAATGGAAGCGAGAGGTTGGCGCCGTAAAATCTGATTCAATCCACCATTTCTTTAGAAATGCCTGTACCAAGTCAGGGCCATTGCGGTTTCCCAGTTTCCCGGTTATTGACTACTTTTGTCTGTTTATTGATTTATGAGTTTTGAATTTCCCTTTGGAAGATTTCTCTGTGTTCGGTAATTTTGTTATTATCCTTATTCCCCCAGTAATCAGTGCTTTAGAACTGACATGGTATATTACAAATATTTACGGTGGAAATTTACATTTCTCAAATAACGTTATTATTATTATTAAAACTAAGAATCATTTCCCTCAGACATAGGTAATGTCAGTCTATTTATAGCTATTATGTTCATGTCTTTTGGTTTTCTTGTACACAAGGACTAATTTATTTAGTTTTCCAATCGTTTGACCTTGAGCGTACCTAATGAATGTAATTCCAGAAACGTATCGTCGTTTACTCTAAGTTATATTTCTACGTTTTTGTTAACTTTATTAGCTATCCGTCATTCGTCATGTGTCAATAGTCAACATGCATACCAGTCACCATTTATCCATTATTATCAAATGCTATAATCGTCATAATAACCGATTCAGCTATGACAGTCATTGATCATTCAGTGTTTAGCAAAGCGCTTGGGGGCCGTCGTGGTCGTGATCATATAGTAGTTGGATTTACAACTACCTTTGCAATCAGTGATTATCACCACTAAAGTTGTGAGTTCAAACCCCGTTCATGGCGAGGTGTACTCGATACAGCATTATGTGATAGAGTTTGTCAGTGACTTGCGACAGGTCAGTGGTTTTCTCAGAGTACTCCGGTTTCCCCCACCATTAAAACTGACCGTCACGATGTAACTGAAATATTATTGAAAGTGACGTTAACCACCATAAACTCAAACCCACCCATAAACCATCATTTTGGAAGTGCCAACTGTTACATGGACTGAATGGTAATTAAAAGCATGGTGGAAATATGATGATTAATTGATACTGTACCTTATCAAGGGTTCTTATTACTTTAACTGAGGTGTGTGGTTATAATTTGCTCATTCTGTCACAAACAACTATTGCAAGAACAGTTTGAAGACACCAAAGGGGTAATCAAAAGCCGTATATTTACCTTGCAAAGAATGTACCAAGCCAGGAAATGGAGCGATTATGTGTTATAGGGATTCCAATTTTGCCTCTGTTTCTACCAATGTTCTATTAAATTTAGGAACTGTTCTGACCTTGAGGTATTTATTTGGTTTTCCTGTTATTTCCCACAATTATGAAACAACTAAAATTACAATGGTATTCCTAAAATCGGCAAGTCTTCCAGAATATTACGCTAGTTTTAGAAACAAGAACATGTGATGTGAAAAAGTCCACGATAACTACCAAATTCTAATGAAGGTGCCGAGACATCCGTCGTCCCAGTCGATTTCAAGGGTGCATACTGTCATACTGTCCCGCCCGTAATTCACTCTTATCCTCTCTTACCATTTGCTCTACCCGAAACAGACACCAGGAACCTGCTAAGCAAATTTACGAGACAAAAATTAATTAAAATGCCTTTATTGTTACGGAAAATGCAATGATTACTTGATTAAGCTATCGAATGTATGAAAATAAATGACAACCTGATCTCATTTACAGCTCAACAGCATATCCATTAACTATATAAATACATTTAATCAATTATATTCAAAATTATTAAATTCCACCATACTTGAATATCAGCGTCACAAATGACCACGGATATGTTCCACTTGTCGTAAACACTTACCGGTCCTTTCCTCATTCATGAATTATCACCGGGTTTGTAACTAGATTAACACGACGGGTGCCATTAGTGGATCGGGAACTGCTTACCCTGCCGGAGCACCGGAGTTCACCCCCGGTTTTAGTAGGGTTCATGTAACTTGATATGTATGCTTTGTAGATTGTTGTTTGTCCTTTTGTCCTTTTTCTTTCGGCCATTGTGTTGTCTGTTATTCTTCGATTTACGGATTATAATTACCCCTTTGGTATCTTCAAACTCTTCTTGAACATAAATAGTGTTTTATTGCGTGCTGCTTCTTTACTACTGCCTACTGCTTAACACTTACTTTGAGGCATGGTTTATATTTATCATGAATACCTCTTGTGTTCCAGAAGGATTCGTCTTTAGGGTCACCTACCTTTGTATCTGTTACCGTTAATACAAGACAGACAATTCCCCAGATTAAGTTCTCCTTTCAGATGTCTTGTCATCATTCTAAATTATGTCTACAAAAATACAAGACCAGATGCATTTAAATCGAATCAAAATCATATTATTTGAGATGAGAAGAGAAGGTTGTTTGTTTTGTTTATGGATTTATTGACTGTGTAAACTTTCTGTTCATCATTATACAACTACAGTATGATTCATTAATAATTCTTCTTCCCCTCATTTAATACCAAATAGGTTCAAAAAGTTCACCCCCGCTTTTTAGTGGGGTTCGTGTTGCTTGAACTCTAGTTTTCTATACAATGGTTTATCCTTTTGTCCTTTTTCTTTTTGTCATTGTGATGTCTGTCTTCTTCGATTTACGGATTCTGATTACAACTATTGGAATCTTTTCTTATGTTTAAATATTAAAGCAGAGAATCCGTCTTTTGTTTTCTAAATTATGCTACTTTTCAGTTAACTTTTTTCCAGACTTTTGGCATACTACCAATTAAAATGTTTTTGATAATTATATATGTTGCTTAGAACTGTACACACCACTGCCAAACTATGCAACTGACAATAAACTATGGCCACCCATAGTAACCACATTTGCGAGATTAAGACAGTAATTTGGAAAAAACATATGAGAAAATATTAATCGTTGTACAATATAAACTGCACATTGACACAATATACTAAACATAAATATGTGTATGTTTTGAAGATCGTTGTTTGTCCTTTTGTCCTTTTTCGTTGGCCATAGTTTTGTCTGTTCTTCTTCGATTTACGGATTCTTATTACCCCTTTGGTATCTTCGAAATATTCTTCCAATGCCTTGATTTTATAGGCTAAATTATCGATTATTCCTTAACATCGAGTGTGCTGTATTTCAGTTTTATTCACGACAAGTTATCATGTTAAAATGTATCACTGGGTGAGAACATAAATAAGCATTTGATATTCAGAATAAAAATGAACAAAACAACATATCACACTGCCGGAACAGCTCCAAAATCTAATCGCAAAAACGCATAAAGAGGTAAACTCTGTACCCCTTCACATAAACACATGGCTACTCACTTTCCTTGCTTGGTATAGGCACTTCAATAAAAATTGGTAGGGTTATAATAGTTTTATTGACCCAGACATTCCCTCTTAGTGAAATGTGTAATCTAATCAGAACTGGGATAAAAATGGATTTAATAGGATTGCAATGGGTCAGTAACAACACACAACGGATTGGCGTCCATTTGTAACTTTTGGAAGTCGTACTTTACATAAAGTGAATGTGACATTCTCGAAACACGAAGAACTCATTAATGAAGGACGAGTTGTGTATATGATTTTTCCACCTCAAAGCCATCCGACTGTCCATAAAGAAATGCACGACGCTGTGGAGAAACTCTGTCTATTTCTATCTTCCTGTAGCCTTCGTGGTAGAATAAACGAACTAAGTAAGTTATTAATGTTCTTAAAGTTTTAGTGAGTAGCTTACTTAATAAATGCAACTAGTGATTTATGCTAAAAGCATCAACCGCCACGGTATATCTGTAATATTGTTCAATGTGGCGTTAAATACCATAACCCTAACCCCTAAAACATCAATTCAACGAAATGCTTAAACGTGATATTTAACATAGTATATCAGGGAATAAACCGGGAAGAAAGATAACTCCAACTGGACACACAACAAGCAAATAACTTATTATCTTTATCTCTTCTATAATGTCGTTGTCCATTTTCTTTTTATGACTTATCAGAGGATGTTTACAAAACTAATACACGGGTGTCATTAGTCAAACAAGAACTGCTAACTGTCAATATGGGGTACACAAGACGAAGAAAAACTAAACAAAAACACAACACAATGTGTGGGACACTACTATGCGCTAAGAAATATATATAACGTTAATAAGACATGAGCCCTCCTACAAAAAAACTGACCATTGTTTTATGCGGAAATCATAACGAACATCAGAACACGGAACTCAGAACGGAAAGACACATGATAGGACAACACAAATATATAAAAAGATGCATAAGACGGACTTCACCAAAACATCGGGCGTGATATCAGGTGCTCACGAAGGGTAAGCAGTTCCTGCTTCTTATAAGACACCCGTCGTGTTACTCATATATACAGTCAACATCGATAAAAGTCTTGGCAGTGATAGAGGAAAGAAAACATCTACGTAAAATATAAATGAGTCATTGTCATTTGAGATAAGACTATTTCGTAACGATCAACAAGATTGTGACGACGACCGTAGAACTTTTGCAGCGATGACTTCAACCTAGAAACGACGTAGCCTTGTATAAGTAGATATTGCAACGGCAGCTGAGCTCTGTCCAGAAAATCACTGTACTGGACTCCAGCTCTAGAATAACGTATGAATAGTTAAATGTAAACTCCACAGGCTGGTGATGCTGGAATAATGGTAATGATGAAGGGGAAGTTGAACATTGCATTTGTCATCATCATCTAACACATTGACATCTAAATGGCTCTCTTTTATAGCTATCGATAAAGAGTCAACGTTTTCAATGACGTTACTAGAGTAAAATGATGTGTACTCACAATTTAGTCCCGATGGTGAGTTATTGACACATCAGGCCACAAGCGGATCCAAGGGACGATATCTTGCTCACAAATTTAAGCCATTTTATAAAATATTTTGTACATGATTTTTGTAATAAAAGCAGTATTGTATTTGCATATTCAAACATTAATCGCATCCAGTAACAGTGATACACTTGTGTTGTTTTTGTTTTTGTTCAAATGATGTGTACGCACGACGATTTGTTGTTGTTGTTTTGGTTGATTTAAATATGCTACTGGTCTTTCCTTGACACTTCTTGTATTTATAAAGAAATTAGAATTACGCGAGAAATGGCTTGCGAACTCAAGTTTAGAATGTATGTAGTTCTACATTGACTAATGGGGGAGGGGTCACGGCCGTGATCATATGCTAGTTGAATTTACAACTATCTATGCAATCGGTGCCTATCACCACTGATGTTGTGAGTTATAATCCCTTTCAGGGCGAGATGTACAACATTATGTGGTAAAGTTTGTCAGTGACTTGCAACAGGTCGGTGGTTTTTTCCAGATACTCCGGTTTCCTCCACTCATACAACTGACTACCACGATAACACTGAAATATTGTTGAAAGTGGCGTTAAACACCATAAAACCAAACCAAACCAAACTACTGTCGAATATATTCATAAAAAAAGAGTTCAGAGGCCATATGAATGTAGTTAAGTCTGTAATGAATGACATATAATACAGATAGCGATTGCTCTCAAGTTAGGATATGAAACGTTGGAAGATACCAAGGAGGCAGTAAAACAAAGAAAGAGAGACAACACACTGACGAAAGGATAAGAACATAAGGACAAACAATGACCAAA
>MJUT01046855.1:73158-86625 GCA_002080005.1 Gigantidas platifrons
GCCAATATCGAACACCAGGTTAAACAGTACCTGAATAATTCTGAGAATTTCAAGGATTTACAAATCATTGGTGTGCATATTAGACGAGGGGATTATTTATTGAAACGGAAGATAAAATTTGGATATAATGTTGCTACAAAACAGTATATTGACGATGCAATGGATTACTTCAAATCTAAATATAGCAAAACGTTATTTCTTGTTTTTACCCAATCTACAACTGAGGGTTTAAAATGGCGGGAAGAAAATATTAACGGAAGTAATATTATACACATGGAACCAAAATCGAGAGAAGTGGACATGTGTTCAATCTCATTATGTAACCATACCATAATTACCGTTGGAACTTTTGGATGGTGGTCAGCGTGGTTAGGACAAGGAACTACTATTTATTATAAAGATGTTGCGCGACGAAATAGTGCATTGTGGAATGAGTTCAGTAGTGACATAACCGATTTTATTTATCCAGGATGGATAGGAATGTAATTTAGAGCAAGTCAATGTCGTTCATTCTTATGCGAGTTCACGTTGACTCTGTTTAATTCTATTTTTCTTGGAATATTTTGTTATTCGGATGGAATCAATAGTCATTTTCCTTTTACCAGTGAATAATGTCAACCCGGTCAAAAAATAATGTTTATCATGCACACTTATTTATTGAAGTGACTGTACCATGCCAGAAGAGTTCGAAGGTCATGTATATGTGTGTTAGAGGTATCAATGATCTTTTTCTGTGATTTTCCTATTAGATTTGGAAACCATAACACTATTTTTATTCTGCTATGTCAATATTATTATATTTTTCTTTAATATTCTAACACACACATATATAAATGTATGACATAGTGTCCAAGTTTTTTTTATGTCTATCGGATAATTTTTATTAGTTTATATTTGTGTCTTATTCATTTGCATGTATATTATTTTGACAGTAAAAAGCTTTTTCCATTGCTTGGTTTTTACTATGTAACCTCTAAAGGGTAGATAATATATTATTTCCCGTTTACGAATGTAATACGACTTTGAACTATCTGGTAAAGTAATTGTTTTTTGTAGATTACCATACATTGCGTGGAAAGTGAGGTATTTTTGTAAGCTATTCTGCACTGCCTGATATTTTTTTTAGTATATTATCCTGCATAACCTAGTAAGGTAGAATGCTTGTAGACAACTGTGGATTGTGTGATTTTGCTGGTTTTTGAAATTTATTGACATTGATAAATTACACATCGAAGGTTATAGAGACACAAGGCTATATTAATATACATTCTTCATAAGATAAATACAAAACGTAATATCCAAAGAAAAAGATAATAGTTTTAAGATGGATTTTTTGTTTAGTACATGTATGGACTGCATGGTTTTGTAGAATATCATCTAAGATTCTCCTCCCTCAGGCATAGGTAACCTTAACAGATTTGTTTCTATCCTTTTTAGTCCCTTTTGTTTTATTGTTCCCAAAACTTTAAATATGTGGATTTCCAATACTTCGATTTTGAGCGTACCTGATGAAGGTTATTCCAGAAACGCGTCGGGCGCACTAAATTTGATATCTACGTTTTTATCATAAACTTCCAAAGGAGAGGGAAATAGTACTTGGTCAAATCGAGGTCTAGTCTTAAAGACTTCATCTTCTCTAACCCCATCAAACACAAATGGATGATATTCTCCAAACACAACGTGTAAGAAACTGAATTGATTGCCGTAATCATTATGACATTATTGATCATAAAGCCGTACACTTAATTCTACTGATCGCACTCTTACTTCTGTTTTCTCTATGAAAAGAAAGCAGGTATCTGGCAAACAACTCTAATATTACCGTTCTATGACATACCAATCAAAGAAAGCAGATATCTGGCAAACAACTCTAATATTACAGTTCTATGGCATGCCAAGCATCACTACTGGCACCTTAAATTACATTTTGAGACCCTTTTGACGTGATATATAGTATGTTTGACTTTCAACATAACCTTTTCAATATATCATACACTTTTTCGAAATAATTATACTTCTTTGACGTTTTCGAAACACATTATAGTGTCCGGTAAACGCACAATAGTAACAAATTGTTGTCTAAGATCAATTTGCTTAGTTGTTAACTGTGTTGAGTGTTGTCGCAGAAGGTATTTTTTCCGAGAGCAACCCCCTAAAAAGTTTAAGTTTTGACGTCTGAACGCAGTTTGGTGTTTAAAAAGGTCCAAACTAAAGTGTTTGAGCTGATACATATCGACAACTATTTCCATGTGAACCCAGCATAAGTTCTTTCAACAAGGATATGTCATTGACTGTGATCATAGAACAGTTGTCTCAAATGAAAAAAGGAAGACATACATTTTACCAAAACATTTTCTGAATTTTTTTTCCTATATTACTGATATAATTTGGCACGTATCTACATGTAATTAACATTATAGAAGGTATAAATTTCTACCACATTCCTCACCTTATACAGAAATGTAAGTAACAGTATAATACAATCTGATAAATAAAGACATAAAAAGAAGAAAAAACAACAAATACTAATACATTTCACAAAACAAATCGTGTTTTGCAATATAAACGTAAGGTATTTGAGTATGTAGGAAAGATTACTTTGTTGTGAAATTACAAAATGAATCTCCACCACAATACCGGGTAATATCCTATACGATTTACAACTGTGATAACATTAAGATAACGCCATGGGTATTCTATTTGTCAACACAACTGTATTATCTAAATAAAAAAATGTATACAAGATTTTGTAGGCTTAATTTCCTTTTTCTTCTTCTCTGTTAATTTTGTTTGTTTGTTTTTTTTGACAATGGTTTTTAATTGAATTACAAAATATAGCTTCATTATTAGTCAAGAGAATGGATCTTTGAAGAAGGCGGTGGCTAATGGGTCAATCGGGTAGTTGATATTTCGAACGGTTGTTTCATTGGGGAAAAAGCCGTGATACGAAGCTTGCGATCATCGAGAAATTCATCTATTCGAGTATACCATCCTTGGAATTCCTGATACTTTCCGACGCAGATCCTCGGAATTCAAGTATCTCCTGTGTTGGCACTTCGTGGTGGGTGGGGACAAGGATGGTGAACGTTTTATCTCAAGACCATAATCCAACGTCGTCTAATCCCAAAAAAATAGAAAAATATATTAAAGGAAGAATTTGAAGTAGAAAATTGGTCAAGATTTATAGTTTTAGATTCTAATGAAAAACATCTTGCAAAAATCTCACTATTTGTAATAGAAAAAATCAGTCAAAGCTTGTGCCGGAGAAGTGAAGAATGTAGCAAAATTGAGATCTGGTAGTTTGATGATTGAATGTTGTAGAAAACAACAATCGTTAAATTTACTGTCTCTCAAGCATATTGGTGACATCAACATCTTCGCCTCGCCGCATAGAACTCTCAACGGCAGTCATGGAATCATCCGTTATAAAGACGATGATTTATCTGGATTCACTGATGCTGAAATATGCAAGGAATTAGAACCTCAGGATATTGCACATGTCAAAAGATTCATTTCAAGTAAAACTGCAAAGAAGTCAATTTAAACACCTTTTTTGATCACGTTCAACACACCTAATATACCAACCTCCATCCGCATTGGCTTTTATAACGTCATGGTAAACCCATATGTTCCAAACCCTGTACGTTGCTTCAATTGTAAAAAATATGTGCATGGACAGGGCCAATGCAAAGGCAAAATCATCTGTTTCAAGTGTTCAGAGGAGGGCCATGATGATTACACTTGTGAAAATGCTCACAAGTGTGTCAATTGTGGGAAATCTCATATGACCTCTTCTAAACACGGTAAATCTTACATAAAAAGAAAATAAATTCAGTCAATAAAAGTAGAAAGAAACATTAATTCGTCTCTGATGAATGATTCGTCTGCTAAGTCAGGCCATGCGTATGCGTGACCAAAGCCGTTTTCACCTCGGTGGAAACACAAACAGACATCACCTGGCTGAACAAAGCAGAAAAAAAACAACACGACTGACCGCTAAGACAACAGACAAAATCATATATGCATCTAAAAAAGATACCAATTCTTCTCAAACGATATCTTCATCACGAACAACTCCTATTTCAGATTCTAATTTGTCAACTACTTCAAATTCTACTTCACATGAAGATAGGAAAGAACAACGTAAGCCTAAAGCTCAAGACCCAAGCATTTCGCAGATTGTCCAGGATAAAATTTCTTATTTAATTCTAATGATTATATTAGAATTTTCAGAAAATCCGAGATATACAACTTCTTCCTTTGTTCAAAACAGGAGATTTAGCGAATGAAAGGCATAATTTTTCTACCAGTTGGATGAGTTATGGTATTTTGTAATGGTATAACTGATTGAGAAGAGGTCAAATTATGGTATGAGGTCCTATATTATAGTATCCATGGTAAAAATAAATAAATAAATACACAGTTACCATGAATAATTATGATGCTCAACATACTGACAAATAGGCAAATTCTGATCAGTGAACACGGGTCAATGCTTATTTATACCACAGCCTTGGACTCTACATTTTAAGATGTCATATTAGAATAGTAATAAGGACATTATGATCTTTATTTTATGCATTTTTGCACCCGGTCACACAACAATACAACCGCATCGGTGGCGTAATGGTTAGCATGCTCGCCTCGAGTGCGGTAGACCGTAAGTTCGAGCCCCGGTCGGGTCAAACCAAAGATTTTAAAATTGGTATTTGTTGCTTTTCCGCTAAGCACACAGCATTAAGGAGAAAGAGCTAAGACTGGTTGGCTCGGAATCATAATGATATGTTCGAGTGGAACGACATGCCTACCCGCGGACTGTTGTTTTAGTGAGCTAGTACTATAAATATCAAACTCAGCGTTTTGGTCTAAAATAAGCGGACATCATCATCATTTCATTGACAATGAACTTGTTCTCGTCATGATATAGCTGAAAAATTGCTGAATGGGCGTTAAGCAACAATCACTCACCCACAACAATACTGTGGCATTGTGTTATACTCGCAGATAGCATATATTTGTGCTTGCCGCTATTGATAGGTTTTTTGATAACTCCAGAGCCTGTTCCGATTGTATAACCTCTATCACAGCAGCGACACCTGGCCCAGACAAAATCGTGAATGGAACCCGTTGGTTTATTCCATGAGTATTAGTATGAAATATATATTAAAACGCTGGCAAGAGAGTTGGGACCAGCCAATTCATAACAAATTACACGAAATGCATTCTCTAGTTGGCAATACTCCTTGTTCTTACTGTCAAAATCGAAATAAAACAAGTAGTTCTGAGCAGATGTTTCATAGCGCACAGTAGATTGACTGATAGTTATATACTAAATAATGATGTTCGACAAACATTCTACAATGTCAATAATGTATCTAAATTATTTACAAATGTCGCAGGCGACCCAATTTTGAAATTTTAAAAAGAAATTAATTTCTATGCAAAAATAAATTTAGATAACATACATTCGAAACATAGTTTTATGCTTTTAAAGATTGTTTAACTTACATGTATACATATAACCCGTTTGCTTTAGAGACAAGTAATTTTCCTTTCTAATGGTCCTGTATGTGTCTAAAGTTAACATACAATTTGTTCACACGCCACGATATAGCTGAAATACTGATAATATTGGCGTTAAGCTCCAATCAATCAATCAAACCCAGTGTAAAGATCGTCGTGAATTTCCCATAATACTCTTTGAAATCGGTAAACAATAGCAACGTTCACGGAAAATAATTTTGTTGTGTCGCTTTTGTATATAATGAATGTCTCCCTCCAGTGAACGGATGGCAAAATACCCCGTGAGATGATTCAATGAACAAATTTAAATCTGCATTGCACAAGGAAACTTCTTGGTGAATGCAATAACATATCCATTGCTAATTTTTCAAAAAATCAGTCCGGTCAATTTCCTGTCAATTACAGTTATATTTCAGCTCCTGGTTCTTGATAATTATATTAGAAATCATTCTAATGCAGCCTATGCAAAACTTTGAACACCATAGTATTGGGCACAGCGTCATTGTCCCCCGTTCTTTTGAGAATATGGGTATCAATAAACACTATGAATGCTTTCATTTCCATTACTGGTTCATAAGAACATTCTCTTTTTTTTTAGCTCTTTGCCTTGCAAAATTTAGACCGCCATAAACGAGGCGATGAGTACTTATAAACAGTAGAACTTGTGTAACCTTGATTTTCCGACAACCGGTGACTTCCGACAAAAAATTATGGTCCCAAATTATTTCTGTAAACTAAATTTAAACCTGGGTATTCCGACATCCTGTACAATCTGACACATTTCCCTGGTGCCTTGGTTTGTTGGTTAAGACAGGTTCTACTATATACATTTGTAAACATATTTATCCTGCAATGACAGCATTTACTGACCAATATAGCCTGCCCAATATTTTTTTTTGATATTGGTCAGTTATAAATAGAACACAGAATCTACAAATGTATCAGCCATCTTGGAAATGTGAAATCCTACATGTCATATGTACAACAATGCACAAACATAATTAAAAAGCTTACCTTGAAAACTTATTTTAGTTAAATTGTATCAAACTTGAAGCGTACACGAAGCCAAATAACGTCTAATCTTTATGTTTCAAACTGGAAGTCTTCATATGACGTCAATGACGTCATCTTGGTTATGTTGAGTTTGTGAGTGAGCTGTTGGAGGTTATACATAGATAATTTCCTAAGAAAACAGTGTTTAATCCTATAGTAAACGTTTATTTACGATATAAAATTGCAGGATAAATACAATACATGTGCACTGTCGAAGCATATAGGTAAATATGTGTATTCGGCGCGAAACGCTGGAAAAGGCTCGGCGAAGCCTTGCCTTTTCCCCCGTTTCTAAGCCTCATACACATATTACTTATATGCTTCGACAGTGCACAAGTATTGTATATATATTTACATAACCTACAAGAAGCAGGAACTGCTTACCCTTTACGAGAACATTGCTTCAATTCGGTTTTTTTGGTGGGGTCCGTGTTGCTCGTATTTTTAACTTTCTGTGTATGTGTGTGAATTTATTTTATTGTCTTCGTCGTGTGTCTTGAGATTGCACATTCTTGATTGTCCCTTCGGTTTTCTCTTACGTTTATTTACATGTTCAAACAACTGATATATTTAGAAGTGTTATTTTATTTTACAATTATACAGACTGTTATACAAATAACGAACTCCCTATCAATGTTATGGTGATTTAATTTATATAATTTATTCTAGCCACGATATAATTGAGAAATACTGCTAATACTGTTGACGTTAAGCACCAATCAATCAATTAACCAGTTTGTCAATCAACAACTGGTATATTATATCAGTAACATAAAAGCTGTTGTTAGAACTGACAATGCATGATCACTTTATGTAGGTTTGACTGTCTAGGATTCCACTTGTATGTTTGACTGTCTAGGATTACACTTTTATGCTTGGCTGTCTAGGATTCCACTTGTATGTTCAAGGCCGTTACTAGGGTATCATTTCTAGTGAGGCAAGGGACCTGGGAACCGCTCAGGTCGCCGTCAGGTCTAGGACAGAGTCCAAGTAGGGTCCAGGGGGGCAAAGCCCCTCATGAAGCTCCGGCTTTATTTGAAATAGCAAGGGTATTTTATCTAAGGAAATGATCGTACACATGTAATTAAAGTGGTTGGTTTAGTAGTCAAAATTACCATCCAACTGACATATGTAGTCATGTAGTGGTTATGTGTTCAATAAAAAAAGCAAATCGAAAAAAATTCAACACTATAGTACGACAATGTGCGATAGATGTAGTAGGTATGATTTGAATACATGAATTGTCATTCAAAATGCAGTGTTCTAATTTTCCTGTGTCCCGTTTCGTCAAATCGTCTTAGAATATTTTCTCTGCTCACATTCATATCTCTGTGAACATGGAGTATGGCCAAACCACACAACCTTTCTTCGCCCATTGTAGCTCTTTCCCACGTCTTGAGTCTACGAAGAGATGAGAATGATCTTTCACAGCAAACACTAGTTACGGGGAGTTATGAATTATGAAGATACGCCTAATATTGAGATACAAGTCTTCATGCGCGTAACTCAGAGATTACTGGAGAAAAATAGGGATATTTTAAAACCCATCATGGAATTTCAATCTCCATCTGGCTATGTCTGGTCTCAAGGTAACTAAATCAGGCAAATTTGCCCGAAAGACAGTCGACAACTCATCTACCACGTGATCGAACTTGCTGGATATCAGATGTTGCTGATCACCAGGAAATCTGTGCTCGAGTTCATTGTTTACGTGGGCAAGAAAGGCATAATACATTGTTGTTCGCCATAATTGTTCGGCAGAATTGACATTTGGGTTATCTCTTTGAACCTGTCTACCTAGCCTTATCATTGGTTACAACATAACTTCCATTGTGTCTGCAATAATTTGCGCTCAAGCGAAAAGTTCTGAAATTTTCTCATCCGTTCTAAGTCATTTTAACACATTGAGGGTATTTTGGGCCTCATCAAATGCAACATCCATATTGCAATTTGTCTTTTCAAGGAAAAGTGTTAAGTGTTTCAAAATTGACAGAATATACTTGGTGATCACGATTGCAATCGTGAACTCTATGACCACTAGCTTTTGATTTGGCATCACCACTACATTTGCCTTCATTTGTTATGTTCAGGTGTTTTCAAGTTATTGCACGGAAACCACTTCTTGACGGACGGAGGGTAAAATTGAATGCCCCTTTCGACTAAAGGTGGGGACATAATAAAAACAACAAATATGTTGAAGTGCAACTAAATTTCAACTGATTCTGTCGAGGCATTTTCGACCTATTCCATGGAAGCATACTCCGGGACGAACGGACATACATGGGTAAACAAAATATTCCGACGCCTGAAAACCTAGGGATAAAATAATATAAATTGCACAACGTAAACCTCGACCAATGTACAATTTCCGTCAGAGTTCGTCCACGGTGATGGGATTACGAGTGAACGCTTTTCGATTTCGAAAAACGACATGCAATCCCCAATACATTGTTGGCACTGCCAACTATAAACTGTGGTGAATTTTTAGCGACCTACAATTTGTAGGCGACCTTGCGACCGATGACAACCCTCTTGAGTTACTGGTTCCCGTTCAACTACGAAGTAAAGGGGTCGATGCAAGGGAGGAAAGGAATCATTGGGAAAGGAGACTGATTCCTTGGATCCAGATGAACATTTTGTGCTTTGTGCTTGTGTGTGTGGGGAGGGGATGGGGTCAGGTTGCAATAAGGATCATGCGCGGAGTTCTGGAAATATTTTTGTAATATGTTACATTGGGTAATTTTGTATTTTCTTCGTGTCATTACCTCATATCCGTTATCTCGAGTATTTCATCACCATAAGTTCTTTTAAACGAGTGAAGAAGAAGACGTCACGATACATTTTAGAACTTTTTCGATGTACACGTTGTGTTTATATGAAAATACATACAACTTGCACAAATCTAATTCGGACTGTCCTGCTTTTCTTTATCCACAAGACCCTGTTTTCAGCCAAATATCCATTTCGTACAAGAAGTGTCGTCAATGTAAACATGTAACGTATATAACTAAATGAGATAATATAACTAAATGTGGGATGGATACGGTTTGATGCGGAGTATAGTCCGACGTACAATAACATACGAAATAGGCTGACTACTATACGATTGGAACAACGGGATACTACTTAGGCAAAATCAACATAAAAGGATATACAAGACACCTTTGTAAATCATGTATTAAAAAAAATGACGGAATTATTTTTATGCAAATGCCTCACTTGCCTCAATTGTAGTTACGGCCTTGATGTTTGACTGTCTAGGATTCGATTTTTAGATGTTTTCCATTTCAACTCTGGCATCCAACTACTAACACCAATATTCGTTTCCAACCCAACCATTAAAAGTCGCAGCCCTGGCAATTTGAATTGTCCTCCTATCTAAATTTTATATGAATTTGGGCTTAGACATTTCGAATTATTTTATTTTGGTAAGACGGACGGCAGGCTTAATAAATGCTTCAATGATCATAGATGCAATACAATTAAAACAACCTGGCGGTATTAATATATGCATACATGACTATTGTAATGGATTGACGTTTTACTGCTTTGAAGAAGAAAAAACTTCTTATCAGGCACCCTATGCACAGCAGGAACTGACACTTTATGGTTGACTAAATTTGGCTCTCGTTTGATAGTTTGATCGTGGACCATAGTGAGTAGCGTGTTTGGAGAGGGACACGCTCCCAACACGTTAAAGACTAAGTTGCTCGTTTCTACCCTACTCTCCAAGCTTTTCCAGCTGCAGTCAAAAATCGTTGTCCCAGTCTTCACACGCCTCTCTCATTTCTATATAGTTTTTCATATATTGAAATACAAACGTAGATACCTACATTAGTGAGCATGCATGGCGTGTTTCTCGTCCTGAATATTGCTGAAATGCAGGTTGCTGGTCGTTAATCAGTCAAATCTATTCATGCATACATTTATATGAACAAGCAGCTTCATATATTTGTACCGGTCTAGCAAACTATTTGACAAATACTAAATTGATCACAATCCGAATAATAATAACAAGACTAGCAGAATATGTATGTGGTATGACACGATGTGTTGACGAACTTGTTATCATTATTCTCCACGTGTTATTTGCTTTTTATCACTTTCTCAATATCACATTATACCTTTCACGGCTGAGCAACTTTAGACACCGATTTTAGTGCACACTGACCAAGCCACTCGTCTGCCCAGTTTTCGGAATTTTGCGCCACGCAGTTAAAAAATAGGAGCATATTATGTTACACTGCGTTTCTTTTTCCCTTCAGCAAATATATATATATATCAAATTGTCAAAATGTTTACGACATACCGATAGCATGACGATGGACGCAATGTGATTGAAAAACAAACAGGATATTTGATAATTCATAATTCATCTAACACAGTACATATAACATATATGGCATGTTTTAAGATAGTACACGGATGTCAGGTTTGATTTACATATTCTATGTTTTGTTTGTAATGGCTCTTTTGTTTCCCTTACCAAGAATTTCATTGTTATAATCTATCGTTTGTGAGTCAAGGCTAATTGTGTAATATTACCTGGAATTCCAGTGGTATGATCACTGGGTTATGACCAAAATACAGAATTACCAAGAATGTCATTTATATAACCTATAACTTTTTACTTTTCTCAAAGAAAACATTTGAAGATACCAACGGGGTAATGAGAAACTACAAATCGAAGGACAAAAATAGGATTGTCAAGAGAACAAAGATAATAGAACAAATAGTAATATACAAAGAACTACACAGAACACTAAAGATCGATCAACACGAACCCCACTAAAAATCAGGACGAGCTGAGGTGCTCATGAAGGGCAAGCAATGCATGTTCCAAATGTGACACCTGTAGTTTTATTCTTGTTACAAAAACGGTGATACGTTATGAATGAGGAAAGGACCGGATAGTGATAATGACCAAGAATGAACATGCCCTGTTGTCATTAGAAACACAAATATTCTGAAATGGTTAACAAGGTCATGACGATTTGTAGAAATACCACACAAACCCATCTTAGTGCAATAAGAAGGAAAACCCTGCACTAAGTACATGACAGGAAGCTTGGAAGTGCGCAATAATTGAAAAAGGAAGTATGGTTATCATATATTTTAAATTTGGTTCCATTTAGACAAATATTAAGGATGTTAAAGATCATTTTACCATCGAGGATTACGACTCTCACTTGGAGCGTACAGAACGTCTCCAGTTGAGAGTTGGCAGGTTGAAGAAAACGACCCTTCGCTTGAAAACAGACGTATCAAAATTAGTATGCAGTATGCAACACAATTGACGACTTATCCTTCAAATCCTCAATACGACTGTGCTTTTCCATCCTTTATATGAAAATGTTTACGATAAACAACCCAATACAATTCAATCTTTTGGACTCCGAGTAAAATCACACTTTGTTATTTATTATATAAATTTGGATGACATAGCACCTATTGTAATTCCTGAAAAGCCTCCATGGTTAAACCGAAAACTTTTCTTTAGTTTTGAACTTACAAACTACAAAATATCCGAAAAACAACCCTTTACTAATTCAGCAACTTCTTGGCTGAAATAAATCCATGACATCTGAATACTCTGCAATGTATACTGACGGTTCAAAGAATGATGATAGGACAGTACTGACAGTTGTTTTCAGACAGCGGTCTATTCTCTTCGATTACCATCTGCCAGTTCGATCTTCAGTGCAGACGCTAATGCAGTATTTCTAGCTTTGAAGTTCGTTGCCTCTTCTGATGAGACTAAATTCACGATTCTCTCTCTTGCCTGTTGACAATTGAGAGTTGTTAAACTCAAAACCCTTTCATTTTAAAAATAGTTGAAATTTATAAAAGCCTTGTTGCTATTGGTAAACATGTCGTTTTAACATGGATTCTTTGTCAGATAGGTATCCATGGGAACACAGTCTTCGACCAGGAAGACAAGGACGCATTGGATGATATAAATGTACATATCATATTGATTCTGCACAGCAAATAGCTTCGTATATTTGTTGTTGGTTTTTTAGAAGAGTGTGTTTTAAGGATGTTTTTGATTTCCCTAATTTAGGCCATCTTAAAGTCCCCTCACACATAGATGGTCAACTTCATTTGCATAAATCTCGATTTACCAGGATATGGAGCTTACATTTCACAACTCATATGTTATTCTAGATCTTCTGTCCAATACAGTGATTTTCTGGACAGAGCTCATCTGCTGACGCAAAAGCTACTCAAATAAGGGTACGTTGCTCCTATGTTGAAGTCATCGATACAAAAATTATACGGTTGTCATCACAATCTGGTTGATCGTTACGAAATATCCATATCTCAAATGACAATGTATATTTTACTTTTTACGAAGTTGTTTCTTTCGTTTACCGGATTTGTATATATGAGTAACACGACAGTTGTGTTATAAGAAGCGTGAACTGCTTATCCTTCGCGATCACCAGAGTTCACCCCCGATTTTTGTTGAGATACGCGTTGTTCACCTTTTAGCTTTTTGTGTTGCGTTTTCCGTTACGATTTCCACGATACAACGATGTTCGGTTCGTCTTTACCTCCAGTTATTTGTAGGAGGGCGCATGTCTTATTTACGTTATTTGTGTTTGTTTGCTAATAGTGGTATCCAACACATATGGTGTTGTGTTGTGTTTTTGTTTTGTTTTTCTTCGTCGTGCCTACCCTATGTTGCCAGTTTCTCTGGATTGTCCTTTTTTAATTATCCTCTTTTATATTCTCTAACGTTTAGCCCTCTTCTCAAGGAGCATCTCAGGTAAGTTAGATTCACTCGTTCTTGGGGAGAAGATCAAATTCTTTATAGGATGTTTTTCATGGGATCAGTGTTGGTCATCTTTTTAGTTGTGTGTGTGTGTGTGTGTGTGTGTGTGTGTG
>MJUT01046855.1:97995-114115 GCA_002080005.1 Gigantidas platifrons
TCACTTTCACCAATATTTAAGCTATATCGTGGCAGTCAGTTTTGTTGGTGGAGGAAACCGGAATACCAGGCGAAAACCACCAACCGGCCGCAAGTCACTGACAAACTTTATCACATAATGTTGTATCGATTATCCCCCTCCTGAGTGGGATTCGCACTCACAACTTGGTGATGGGTACTGATTTCATAGTAAATCTAACTACCATACAATCACTATCACGACGGCCCTTCTCAAGAATTTTAATGAACTCCTTATCAAAATAATAATTAATTACAAATTACATCTACCATCAAACAAAATGTACTTACAGTA
This sequence comes from Gigantidas platifrons, assembly GCA_002080005.1. Classification (NCBI taxonomy): domain Eukaryota; kingdom Metazoa; phylum Mollusca; class Bivalvia; order Mytilida; family Modiolidae; genus Gigantidas; species Gigantidas platifrons. Next base: position 98,308 of record MJUT01046855.1, read on the forward strand.
TGTGAAAAAGAGTTTGAATATAACAAAGGTGTAAACAGAATCCGTAAATCAAAGAAGGACAGACAACACAATGGCAACAAGAAAAAGGACGAAAGGACAAACAACGATCTACAAAATGTTACACATTAAACTAAGCATTGAGCGACACGAAATCCATTAAAATCCGGGGATGACCTCAGATGCTCCGGAAGGGTAAGCAGTTCCTGTTCCACCAGTGGCACCCATCGTCTTACTCTAGTTGCAAACAATAGTGAATTAACAGGATTAGTGATAATACTGCATGCTGTTCCCATTGATTATTATATAAATGTGATATTTCATTGAAAATACGAATATTGAACTTTTAGTTCTAGTCTCATTTGATATTTTTGTTGGTTTATTTCCCCACCAGCTATTGCCTGCCTAATAGTTATATTTAGCAATAAAGACACGAATTTAACCAATAAGAGCTTAGAACATAAAAGTAGTCCCTTTTTAACAAAAAAAGTTTCTTTGGCTTTGTTACTCTATTTAGAAAAGAAATTAGTAGATTGATTGATAGAAATAAGTTCGGTAATTGAAGGTCCATGTATAAGGGTCATCTTTGGAGACAAAATTTTATTGAGTTTAAATGTATTTTCAAACCTTTACTGGGGGTGGTTTATGGTTTATGGTATTTAACTACCTTTCAGCAATATTTCAGCTACATCGTGGCGGTTAGTTTTATTGGTGGAGGAAACCGGAGTACCTGGAGAAAGCCACCGACCTGCCCCAAGTCACTGACAAACTTTATCACACCCCGCCACGAACGGGTGGAAGGGTTGATGCATGATATATAGCATGCATAAATACTGAATTATTGGGATGGCTGAGCTATATAGAGTAGGGATAATCCCGAAACATTGCATTTCATAGCAAGACTTTAAGCATAGCATCATCTTTGACAGAATGTAAAGCTAAAAGTAAGATTCAGAAAATATACTGAAATAAAAGTAAAATGATTCATCATTCAGCGACACAAGATAATTATCATTTCCGAAATCCAATACTCTGTGAAGTGAAATCATGTTTCTTACATTCGTGTTTCCTGTATCGTGGCCGTCGTGGTCGTGGTCGTATGGTAGTTGGATTTACAACTATATGTGCAATCAGTGCCTATCACCACTAACGTCGGGAATTCGAATCCCGCTTATGGCGAGGTTTGCTTGATACAACATTAGGTTATAAAATTTGTCAGTGACTTGCGGTAAGTCGGTGGTTTTTCTCTGGTTTTCCCTACAAATAAAACTGACCGTCCCGGCATAGCTGAAATATGGTTGAAAGTAGCATTAAACCCCATAACCCTAACCCCCTACTCTGTCACATATGCCTGAATTGTTATTTTGTGCAACATGTATTATTCTTTAAAGATTGCAAGATATATATTTGGGTTTACAATCCGGAATTTCAGGTTTGGGAACAATTTTCCTAAATAGTAAATATTAAATCACTGTTCATGAGCTATACATGTAACACAATTTAAAAGTGTATAATGTATTATTTAGAATGAAAATACCCTTGTTCTCGAAAAATAATAAAATGATGTCATTTGTAATCAATTAATAATATAATGCAGTAAAATGAAAAACAAAAAATACCACACATTCGGAACATCTCTATAATTCAAATAGAAATATCGTAGAAATAAGCAAATCGATTCCGTATTGTGATGTGACATTGTCCGTTATGATTTCCGCATACAAATGATGTTTGGTTCGTTTTTACCTTCAGTTGTTTGTAGAATGGCTCATGTCTTATTTACGTTATTTGTGTTTGCTTGGTTATAGTGCTGTTCAGCGCATATTGCGTTGTGTTTTTGCTTGCTTTTTTTTTGTCATGTGTACCCTATGTTGCCAGTTTCTCTAGATTGTTCATTGTGATTGTTTCTTCGGTATTTTATAACGTAACTGAGGTCACGGAGTTATTTGTTGACAAGAACGCCAAGTCCCAGTGTTGAACTTTATGCGTAACATTTCTAATCTTCGCGACACAGAAGTTATTTTGAAATAAAACAAAGTTGGCAATGAAATACCGTTCAGGAACAATTCTAATTTTAATAGGCGATGCTACGATAATATTTACAAATTGAGTTGTCTCGCTTTTCATGTGACATAGCGTTGGCAGCATATTGAAAATATATCGTACTGTAAAAGTATATCTCCTCTCATACACATAGTGATTGATTGATGAAAGAATCAGTTGGATTCTATTAAAATTAAGCGGTTTTTTTATTTGTCATCAAATAGTTTATCTTGCATATCGCTATCGTTTACTGAGCATTTCGCGCCTGCATTTCAACGAAAGGTGAAGAACATGATTTTACATAACTCTGTTGGATGTATATATTGGATTAGTATCCATAGAAAGAGTGCTATCTTGTTGGATCTGCCAAATAACTCACAAAGCCTCTTTCAAAATTATTAACAGCTATTCTACCAACGGTCACAACCGGCCTTCAGAGTTATGATATGATTAGCTACTCCACGAATGGTGTGTGAATCAGATGTGGATTCTGAAAAATTGTAAACATCTGTTGGAGAACATACAATAAAGTTTCGTCTCTTCATTCAATAGCATTATAACATTAGACTTCTCTACCATTTACTCAACAACTTTCCACTCTAAACTAAAAGACAGATTAAGAGAAATACTCCAACATAGTTTTATCAAATAGAATTGCCAACTGCCAAATTGGGAATTTATTACATACATAGTTAAAATAAAGGCATTTTTGTATGACCAATATGACCAGAAGTAAACTGTCCATATTTTCACACTCCGGGAAAATAACCGGTTATTGAATTACTACAAGATCATTTCCATATCGGCCCGGGCCAATATGGTTTCCATATCGGCCCGCGCCAATATGGGTGTCTAGAGCCAATATGGGTATCTCTTTTCTAGATGTCATAATGGCACTTGACATCGTCTCGGGCCAATATGGGGGTCTCGGGATGATAACCAGGCCAATATGGATATGCCCATGTATTAATCTGTATTTAATCTCACAAAACGCAGCCCAAGTGGGTTTATAAATAAAATAGTGATGTTATTTGACAAAAATAATGTTATTAGGTAAGTAGCTTGTATCATAGTTATGAGTTACAGTCATTGTAAATCAAAATCAAAAGTATGTTTGAATGCAGAATATACTGCAAATTTTCCGCCACACTTTTGAAACCCTACTAAAATCCCCTTTGATTTGTTCGATTGTGATCCTGGTGAAAACACATTTGTACATATGAATACATGTGTCGCAGGTTCGTTGAGTAGGAGAATTAGCTTACTATCATGATTAAAACCACAACAAAAACAATTTTGGACATAAAATGTATAAAATTCGTTTTCTACCGACAAGAGGAAAGTTTTGTGGTGCAAATTTCGATCGAAAATATAAACAGTTTGATTTTGTTTTTTAATTTTCAATGGAGGTCAACAATTCTGGTGCAGCAATCTGCCAAATTAGAGTTTTATTCTTGCATTTGTTCGAAAGGTGTTTGTGACTGGACACATCATGCACCCATGTTTTCGTAACCACTCTATATTTTTCAATGTATTTTGCCCAATGTCTTAAGTAGCAAATATTTCGATAGCAACGGATTCACTCTGTTTCATAATTCGAAACATCCTGTAAAATAAGCTCTTCCGTCATGCTAAACTGAAGCAAGCTTCCCATGTGTTTACATTTCACTATTTGTCAGCTTGAACTGCATGCTGCTGAACCAATCACTATCAAGAAAGTCAAGTGTGGGTTTGCAATACATACAACATAGTTTTAACAAAATGATTGTCACCTTACTATTTCACAAGTTATGACCTTAGTTTTAATCAATTACATTTTTAATAATAAACAATTTCAAACATAGATACATGTGTATATCTAATAAACCATGTCCGTGGCGAATGACTGACTAATGAGCGGATGATATCCTCGATGATTTAATAGTTCGCTCGGAGAGGTATCGTCACAGTTATAGTAATGAAAACGTCGATCTCGAGTAAGGGGCCCGGGTGGCTCAATGAGTTAGGTCGTTGTATCGAACAACTCATACAAGCCTATGACCTATACGGCGTGGTTCGCGCCCGGCTTTGTAAATTACAAAAAAGGGTGCACTCGACTCGCCGCCGCATGTGATAAAGTTTACCAGTTGCTTGGTCGTGGTCGGTGGTTCTCTCCGGGTACTCCGGCTTCCTCCACCACTAAAACTGGTCGCCATGATATAGCTGAAATATTGTTGAAAGTGGCGTTAATACACCAAAAATCAAATCAAATCAAATCAAATCATTAAAACTGGTCGCCATGACATAGCTGAAATATTGTTGAAAGTTGCGTTAAAACACCAAAAATTCAAAAAATCAAATTGATCTCGAGTTTCTGAAATAGCCTTCATCAGGTACGCTCATAATCAAAAGATTGAAGAGTCAAACAGTTTATACGTATCTGGGAGTTAGTAAACGAAACGGCCTCAACAAAATACCCATAATCAGTTAAGGTTACCAAAACCTGAAGGAGGGAGATTTATCTTAAATTTAACAAAATGCACCGATTAGGAACTGTCAATATTAACATTGTATTCAGGGAAAATGGATGAATGGTACATTTTTAACATTCTACAAAAAATGTAAGAGGCGTACACGAAGCCAAAAAACGTCAAGATCTCTATGTTCTAAATTGGAAGTCTTCATATGACGTCATGTTGTTTACGTGCCAAAATTGTCAACAACATTTCGCGGAATTTTAATTTTCTACGGTAAATGTAGGTCAGTATAGCGTACACCATTTCGCGGGAGGGTGGGGGGTACACGGAATAGCCGAATTGACAACATTACCGCGTTTGCGCTAAAAGTGTTGTTGTTGAGTATTATATAAACTGACGATAACACGGCGTCATAGTAGAATAGTTAATAAATTTCCCATAACAAATCTGATATCATGTTTTCTGGATCTTCCGTTTAAAAAAGATTTTATTACATTTTTTGTAGAATGTTAAAAATGTACCATTCATCCATTTTGCCTGAATACAATGTAATTATTTTCTCTTCGCTGCTCTTCGTGTATTCAAATTAATCAGCCCACTTCAAACTATATTAAACTGTCTAGTTTTCTTATTATTTTCCTGATCATCTGATTTTCATTTTATCCGCTTTGATAACCTCGCCATGTGATATCGAGCATAATGATGACGGTATTTGTAAGATTGTTTCACCCGTGTTTTGTTTTCTTGTTGATAGCACCGCATCTTCCTGTATTTTCAAGTTTTTTCTTTATTTTTGTCTTGCATCTTTTTCTTAACCGTTATTAATGTGCTCATACATCTCTGTATCTATATTTATGCAATAGTTTATAGAATAAAGATGTATATATCTGGGATATTAAACTATATACACAAAGTAACATGAAAACTACGAACATGCCTGGATAGCATTTTTCGGAAGAAATAAAGAATAGCACTCAACTGCATCCAAGGGGTCGCTTCACACTCATGTTAGGGTATGACTTTGCTCATTGTTGAATACCCTACTGTGACTGTGAAATTCATAAAAGTAATAAAAGCGCTGTTCCTCTAATTGAATATACAATAATGTACATGTATGTCAAAGTGGAATGTTGAAGAATCTCTGGTGTTCATTTACATCTATATCTTTTCTTAATAAAAGCTACAGCATCATAAAATTAAAATAGAGAATAGCATACACAAAGAACTAAAAGAGTGCTAAAAGTTGTCTGTAGACCTGACAGGATTATTGCATTCAAATTATATGGCATGTTTCAAGTTCCAGAGAAATATTTTGTTGAATGATTCTTGATCTTTTACTAAATTGTTAATCAATAATGGAGAAACTATTTCATTGTGCATTATTGTCCAAAAAGTGTGACAATTTGGCTTTAGGAAACAAACTGAAGAAGTTAACTAAGGAAAGGGGTAAGGAGTTTGGTGCTTAACGTCACTTTCAAAATAGTTTAGCTATATCGTGGTGGTCAGTTTTATTGGTGGAGGAAACCGGAGTACCCAAAGAAAACCACCGAACTGTCGCAAGTCACTGACAAACTTTAGTTAATTAATGTGGCAGAAGTGATAGAACATTGCTGCATCATCGAACGATATTCAGCAACAGATGTAAAACATAAAACATTGGACGTAGAAACAGTGGTATTAAAAGGACAAAATTCATGTTACAATCAATTGAATAGAAAGGATGTAAATGTAGACGAAAATGAACAGGAAACGACTATCGAACTTTACACATAGACACACATTAAAGTAAAGGAACTGCGTTTTCTTTGCTATTCTTAACTTCACAGTCACAATAAGGTATTCACTAATGAACATAACTCATACCATAAGATGAGTGTAAAACGGTACCTCGCCTTCAGTTGAGTTCTACTTTTTACTTCTGTCGATAAACGCTATATCTGTGAATCTGTGTCGTTTTGACGTTATTTGGTGTATAGAATTAGATATCACTCATGCCTCTCCAGGTGGCTAGATGATAATCGATATGAAAGGCACAGAGATAGGAAAGTATAACAGGAAAGCTGACTTGAAATAAGGTTTTACTGCAGTGTAATAAGCAAATTGACTACTTTTAATTTTCTTCTTGCATAAAAACAGCTGTCGACTCATCAAGGCGGTAGTGATTTACTAGTACAATACAAATAAAAATCAATACTCTGATAAAAAATGAGGACGTGACAACTGTTGTATCACTTATTATGAATACTATGTAAATATTTGAAGGTGATCGTGCAATAAGGAGTGACAACATCTTTTGTTATTGTTGAAATCGCTTAATTCGTATCATATAGACCAACGTCGTATTCTGTGTTCTGTAATGCTCGCCTCGAGTGCGGTACATCATGGGTTCGAGCCCTTGTCGGGTCAAACTAAAGACTATAAAATTGGTATTTGTTGCTTCTCTACTAAGCCCGCAGCATTAAGGAGAAAGAGCAAAGACTGGTTTGCTCGGAATCATGAGAATGTGTCCGAGTGGGGCGACATGTCTATCAGCGGACGGTTGTTTCAGTGAGCTAGCAAAATAAAAATCCAACTAAGCGTGTTGGTCTAGTACAAAGCGGACCTCATCATCTCATTGAAAATTAACTTGTTTTCGCCATGATATAGCCGAAAAAATGCTGAATTAGCGTTAAACAACAATCACTCACTCACTCCTATGTTATATAACGTTTGTTGTAGGAACCGTAATTAATCGGTAGTTAACAGAGGCGAAGGAGTGGACTGAAAAGTAAAGCAATATTTCCAAATCTGTGAAGCAGAATAAAAGGGCATTTTGTTTTAATGCATACCCTTTATCCCCTGTTTAACTGGGCAATATATATTATATATTGCTTTATTCTTTTCATGCTATAAATATAGCTTTTTTCTTAAATGCTTTCAAAAAAGTGTGGGAGAATAGTTTTGATAAAGTTTGCCAGTGACTTGCGACTGGTCTGTATTTTTCTCCGGGGACTCCGCTTTCCTCCACCAATAAAACTGACCGCACGTTATATCTGAAATATTGTTAAAAGTGGCGCTAAACACCATAGCACATATCCACATATCATTGATTGATTCAAATATAATGAGACAGTATCCTCGCTTGAGTTCACTCCTTTAAAATTAGATGTTTAGTCTAATTTGTGATTTTTTTTTCTTCAGATTGATCACGAATCTCTGCTTCAGTACAATGAAAACAGTTTCCACGAGGAGGAACTACCTGGCCGTTTTGACAGTTTTCTGTATGTATGTCTTTTTATTCTCTTGTATCGAGTAGGAGTGCTTAACAAGTGCCCTAAAAGAGTAGCATTGTTTTGAAGAGGAACAAGAAAACAAAACTGGACTTGAAGGGGTACATTTCTTACTTCCAGACTATAAATGGGCAAAGAAAGTAATATCTTTTAAACAAATGAGGACTGATCTGCAACTGACATCGCAAGAAATGCACAGATCAAACGTGTGTGTTAGCAATTATCCCCATGACTATTGGAATGGCCAGAATGGATTTTGGCATGCATCTGAACATGAGATACGTCGAACTCATCACAAGTATCTAGTTCCCGGAAAATGCATTGTCATTAAAGTCGGGGGAAATATAGGTGATACAGCGCAAGTGTTTCTGGATATGTACAAGCCAGAACACTATGTCATACTCGAGCCCTTAAAACTTCTCCATCGACAACTGCTTCGTATATTTAGATATTATAATAATGCGATCGTATATAATATAGGACTTGGTTCATCAAACAAAAAGATAATGATAAACATTGAAGGTAAGGACGATGATTCGACGTCTCAATGGGGTGGTTCCGGGGAAGAATCTTGTTCTTTAAAAGTTGTCAATGGGACACAATTGTTTGAAAAACTAGGAGTTGGAAATTTTATGGTGGATCTTATTACAATTAGATATGAAGGATGTGAATACGATTTATTAGAAACCTTATTGTCTGCAAATTTTGTATAGTATTTTAAAAACATTCAATTCGGAAGTCATACGAAGATAAAGGGGCTACCTGATCCTGTTGGTAGATACTGTAGGCTACAACAACTCTTACGAAGAACTCATGAATTTACATATCAACATATTTTTAACTGGGAAAACTGGCAATTAAAAGACAAGTTTAGAAAATGAATTTAAACTTATTCTATTCTCTAAACAGCGAAAATATATTTAATTACTCGACACAAACAATTCCACAGCTAAATGTAAATATCAAACCTTCAAGATCAGAAATATATACAAACTTCAGAGTTACTGTGACACTAGCTACTCGAGGGGTGGTGTGAATCAGATGTGGATTCTGAAAAACTCTAACGATCTCTTAGACTACAAACAATATAGGTCCCTCTCCTCCTGCAATAACATTAAAACATTTGACTTCTCCATCCTCTACACAACTATTCCTCACTCTAAGCTAAAGGACAGATTAAGGGAGTTGGTCCAACTGTATTTCATTAATAAAAAAAAACTACCAACGTAGATACAAATACCTTGTGCTAAGATCTTCTTTTGTAAGAAAAAAACACTCTGATTCTACCAAACAGTTATCATCAACATGCTCGAATTTTCTATTGACAATATATTTGTTATGTTTGGCGGGCATGTTTTTCAACTGACAGTCGGCATATGTCTATGGGTAAAAACTGTGCTCCTTTTCTCGCTGACTTGTTCCTTTATTCGTATGAGGGAGGCTTCATATAAGGGTTTCTCAAGAAAAATGTAAAGAAGCTAGCACGATCCTCGAATGTTACGTTCCGCTATATAGATGATGTCCTTTCATTAAATAATTCTAGGTTTAGTGACTTTGTTAATCGCATCTATCCCGATGAGCTCGAAATAAAGGATACCACAGATACAGAAATGTATGCTTCATACCTTGACCTACACCTCGAAATTGACAGTGAGTGGTGTTTAAAAACGAAAATTTACGACAAAAGCGATAATTTAAATGTTCTCATTGTGAAAATTCCTTTTATATGTAGCAACATTCCAGCAGCACCTGTATATGGAATATATATCTCGCAGTTGATACTATATTCCAGAGCTTGTGGTTCCTATCAGGATTTCCTTGATAGAGGGTAGCTGCTAACAAGGAAGCTACTGACTCAAAGGCTCCTATTGGTTAAGTTGACGACATCACTTCGAAAATTTTACGGTCGCCACCATGACTTGGTTGACCGATATGGAATATTTGTGTCACAAATGACTACGGTTATAACTTATCACAGGGTTTGGAAATAGATAAACACGACGGGTGCCACTAGTGGAGCAGGAACTGCCTACCATTCCGGAGCACATGAGTTCACTCCCAGTTTTTAGTGGGGTTCATTTTACTCGATCTTTAGTTTTATGTGTATGCTTTGTAGATCGTTATTTGTCCTTTTGTATTTTTTCTGTTGGCCATTGTGTTGTCTATTCTTCTTCGATATGCTAAATTACAGTGAGTTTCTTATAGGATTAGGATGGGTTATCCATATCTCAAATGACAATACTAAGTAGATCTTTTACTTTTGACGTAGATGTTTTCTTTCCTCTATCATTGACAAGACTTTTACTAGATTTGACTATATGTATGAGTAGCACGACGGGTGTCTTATAAGAAGCAGAAACAGCTTACCAGTTCACTCCGGTTTTTTTATGGTGTCCGTATTGCTCATCTTTTTAGTCCTTAGCGTTGTCCTATAATATGTCTTAACGTTCTGAGTTCCGTGTTGTGAGGTCTTTTTCTTCGTCTTGTGTACCCTATGTTGGCAGTTTCTCTGGATTGGCCAATTTTGATTGTCCCTTCGGTATTTTCTAACGTTTATTTATATTCAACTTGCCCTTGTTTCAGTAGCTTTCTTGTTAACAGCATCCCCTATCAAGGAAATCCTGATAGGAACCACAATCTCTGGAATATCGTATAAACTGAGAGATATATTGTAACGGGCTATGTGGTTATCTGTAGTATCTATACTACTACCGGGTAATTTGCTGCCACCACCGATGCTCAAGTACACGGGAAACTATTCTAGATTTGACACACAAATCTAAGAGATTAGCCATAGACTTGAAACCAAAGTCTCAGAAAATTCTTATAAGTTGGGTTAATACCAGAGATAAAATTTTACTAGATAAAATTATACCATATACCGAAGAGAAATCTTGTGGAATATTATCAAACCAATTTAGTATGGACCACGGGCCTAATCAACGTACTATAGAACACAGCACTAATATACATTCACTGGGAACCGGACAAAAGGGGGAGTCTAAAATAATTGTTCAATGCTCTAGCCTGACAAGTAAATTACACTCTCTTGTATCCAAGACAGCAATTGAGTAGAGCGATATATCGGGAAAATACTCAAAACAATCAGAAGGCAAAATGCAAATGATAGTCTATCACGTAATCAAACAGGCTCTTGTGTTGACAAAACAATTTTACTCCCAACCAAATCCCGGTAATTTATATAAGGCACTCGTCATTGCAAACAAATCCGGCCAGCCATAAAATACAATGTGTTTGCTTAATGAAAATCTTGTTTCATGCATAAAATTCAATACTGTATCAAAAATTGAACATAATCCTTACAATTTAATTTTTACAATAAAATTTAATGATTCCTCGATTTTAATTACGATTATTTCATGGGACTATTTGAATTTGTCGTTGGCGAATGAATATGTTAGCGAAGTCACAATACAAACCTAGGTTATCAAATATAAACAATGTTGCCCCAGGCGGATCAACCAATCAGATTGCAGTATTCACATCAAATTTAATTATTTAACAATAATCCCAAAAGTTGAAAATACAAGTTATTGCGTTTATTCAAAACAGAATACACAGGAAATTTTGAAACAGTTGTCCGTGCGGAAAAATCAGCTGATCGTTAGTGTTTATAAAAGAAATATTATTGATAATCCAAATTCATGGGTGAAATCTATTTGTCACAATATACTCCATATGCAAATGCTGCTGGACTATTACTACGTAGAAATCGCCATTTAACTCATATTCATTATTATTTTTTATTAAACGAATGTTTGAAAACCAATGAAAATCCACGATTTCAATACTCAACTTTTTTTACAGAAATGCACGTCCTGGTGTTTTATCGGTAATATGACACACATGAAAAATGTTATGTACGAAAATCATTAATATTATCGATCGGTTAGCTACGTGTACGTGCACATTCCTTTCACTTTCGCTTTTTAATAAAGAAAAAAACAAAACACGTGTTTCATATATATATTTATACAAGTTTTATAAGCTGTAGTTATCCTGAATTAAAATAAAGAATTATATTCCAGTTTCGGCGGATAAATGGATTAATGAATAAGACATACATTATATTACATGTATTAGAAAAAAAAATGGAAACGTTGTCATTTAAGATGAAGCGCATTACATTTCTGAATGCTACCGACAATTGGACACACATCACTATGGAAAAAAGTTAACTTTTGATCGAAAAAAATCAAACATTACAAAGCAAATAGTTAGAAAATATCAAGAGGGACTTTATAAAGAAATTTGTACGTTTGTCAGTTTGGGTTTGAGTTTTATTGGGATGTATAACATCTGTTTTATAATCATGTGACCACTTCATAACCAATCATATTGTAACATTTCAATGAAAAACGGAAGTAATGTAATTATATACATATACTAGTTTAACCCCGTCACTTTGCATTGAAGTACCTGTACTAGGTGATGTATTATGTGTGTTAGGGATATCGAATTTGCCTATTTCTACAATTTTTCTATTGATTTTTGGAAGATTTTCGACAGCATGATATTTTTTTTTCATTTTATATTAGGTTGTGAAAAAAATAATTATGATGACGTACCGCAAGCGTACTTCTCCTAACAGCTGAGTTATAATTGCAATCATTTAAAAAAAAGATGGTCTTCCGGAATTAAAATCGTCAAGTCAAAATGACATGCAACCAAATTGATATCAAATAGTGACATGCTTCAACCTCATTTAAAATATACCTTGAAATTCTTTCAAACTTGTTCACATCACGTACATGACTTTTTACTACAACACTAGTGAAGCAGGAACTGCTCACCCTTCCGGAGTACCTGAGTTCACCCCCGGTTTTTAATGGAGTTCGTGTTACTCGATCTTTAGTTCTATGTGTATGTTTTGTAGATCGTTGTTTGTCCTTTTGTACCTTTTCTTTTGGCCATTGTGTTCTATGTTCTTCTTCGATANACGAATTCTGATTATCCCTTTGTCAAACAGAATAGTATAGTTTACATGTAATGCAGTTAGTATGCCTTTAAACCACATAAGGATATTTCTGTTTTTCACACGTTGGAGGGTGGGCGTGTTAGTTACTTTTGGGCATGCGAAATATTAATTGCAAACACTATTGATGGGCTATGCAACTGACAACAATCAGAATAGTTACGAACCCACGATCTATCGCACTCGAGGCGAGCATGCTAACCATTACACCACCGATGTGGTTATTTATTAAATAGCCATGACGTTACTAATATGCTTACCAAATTATTATTAGCCGTTAAAAAGCATACACACAATGCAGTAGACGCAATTGTGAAATAAAAGTCCACCAACAGAAGACATCATATACTTACTGAAGTGCATTTAGAAAAATAATGAGTTTTCTGATTTAACGGAGAGTTGGTAAAGAACCAATTGGAACTGTAACGTGATCGTATGGCAGTTGGATTTATAACTACTTGTTCAATCAGTGCTTATCACCACTAAAGTTATGAGTTCGAACTCGTTCATGGCGAGATCACTCGATACAACATTATTTGATAAAGTTTATCAGTGACTTGTGACAGGTCGGTGGTTTTCTCTGGGTACTCCGTTTTCTTTCATCAATAAAACTGAGCGCCACGATGTAGCTGATATATTGTTGAAAGTGGCGTTAAACACCATAAACCAAACTTATATATGTTAAGAAAAAAGCAACCTGACAACCATCAACAACAATTCCTGATAAATTGTGCTCCTATCATAAGCTTAAAGGGGGACGGGAGAGTGGATGTTTTTCAACACGTCAATACAGTTAGGATAATTATCAGATATCTGAAATTGAAACTTCAATTCAGACAGCAGCTGTAACTGATGTGATAATACAACTTAAACAGCAGCGATAAAACCTTTACGACTATTTACATAATTATATCACACTAAATTCGATATTCAAGTGCTTTTTTGTATTATGTATGTGCTTTTTTGTATTATCATTTATGCTGGGAAATGTCCTTTCCTTTCTGTAAACAGTGTGTGTGTACTTTTCGTTTCATGTATCCAACCCTTCTGCTCAGAATAAAATGTTGACACTTTGTAATAATATACCCTTCCGGAGCACCTGAGTTCAGCTCCGGTTTTTAGTTGGGTTCGTGTTACTTGATCTTCAGTTTTTTTGTTTGTTAAGTTTTGTATATCGTTGTTTGTTCTTTTATCCTTTTTCCTTTGATCATTGTGTTGTCATTTACTTCTTCGATTTACGGATTCTGATTACCCCGTTGGTTTTTCAAATAGGAGTGGACCAATCTTGAGCCAGTTAGGAAAGAGGATATATCTGTGTATATGGGTTAAATGTCCAGGATATACTGGGAAATATATATATATAGTACATAACACATGAAAATGCTTTATTTTGATGGAATTATTAGTGTTTACTATTTTTAAACAGTGTATGCTTAATTTTGGCAATGAGTGACTATACCTAGCGACGAGAACTATACCAGATTGAAACGATTTCCAACGTGCACTATATCAGTCGAATAGATTTTCCCGCGTTATTTTTATTTATTTTTGGCAAGATTTATCTCCGTTAAAATAGACGGCACTGTAGTCTCTTTATCGTTTGCTGTCAATATCGCGAGGTTTGCCAAGCAATATAAACCTCGACGAATTTACCTAGCTTTTTTCTTTAATGTCAAGAATGAGATGTTATGTACAAAACGTATTAATTGTTATTGTCTTCTCCCTCGCGAACAATTTTCGCATAGTGTCACTAAACAACACTATCGGAAAACAGTTCACTCAAGATAATATTACTCTTGTTCTTCGTTTTTCTTATTATTTCTTTTCCCATTTGTGTCTTGTCTCACGTCTTTTCAACCGTTTACAGTGCCATTAATTTTCCTACAAATCACATGACAATATAGACATTTTCTACCTCCATAGTAGAGAGCTTCGAAAACGTGAGAAGGACGTATTATTAGGGAAAAAAGGATGTGACACGTGACATAAAGATAAGACTAAATTACCGAACTCAATATAAGTTCCACGTAAAAGGTGAATGGATCACCATAATAATCGAATTTCATCATTACAAGCAAGGTGTTTACCACCAAGCGGAGCAAAGGTACAGTTTACCTATTATATAATAATGTGATCAATTACATATAAATCATGATCAATTTTATTTAAAACGATATAAAAATAGACAAGAAACAGCTTGAGTCTAAAAATTAACATAAATTATAAATATTGTAACGTGCTCGCCGTTCGTTACCCAGCAGGCACAACAACGTTGAATCAACGTTGAAATTTGGTTGTTACGTTGAACAACCAAAATTCAACGTTGTTTAAACGTTACAATTTCTGCGTTGAATCTATGTTGATATTACGTAGTGGGAACAACGTTGAAAACAGCAACGTTGTTCAACGTTGAACATCCAACCTTCTCAGTTCAAAGGAGATGCAATATTAAAGGGGGAGGGCTTATTTGAAACTCTTGGGTTAGGCTCTTTTTAGGTAGAGAATTCTGGATTTATTTGTTTTTGGTGACTACGATTATTATTTTCATATATCAGTTGGAAACTAGTTGCAATAGTATTTCTCACAGATTGAAAGATAGGCTAAAATAGTTTTTAGCAGTCAGCAAATAATGAAGTTGGTTCAAAAAGAGCAAAAGGCCAACCCCTTCCTAATTTTATTTTCATGCACCCCCCTTTTTTTTCCTGAGACGAATCCCTTAATTTAAATAATAGCCAAATATGTCTCTGTTTCAATTTAATATAAGTCTCTTACTGGGACTTCCTTCTTACTAGTAACCACCATGTATGCGTTGAGCTGTTAATCGAATACGTAGGTAAAATTTCGTTTTATCATTTTTTTATTTTCGCGGACTAGAAACAGGAAGTAACAAAATTCGCACATGCGTATTACCGAGCAGTTCAAATATCGAGAGCGCATATCAACACATTGACAGAGACACGAAGAAGCAGAAGATTTTTAGTATCCTGAAGGTGTTGCTTTTGGTGAAAACTGTTTTGGAGAGGTAATTTGCATATCACTAAACACCA
>MJUT01046855.1:132289-142590 GCA_002080005.1 Gigantidas platifrons
GGACATCATCATCATCTCATTGAAAATTAATTTGTTCTCGCCATGATATAGCGGAAAAAATGTATTACTGAGTTGAGCAGAGCAAAAACTCTCATGTATACGATTAAGGTGCAAGCCTGAGGGATATACTTACCTCAAAAGTAGCGTATTGGGCATCGCGCTGTATGAAAGTCTGGCATTTTCAAGTTGATAAATTTATTAGTGATATAGACGTTCCAATGTAGTCACGAACGTGCGTATAAGTGTACAGTCAGTGATACGTATAATTCAGAACAACTTATGTACTTTAGATCAAAATCAGTTTTTAAGAGATTTAAATGACGATGGAATTTATCGCCTTCATAAGACATCCATTTAAACCGAACATTATGTATCATGTCATCTTCCACGAACCACAAGACGTACAATGGCGTTTTATTTTATGCTTTGTCCATTTATTCAGGCATTCGATGTGTACCTTTGGAAAAGACACTTATTTTAAATTGTTAATAACTTTTTAAAATGATGAGTGACGGGAGCAAATTTATTGAGAAGATGAAATGTGACAAAATACACATTATGTTATCAAATACATTTCATAATGTTTTTACACGAAGGAAAAGATTTTTTTAAGCTTAAATGTTTCATTTAACACTGTTATTTATTTAGTAATATATATAACAGTGTTATATGAAAAATTTTAATTTCATGAAAAAAAAATATATATGAACAACGAACGCTCCCATATATACTTTGGAGGATATATATTCATGACATTTTAATATTACAACATATTGCTAATATTTTAATATTAAACATTTATATCTATATTTTCTTTACTTAAAAATATATATTAATGTAAATGCTGATATTTCATAATTTCAATTTCTCTATCAGGTAATATTTTCAAAATTTTTCTATTTACTGTTTTCTTCTTTCTATTAAAAGTATGAACTATATTTACTAGTTTACTTACATGTAATATCATATATATCAAATCAGATTAGGGGATGCCGTGGTCGTGGTCGTGGTCGTGATCGTATGGGCGAGGTCTACAACATTATGTGATAAAGTTTCTCTCTGACTTCCGACAGGTCCGTAGTTTTCTCAAGGTATTCCAGCTTCCTCCACCATTAAAACTGACTGCCACGATATAACAGAAATATTGTTGTAAACACTTCCCGGTCCTTTCCTCATTCACGACTTATTATCGGGTTTGTAACTAGAGTAACACGGCGGTTGCCACTAGTGCAGCAGGAACTGCTACCCTTCCGGAGCACCTGAGTTCAACCCCGATTTTAGTGGGGTTCGTGTTACTCGATCTTTATTTTAATATGTATGCTTTGTAGATCGTTGTTTGCATGTCCTTTTGTACTTTTTCTTTTGGTAATTGTGTTGTCTGTTCTTCTTCGATATACGGATTCTGATTACCCCTTTGGTATCTTTAAATTGTTCTTGAAAGTGGCGTTAAACAACATTAAGCAAACATCAAGTCAGATGCACTGGTCAATTTCTTATTTAGAATCTGAAATACAAATGTGCTCTTACGCGGTCGGTGACGGTTCAAATATTAAATTTCCAAAATAAGTACATGTAAATTAAATAGATATACATATCAAATGTGTGTTGTTTACATATATATTTATATTTAGACCTTACTGGTCAAGTTTCTATGTTTAGCCACTTTCAGTTTCACTTTCATTTTGATTGTACTTTCACTTCCTTTTTTGACCATTGCCTGTTTCCTGTTTTATTGTGTACCACAATGTCATTGCACCAATGCGAAGTTTAAATCAAGCTGTAACCTTTTCATCAGTTTATGACAGATCAATATGTAAGTTAAATTATAATTTTCAAGGTCTATATTTTATATGCGTATATGTATTTTTTGCGGAAAAATATTAATTTTGATGTTTTTGATAGCCGAATATTTTCTTGCATTTTTCTTATCATTTTAATTGTAGGGAACCCCGTCTGATAAATATTTATAATGTTTCTGACATCTTTATCACTGTCAATTGATTTGAATTAACCGTTTTCACTTTTTTTTATGAAAGAAAGTCAAATAATTGCTATTTTTAATATACACAACATTCGTCTATAAATTTTGCCAAACTTTGTATTTTATATTGTTATATTTTTGTATTTTCGACTTGACAAATAATTTGTTCAAAGTAGTTATGGTACTTACATTTTTCTTTGTAGCTTTTTACCACGTGCACACATATCAACACATCATGTCAACCTTCAATAAATCATGTTATATTGGACATATGGTGTTATTTTGAGCCCCGGTAAACTATCTGCTAAGTACCTAGCGGAAAAGTAAAAATATATTCATGACAGACACCCGTGAAAAGCGTACAAGACAGCTAACAATTAAAGGACAGACAATGTTTGATGAACAGCAGGAACAATTAAAAGAAAGGTGCGAAAATATTTTGATAAACATTGAAGATCTTATGATCACAGTTCCGTCTTGTCACAAATTAGAAAATATTCGACAGTTAAACAAAGATATTGAAGCCTATTACAAAAGCTTTTGTCGCCGTTCTGAAGAATACAAAGGATATTTATCTAGAGCCAACACTGTAGAATCTCAGAAGTTTCTTACAGACCATACTGATAATTTTACAAAATGTGTTGAAACTTTTAGAAAAGTGAGTTCTGAAATTAAGAAGAAAAAACTTGAATTCGTTGAACAGTTGTCTGAAGTAAGTGAATCTTCAATAGCATCAGCAGCTAGTATAAAGCGAGCTAAGGTAGAAGCTGAAAAGGTGCGTCTTGAATTTATAAAAAAGGAAAGTGAACTTCTGAAACAAAAGGCAGCATTAGAAGCAGACATTTGTGTTATTAACCAAGAAAGTAAAGTTGCAGCAGCAGAAGTAGAGGCGCGTGTCCTTGAACAGGGCGAACAAGAACATGAGTTGCCTTCAGTGTATGAAGATAAGCATGGGGAAATCCATAAGTATGTTCAAAATCTTCATGTAAGTGAACAACAAACTACATTTATTTCAACTTTGTCAAATCAACGACCAAACTTTTATGTGTCAGCTCCATCTGCTCCTCAAACTACAAACGTTCTTACAAGTCAACCAAGTGTTCATCAGATCCCAAATGTGACTAATACTGTATTTGCGGCAGTTCAAAGTCAGCCTAATTTTCAACCATCTGTACCGCAACATTCTATGCAAAATGACTCTATTTCATCAAATGCTCTTCTACACAATGCAATGTCTGATATCACACGATTCATGTATAGAAAAGACTTTTTGTGAACTTTGACGACAAACCTGAGTCTGATGAATCATGGAGAGCTTCATTTCAAAGTGTTACAAGGGAACTAGGTGTTACTCCATTTGAGGAGATGGATCTTTTAGTCAAATGGCTAGGACCGGAATCGTCTAAATTTGCTAAAAGCATCCGTGCTGCTAATGCTCATGATCCGCCTTGAGGCTTACATAGGATTTATGATCGTTTGCAAGAGCGTTACGGAAGACCGAAATGGTGGAAAGTGCAATGAAGCGTAAGCTGAATTCGTTTCCTACACTCACAAACAAAGACAATGTGAAACTGTATGATCTCTTGGACATACTTACTGAAATTGAGTCTGTTATGTTGAATCCACAGTATGCTACTCTGTTAAGTTACTACAATTCTTCGTCTGGTGTTATACCGATTGTATCCAAGTTGCCTCACTTCTTACAAGAGAAATGGACAACATTAGCTTCATCTTACAAGAAAACTCATCAAGTGTCGTTTCCACCATTCAGCTTTTTCGTCCGTTTCATTCGAGATATTTGTGAAATTCGCAATGATCCTGCATTCTCTCACAGTAATTACAACCAATCAGCTGCTAATAAAACTCGTCCTTCAGTGATTTCTTGGAGATTAGACATTACATCTAACAATTCAAATCGTTGTCCTAAACACAAAGCTGGACATACTCTAAATGACTGTCGAGGATTTAGAAAGCGTTCTCTACAAGATCGTCAGAAGTTTCTTCGTGAAAACAGAATCTGTTTTAAATGTTGTGAGTCAAATGAACATATTGCAAAAACTTGTACAGCAAATGTAAAATGTCAAATATGTGGCAATATCCGTCACGCTACAGCTATGCATATTGACCGATCTGCTCAGAATCTGCAACCAACTTCAATACAAAGAACTACAACAGATGACGGCTGGGAGACTCATACAGACAATATAACTTCTAGATGTACAACTTTATTTGGTGATTTACGTATTGGTCGTTCTTGTGGGAAAACAGTTATTGTTGATGTGTACTCAGTAGCAGCCCCCAACAAAACTATGAGAGTTTATGCTGCTATAGACGATCAAAGCAATCGTACTTTAGCCACTCCAGAACTATTAGATCGACTTGGAATTCAAGGAAAACATGTATAATTCAACATGTCTTCATGCTCTGGCAATTCTACTTTGACTGGCAGACTTGCCAACAATATATGTGTTCAATCAATTGATGGCGAATCTACATTTGAATTACAAGATGCAATTGAATGTGACTCTATTCCGAGTGACTTACCTGAGGTTGCAACTCCTGACGTTGCCTCTGCGCACTCACATCTTCGTCGTATTGATCCATACTTACCTGCTCTTGAACCTAGCATCAAGGTTGAACTTTTGATCGGTCGTGATATACCTGAGATTCATCATGTACATGAACAAATTCTTGAAGATAAAGGAAAATCTTTCGCTCAAAAACTGCCACTAGGATGGGTGATTATCGGAGAAGTATGTCTGGGTAAAGTACATGCCCCCACCGAAATCTGTGTTCGTAAAACTCATGTTCTCAACGATGGACGAAGTACTACATTTGCGTTATGTGAATATAACATTAAGATAAGCAATCTCAAAGATGACATTTTTGTGAGAACTTCAAATGATAACAAAGTAGCACCATCTGTTGAGGACAAACAATTTCTTTCTTTGATGAAAAGTGACTTTCAACAGGATGATACAGGTCATTGGTCAGCGCCGTTGCCGTTCAAGCAGCCTAAACCTCCTAAGCCTAACAATCGTCTACAAGCCTGGAAAAGAGCTCAGATTCTTGACAATAGTTTGCGTAAGAATCAGAACAAACTTGATCATTTCATAACATTCATGGATAAAGTGTTGAAAAGTGGTGCAGCAGAAATAGGACCTAAAGACATACCTGGAGAATGTTGGTATCTCCCTCTTTTTAGGGTGAAACCAGATCAAATAAGAGGAGTTTTCGACTCGTCTGCTATTTTTGAAGATGTTTCTTTGAATAGTCTTTTGATGTCCGGACCGGATCTCACTAACAACTTGGTTGGAGTACTTATGCGTTTTCGTAAAAATGCAGTGGCAATTACAAGTGATGTTGAACAAATGTTCTATCAGTTTCGTGTGACAGAGAATCATAGAGACTACATAAGATTCTTTTGGTATCAAGACAATGACTTTTCTAAACCTCTCATTGAATATCGTATGACATCTCATGTTTTTGGCAACACACCTTCTCCTGCTGTAGCTACTTACGGTCTTCGGCAAGCTGTTGCGAAATCTGATGAAGATGTAAAGTCTTTCGTTTGTGATGACTTTTATGTGGATGATGGCCTCACGTCTTTGACCGATAAGGAGCAGGCAATCAAGCTTGTGAAGAGAACACAAAAATCCTTGATGGATAACGGTCATATTCGATTACATAAAATTGTATCTAACAATTTTGATGTCATGAAAGCTTTCTCAACTGATGAACTAAGAAAAGACTTGAAAAATTTAGATTTGTATTCTGACATTTTGCCTACTCAGCAAAGTTTAGGTTTATCCTGGGATCTTCACTCTGATAAATTCATATTTCATTTGAATGACAATGAAAAACCAGCTACCCGCACAGGTCTCTTATCGACTATCAATAGTATATTCGATCCGTTGGGTTTTATATCACGAATAGTTATCAGTGGAAAAATTCTCCTTCGTGAAGTAGTTCCACCAGGAACTGACTGAGATGAACCTCTTAGTACTGAGCATGCAACTAAATGGCGACTGTGGCTTGAATCTCTGAAATCTATCAGTAGTTTTGAAATTCCACGTATGATCGTTCCTGTATCTGTGTCATTGGTTAACCATCTTGAAATCCACATTGTTTGTGATGCGTCTGAAGAAGCAATATCTGCTGTGGCATATCTTAAAGTAATTGATGATTCAGGAGCAACATCATTAGGTTTTCTTGTGGGAAAGTCTAAGCTAGCACCTCTGAAAGGTCACACTATCCCTAGACTGGAACTGCGCGGTGCAGTACTCGCTACATAATTAGGTGAAACTATTTGTAATCATATGAATTTGTCTTATCAGATTTGTCATTATTACACAGACAGTCAAGTTGTGCTGGGATACATTTCCAATACCACACGTCGATTTTATACTTATGTTGCAAATCGTGTGGAAAAAATTCACAATATATCAAAACCGTCTCAGTGGTCATACATCTCAACAGGTAAGAACCCAGCTGATGCCGGAACTAGATTTTCAAGTTCACCAGATATGACACTTGTAAACCGTTGGAATACAGGTCCAACTTGGACATTGTCACAAAAATCTAATGATGCTGATGAGAATTGTTATCCGTTAGTCTTGCCAAATGATGACAAGGAAATCCGTTCTGAAATTGTGTCTTTGAAAGTTCGTATAAGTGATCCGAAAATTGATTGTCATCGATTTAGCAAATTTTCGAGCTGGAAATCTCTTGTAAAGGCAGTTTCGTTTTTGAGACATTTTATTCAACTTTGGCGATCAAAACATGCTAGTAAACAATTGTGTGTAGACAAAGATGATCCAGGTTTTCGTAAGGACACAGAAACTTTCATCATTCGTCAGATTCAATGTGAAGCATTTGAGAAAGAATTAGAAAATTTGAAAGTACAAAAACCAATTCAAAAGGATAGTGCTATTTTGAAACTAGATCCGTTCATGGATAGTGAAGGTGTTCTACGTGTTGGAGATGGATTAAAACATTCAAATCTGTCACTTGGTGAGAAAAATCCTATTCTTATACCTAGAAGTCATGTTATCGCCAATCTCCTTGTTTCTTATTATCATGAACTAGTTAGGCATCAAGGACGACACATTACGGAAGGCAAGATTAGAAGTGCTGGACTTTGGATAACTGGCCTAAAGCGTCTAGTATACTCTGTAATTTGTAAGTGTGTACTGTGTCGTAGATTCCGTGGCAATATTACTACCCAGAAAATGTCTGATTTACCGGAAGAAAGACTCAAATTTTGTCCACCATTTACTTATGTCGATGTGGACTGCTTTGGTCCTTGGGGTATTGTGACAAGACGGACTCGTGGAGGAAGTGTCAACTCCAAACGTTGGGCTGTCTTATTTTCTTGACTCTCTTGCAGAGCAGTTCACATAGAGGTCATTGAAGAGATGAGCACCTCATCTTTTATTAATGCATTACGCCGTTTTATGGCTATCCGAGGCAAAGTAAAGGAATTCTTCTCTGACAGAGGGACAAATTTCATAGGCGGAGCAAAAGAACTCGGAATTCCAGCAATTTGTGTTGAAGACAGAACTTTGAAAACCTTTCTCAATGATCAAGGTACTGTGTGGAAATTTAACACCCCATATTCTTCACATATGGGATGCCCATGGGAAAGACTTATAGGCATTGCTCGCCGGATTATTGACTCTATTTTGTATGATGCTAGACATAAAAGACTTTCGCATGAGGTTCTGTGTACATTTATGGCAGAGACATCAGCGATAATGAATTCTCGTCCGTTGGTTCCTATTTCATCAGACTGTGACTCACCATGTGTTTTATCTCCAAATGCCTTGTTAACTACCAAAACTAACGATTGTGTAGATAACTTTAGTAATCTTGACACTCGTGATATATATACCTCACAATGGAAATTCGTTCAAGTTTTAGCTGAACAATTTTGGTCTCGTTGGCGTCGTGAATATTTACAGACTTTACAATCACGACGAAAGTGGCAACAAACTCAAGAGAACATTCAGGAAGGTGACCTCGTAATTCTCAAAGATGGTGATCAACATAGAAACAATTGGCCTTTAGGACTTATTGAACATGTATTTCCTAGTGATGACAATCTTGTTAGGAAAGTGCTAGTAAGAACAATCATAGATGGACAACCTCGTGTATATGTAAGACCAATTACACAGACTGTTATTTTGTGTCATAATGGACTATAATTGACTTGTTGCTATCAAGTTGTTTGTCTATTGTATTTTTGATATTAGTTAGGTAAACTAATTTTGGGTTTCTTAATATTTACAGTGTTACGTTATTCATTTTATTTTTTGTTGTATGTAGTGATATTTTCATATCAGACGGGGAGTGTGCTTTTTACATATATATTTATATTTAGACCTCACTAGTCAAGTTTCTATTTTTAGCCACTTTCAGTTTCACTTTCATTTTGATTGTACTTTCACTTCCTTTTTTGACCATTTCCTGTTTCCTATTTTATTGTGTACCACAATGTCATTGCACCAATGCGAAGTTTAAATCAAGCTGTAACCTTTTCATCAGTTTATGACAGACCAATATGTAAGTTAAATTATAATTTTCAAGGTCTATATTTTATATGCGTATATGTATTTTTTGCGGAAAAATATTAATTTTGATGTTTTTGATAGCCGAATATTTTCTTGCATTTTTCTTATCATTTTAATTGTAGGGAACCCCGTCTGATAAATATTTATAATGTTTCTGACATCTTTATCACTGTCAATTGTTTTGAATTAACCGTTTTCACTTTTTTTTATGAAAGAAAGTCAAATAATTGCTATTTTTAATATACACAACATTCGTCTATAAATTTTGCCAAACTTTGTATTTTATATTGTTATATTTTTGTATTTTCGACTCGACAAATAATTTGTTCAAAGTAGTTATGGTATTTTCATTTTTCTTTGTAGCTTTTTACCACGTGCACACATATCAACACATCATGTCAACCTTCAATAAATCATGTTATATTGGACATATGGTGTTATTTTGAGCCCCGGTAAACTATCTGCTAAGTACCTAGCGGTAAAAAAGGGGAAATCAGAAGCGTAAGTCAAGGACTGACAATATAATGGCCAGAAAAAGAAACGACAAACAATGGTCTACAAAACACTGCTCAGAAAACTAAAGATTGAGCACAAAAACCCCTAATACAAACCGGGTTTATCTGGAAGGGTTAGCAGTTCCTGCTCCACTAGTGACTCCCGCCATGTTACTGTTAAACGACACGAACATAATCTGATATAGAAATAGTGGTAGACACCAGTATACGAAAATAAATACAAAGAACATAAATAAAACATAACCTCTACCAAAGGAAACACACAATGATTTCCAATGTATGCATAATTTAAGCTTTGACAATTTTCGTATTCAGACATTAAATGTAAAAGATAAAACATATTTAGGTTAAATATATATATATATATATATATATCAACAATTCACACAGGTAATTAAATTATTTTAATTCCTCTAAAAATAAAACTTAAAATTTTAGTTAATGATTGAAATTATCATATCACTTAATGAAATGTTGCTCATTATCAACCAAGGATTGAATAAAATTTCTTGGGGTAAAACATTTAATGAGATACCAAGATTCATCTTAGAAACTGAAGAGTTTCTTCAGTGACACAAAACTAAAAGTCTCTTTTTAACAGACTACTTTTATAAGTAGTCCTTCAACAAAGGTTATCAAGAAAGAATTAAAATATTAAAGATACCACAGAGGGAATCAACAATCGTAAATAGAAGAAGTACAGACATTACCATGGCCAAAAGTTTGAAGATACCAAAGAGGTAATCAGAAGTCGGAAATAGAAGAAGTACAGGCATTGTAATGGCCAAAAGTTTGAAGATACCATGTCATGTTTCTTTTGACCATTGTGTCGTCTGTCCTTCGATATGCGGATTCTGATTGCCCTTTGATATCTTCAAATTCTTCTCACGTCTGTCGTGTTAGGCTTGTGAGTAAGAGTCGGTGACAATTACAGTTCGGGCATCCATACAACTCAATTTATTCTGCGTTGGTTGATACTACTGAATCATCTTGTAAATGGGGCAAAATTTACAATGAAAGAATTAATTTAAAATGTTTCAACAATGTAAAAGCCACTGATGAACATTTTGTCTACTTTAGGACCAACCCATTTATTGAATGAACCATTTTCTTTCAGAAGTACAGTCACAGTATGTATAGATCAGAGATGCATCTCCAAAGATTAGACAATTAATGGTAAGTATTTTGAAGCGTTTCTATGTAATTAGTGTTTTTTTTTTTTTTTTTTTTTTT
>MJUT01046855.1:142811-154735 GCA_002080005.1 Gigantidas platifrons
GCAAGTTAAATGGTCGGTCCCTTAGCCAAGCTTAATTTTTTTTCAGCTGGGAGGGGGGAGGAGGGAAATCATTCTTCTGGAACTTCCCAACCAAAGGACACAAGGACATGACAGGCAAATTCTGAGTCGGTTCAGTGAATTTATTTACTGTGTTTGACCAAATGTCTGATAAACCGTCCAGGAATCTAACCTTTGTATTGTTGTTTTTGGTCCAATATTATTATTACCCTTTCTACAAATCTGTATATGATGGTGATTTTCTCTAAATAAAAATATTAAATGATAAAAAAAAATGATTACCCTTTCTTGCTTACGCTCGTACAGGTACAACGTACCTGCCTCATATCAAACTGAACTAGTGATTACAATACCACTATCAGCTTTTTAACGAAATTTCACATCTCTAGTAACCAAATTTGTATGTTCAGGCAAAGTTGGTAAATAATTATATGTACATGTACATAAGCATAAAGTTTTGCACATGTTTGCTCATCCAAGACCAAGGATATCTAAGTGATTATCTTTGCGAGCTTTTCCAGGCAGTGCCTGTTTCATATTAGATTGTATTGACAAAAGCAAAAACACCAAAATCACTAGATTAAATACTTTATTTTAAGCAAGTTTAATAGCGAGCACAGAGAGCTCTACAGCAACATGGGCATGCGCATGGAACACACATTCTGCCTAATGATGAGATTGAAATCCTTTCGTCCGGAAGTTGATAAAACTTGGCGTGTCACGGAGAGAATGCAAAAAAATAAAAATAAGTCTCCAATATAAATAATTTTAAAACTAAAATGACATCATGAACTTCTAAAAATCGTATTTAAGTAACAAAAGACAATAAAAGGTGCTTACATTGTTAAATTAATCAGAATGACATCTCGCTATCAAAGTCATGACGTCATGTTATTCATAGACCAAAGCCGTCATACTACATTTCGCGGAATTTTAATTTATGTGATTTTTCTACCTCGGGATATGCAAGAATACATTTTTATGTTCAGTATTGCATTAGAATGGGGATAATTGCACAGGCACTCGTTTCATATATATAGACGTAGATAGTAAACATATATATATATGAAACAATGATCCATAGACGTACATAGTAAACAAATATATATATGAAACAATGATCCATAGACGTATATAGTAAACAAATATATATATATGAAACGAGTGCCTGTGGATAATTGTATTATATTTTAAACAAGTTGTCCCTGCTACTTTCGTCCCTAACTGAGTTCAAAAACCAAAGAAATATTTAAAGGCGAGGAACTTGTAACAATGAATAAATCTATTTTTACGGGTCAAAACATATATTTTTAAATGCTATCATTTTTTTAAAGAAAAATTAATATTTGCCGATCTTTGCTAGCTACGGCTCATACGCCTACAAAAATTCGTCTGCTAAATTCAAGCAAAATATTCTGACATTTCGATTTGAAATCATTGTAAATCTACAAAAAACAGCAAAAATGGCAAGTTTTGGGAATATATGGAGTGTTTTTCATTTAACAACACATGAAAAAATTAAAATTGACCAAAATTACCAACAAAAAAAAAACATACAAAGCATTGCATAACACGACATTTTTTCCTGGAATGACTTCTGTATTGTAAAAAATATCACCAGATCAAAGCAAAGCATTCTTCATTTGTTGACCTCCGATATCGATGTTCCCCATAAAACTGTATTACATTACAAAAAAAATAGATAAATAAAAAATGAAAATGGAAGTTAAATTTTGCAAACACCGATGAGTTTCACGAACGTGTTACGTAGTGAGTGAAACGAAAGTCCCCCATACGCTATAAAACTACATTACTAGAAAGAAATATGAAAGTATTTTTTCTTCAATTGAGTTTCATGAATGTAGTGAGTGAAACGAAAGTCTTCAAATGATTGCCAAGGGAGTGTCGGAGGGACTATTTCACATCCCAAAAGATGTATCCCCCAGCACGTTACTACAACACTTGATGCTCTAAAATCTGTCAAAAATACTTCAGCAAAACAGTTCTATACATTTTAAGTATGACAAGCAAAATCTATACTAATTTAACACGTTTAAGGGAACATTCCATCCAAAAGAACTTCTAAATTTTGTTTCAAATAGCAGAGCAAGAGGTGGACAAAATGTCACAACATAAATGCAATATTGGTGTTCAAATGCTTTATAGTCAACCTGCACAATATACAAACATACAACCTTATTTGATAATTATAAATATTGATGTCGCTTGTCAGAGTAGAGAGCAAACAAAAACAAACTTACCTTGACGGCTTCTTCGTTTTTTATCAATCATTCATCCCCTTGGCATATATTTCATACGGATATTTCAGAAATAATGCAATCCCTAAACTCGTGAATAATACATGTGTTTATGAAACAAGAACGAAATCATAGAAAAGTCTGGGAAACAAGTTTCAAAAACAAAGTTATTCCGGCACTTATATTATTTCTCAAAACATACATGTATCGAATTCATCATAGCACCCACAGCATATTTGTATTCATGTTCATTGCAAAAACTTTGAAAATCATAGTAAATATCAATTTGCACTATTTTCCGCCAATGTGCCAGTGCCAAAAAACTAAAGTGACTCATGAGGTCATGACGAACTCGCGAGCCCAGGTGCCTCAATGAGTTAGGTCGTTGGATCTAGCAACTCATACAAGCTTATCACCAATACTGCGTGGGTTCGCGCACGGCTTTGTAAATTACAAAAAAGCGTGCACACGACTCGCAACCGCAAGTGATAAAGTTTATACCAGTTGCTTGCCCAGGTTCTCTCCGGGTAGTCCGGCTTCCTCCACCACTAAAACTGGTCGCCATGATATAGCTGAAACATTGTTGAAAGTGGCATTAAAACACCAAAAATCAAATCAAATCATGACGAACTCTCCTCATTTGTTGTTGGAAATTGGGTCCCATTCGGGGAAACACTTTGGCGTCGTACCTAAATATGATTAGGAAATCGGGTCAAAGTGCGATAACTCCGACAAAAAAGTTCACAAAGGAATTCGAATTTTTTAACACACAAATCCTATGGTTATTCTGAAAAGTGTATGCGCGCATGCGTGTGTCTGTGATATGGGAAAAAGGGGAAGGGCTTGCGAAAACAGTCATTGGACGCTCTGGTCACGTTTCCGTTTTTTTTTTCTTCCTCTATTTGAGCTTGAAATTAAAGACACAACCGATACAATTAAGGGACCTACCATTTAATCTAAAGGGGGAGGGGGCATGGTGTTTTTGCCAACAAAAAAATAATCTGATGCTGAATTTTGAGCCTCGTCAGCGAACGATTGTAATCTTACCCTCGGGTGTCGGAGATTTCCCTGTCTTGCACGTTTGCCTGTGTTACATTCTATATCTCTCAGATGGGTACTGATTTGGGTTTGTTGTAGAGTTGTTAATGTTTCTTTCCCCTTAACGGACGTGACTACCACCGGACTGACCGTGACCGATACGGCGGGTGTGTTGCAACAGGCATGAACTGCTTACTCTTCCGGAGCACCTGGGTTCACTCTCATTCATCGAGAGTTCGTCTCACTCGCATTTGTTTGTACTATATGTATTTTCTGTTTTGTGTCTTTTGTGTTGTTTATTGTTCAGTTGTTTCCTAGGTTTGTATAATGTCCATAGATTGGCCCTTTGGTTTATATAATGTCCTTAGATTGCCCCTTTGGTTTATATAATGTCCTTAGATTGCCCCTTTGGTTTATATAATGTCCTTAGATTGCTCCTTTGGTTTATATAATGTCCTTAGATTGCTCCTTTGGTTTGTGTAATGTCCTTAGATTGCCCCTTCGGTTTATATAATGTCATTAGATTGCTCCTTTGGTTTTTCTTTCCTTTCTTTGTTATATCATTGTTTAACAATAGATTCAATAGATATCGCATGGAAACCTACATGTTTATTTTGACAAAGTCAAATCGCCGTAAAAGTAGCAACAATTGCAAAGGACCTCATAGAGAAGATATCGACTAAGTTTGGTCAAATTCTTTTCAGTAGTTCTCAAGAAGATAAAAATGTGCTAACAAACAGATGACGGACGCCAAATGATGACAAACAATCACACTGGCCTTTGGTCAGGTGAGCTAAATATAGCCCCGAAAAAATGCACATCTATATACCAGTATATAGTGATTAACCCATCCCACGTTTTGGGTCTAAACATGAGTTGATTTGGTGTCGGTTACTGAGTTAAACCACAAATTGCTTTATTAATAAATGTTTAACAGATAATAAAATTTCAGACATTTTTATGTTTTCAACCAACAGTATATGAAAATTGTTGACTTATTGTTAATTTTATATGGAAATTGTTGACTATTATTATTATAAGAAACTTGGTTGAATCAGTAAATTGTATTCAAATCAATTACAGTTGTTGAATGTAATTTAATGTCGGGTACCTATAAAGTGCGAAACGAAATAGAAACGAAGCAAACGAAACGAAGCGAAACGAGACAAAACGAAACGAAACGAAATGAAACGAAACCAACGAAAGCAAAACGAAATCAACTAAAGCAAAACGAAATAGACTGATACGAAGAAAATGGAAGGAAAAAATCGAAAGACAAAACGAAATAAAGAAATAAAAAAAAGAAGATAATTCGATTTTTTAAATACAATAGTTTTGATTTATTATAGCCCATCTTGCATGTCTGTCCGTTACAGTACTCCTCACGTACATTACCCGCAACTCAATTCAAGCCGGGTTTGCAGGCCGACAAACTTTCAGAAGTTCAAATGTCATATTTTTATTTGTGTTTGTGTGCATGTGTCAGTATATGAATTATAGATTTTCTGGAGTGTGTATATAGAAAAAAGGGGGTATATGAGGGGGCCTGAGCTGGAAATCCTGAACTTAAAAACCCCAAATTCCTTAATTAAAAAAAGAGCAAAACGAAATCAACGAAAACAAAACGAAATAGAAAATGGCAGAAAAAAAATAATAGGGGCCTAAAAGAAATCAAACCTATTTTCACAATTGTGATGCTAGACTACTTCCCACACATGTCTTTCATCGGGAGAGGACATGATTTGTCACCACTGAGCAAGAATACTATGCATTTATTCAGCGGGAATCTGTCCCTTTGACTTGGTGCTTCTTTTAAATTTTTAGTGATTTTACAAAATTATTAAAGTGGCCAGTAATTTTACATTATTACTGAAAATTTCAGTAATTTTACAAAATTACTAGTTTTTCTAATTTACTGTAACCACAGTCGCTTGAATTTCAATGATTTAAATAAAGAAAGAGTAAAAAAAAAGGGTATATATATATATAGTATATAGGGGAAGTTATGAAATGCATTTTTGCGCCAAAATGTAAACAATCGTAATTAGGCCTAAACGGACGCCAAGTGATACGCTTCGTGGATATTTTTCTACACTAGACATGTTTTTTTTATTCATCCGTATTGTAAGAACCTTCATTGCGAGCATTTTACAAACGTATGAGCCATTTTTTCACTGACGTTCAGCATCTGAGTTTGTTACAGTTGCCATGGTGGTACTCTTCAGCAAGTGGATGAGAAATACTATTTCAAAGCATCTGTAAAATCATAAATTTAGCGGTAATCACTTCATATGAATTTTAATCGATTAATTAGATCATTTAAGAAATTTAGAAAGCAATATTTGACTGTTCAATGTTTCGCTTGTGCGAATATAAGGGGAGATAATCTACAAAGTTGAATTGGCGCAAAATATAAAAATGACACCAAAATTCGACGATGACGTTTTCTAGCTTGCTTCATGGTAAGAAAAACAGATCAAAGCCTTGCTTCTGCATACATTTTAAGTAGGGGTACACAACTTTACCTATGTGCTAGATATTTTGAGTCCCTTGATGTCTTGTCCTGATCCGGAAAATTTCCGTTGTTGACTCGAAATTAGAAAACTTTTCATTCACTGCTGAAGAGTACCACCATGGCGACTGTAACAAACTCAGATGCTGAACGTCAGTGAAAAAAATGGCCCATACGTTTGTAAAATGCTCGGAATGAAGGTTCTTATAATACGGATGAATAAAAAACATGTCTAGTGTAGAAAAATATCCACGAAGCGTATCACTTTGCGTCCGTTTAGGCCTAATGACGATTGTTTACATTTTGGCGCAAAAATGCATTTCATAACTTACCCTATATACTATATATATACAATATTTTTTTTACTCTTCCTTTATATAGATCATTGAAATTCAAGCCACTTTGCTCTAGCATATATACTGGCCAGACAGAAATGCTGTGCTCGCATCTAGGCAATGCCTACTCAATATTATTTGCATCATGAATTAATTTTTAATGCTTCAATTTCAAACTATTTAAAAAAAACATCTTTTGAAATTTTTCAGGCAAAACAATTACACCGAAAAAGCTCAAATACTGTACTTTCTTAATCTGGTTTACTTTTTAAGCTCAGTTGGCCTATGACAAAAACATGTGCTTTATTGACCTTTGACCGGCCTTATGTGACGTATTAGGACGCCATTTGGAAAAAGGATATTAAACAAATATGGGTCAGTGTGTTATTATTATCGATCTTTTTTCCATGGAACTTTACACATGTGAGCAAGAATAGATGAGGAACATAATTGCAAAGAAAACAAATTTTACTTTTCAAACATGAAAAAAATAACTAAACATTATTCAATGACTGACCGACTTATTGTCATACGGGGATATAGCCAAAGATCTTCTCTTTTAGTGAAATGATGTATGTTCCTCGTGGTTCCTGACGTTCAAATAGAAGCGCATCAGCAGACCGCCGTATTTTATCCTGAACTTTATACTAATACTAATAACTTTATTGCAAAACAAGAAACCCTGACGGGCAATGCAAATTACAACAAGTAATGACAAGTTGACAACAACATACAGTAAGAATCATTCAAATCAAGTTTAAATTTATATACATGTATATACATATAGATAACTGACCAATGCGGGCCCTATTTTCCCAACTCCATATATCACTGGGGTAAAGCTGATGACCGTAGCTGTAAATTACGATCATCCCAAGATGGCGGACATGAAATTAGGTAAGAATCTTTTTTGTCGATTAAATTGTTTCTATAATGTATTTTAAATGACACAAGCATTAGTACGATAGTAATATATGAACTTTTCGCAAGGAAATCACAAATTACGACTGAAAAATGTATATGAAAGAGAAAATCCAATTTAAAAAAATCGCTAAGATGACCGTAACTGAAAATTGCAATTACGGTCATCTCAGTTTTCAGTTACGGTCATCTTAGCGATTTTTCACAATAGGATGTTCTCTTTCATATACATTTTTCAGTGGTAATGTGTGATTTCCTTGTGACATGTTCATAGATTACTATCGTACCAATGCATGTGCCATTTAAAATACATTACAGAAACAATTTAATCCACAAAAAAGATTCTTATCTGATTCCATGTCCACCATCTTGGGATCACCGTAATTGTAGTTACGGTCATCAGCTTTATCCCAGTGATACTAGATTGCTTTATATAGTCGACAACATTGGATAAAATATCTTCACTGGGATATAAAATAATTTTACGTTTAACGATTGAGTCAAGCTGATTGAAATCAGGATAATAGTTTTCAATTTCTTGTATCAGACTGTTTCGAATATTATAATTAATATGACAATGCAGGAAACATGTTTCTGATCACCAATACTTTGCAAACTTTACAAATTCTGTGTTCTCTTGGAATTTTCTGATAAATATAAAAAAATATATAGTATTATCCTTCGTGATGTAAAGATTGTTTGTGCAGTAATACTATGTTCTTTATTTATCACACATTACATCCATAGAAGGGTCAAATGCTACATATAACTAAGTTAGTTTATATACTGGGACAAAATGTGTGACTGGAGGCTTTAATTTTCAAATTGTTTAAAAATGCCTTGAATATGCAAAATCTTGTTTACATTTAAGTAAATTTTCAATCTTCGTCTTGTGAACCCTTTGTTGCCAGTTTATTTTATTCAATTTTGAACACGAAAGCGTATTTGCATCCACTTAGAAAGACCAGGCCCGGAGCTTCCAAGATTGGGTTGCTCAAAACGTTAGTGATGTCCACTGGTTAAAATGTTAAAGGAATACTCCAGTCAGTTGACAAGTTGCTTTAATTCAATTCATTATAACTTTTTATTCGTAAATAACTTATTATTTAAAAACAACCACCTTTATTAACATTAATATACCCATTTAGAAATATGAATATTTATCGTAGTGTAAGCGGCCATGACACCTATTCATGTGACGTCAGAGGTCTGGATCATGTTAGTTGAATAAATAACATGTATCTGACTCTTCCCAACATCGTGCCCGTTTTGTTATGTTTTAATAGCAGATCAACTGCTATACAATGTTTATAATTGTATATCGTTCTAATTTTGTTCTTAATATTCCCATCCCTTGTTACATTTTCAAAAAACAAAGGAATTTATTTGCAAAAGATGGGGGTCTACGTATAATTTCATGTTTTACGTGATTGGTCGTAGGTTAAATAACTGTCAGTTTTAACTCGTTTTATGCTTACACATGTTTTTTTTTTCCCCAATGTTGTCGTACTTTCCCATGTTTTTCGAGGTCACTGATCGATGATCATGTGTTGACAGGGGAGGCCTAGTCCTGTCCTGATCGGTAATTACACCAAAACAATCAGTTCTCATATTTCCCTTTTCGTTAGTGCAATAAAATGATTAACATGAAGTCATAATGATTTTGTAAATATCAAAAGATAAATTTATTCGACGTTATTTTACGAATTACATAATTTTTAATGCTAAAATTGCAACGATGATATCATATACGATACCGATTTATGACGTCACGGCTCTTTCGGAAGAGCTCTAATTGCAGGTATAATCCGAGAATGGATTATGTCCCTTGTCTCTGCACATTGTAGAGTGCTGAAAAATGGCGACGCCAATTATTTGGTGCAACAGGCAACTTCAATCACCAAATTCTACCTTACGATATATTATTTTTAACATTCAATAACACAAATGTCTTCTAGTTAAATATTCACGTTAACTTGTTAAGACCATGGAGTTTTCCTTTAAACACCGTTATGTTTTGTTGCTGAAATGTTATCCACTATAAATAACTATTACCTTATAAAATATTTAATAATGTAATATTTTCAACTATTTTTTCAAATGTTCCTTTTAACATTGATTAAGCGCATGCAGTCTATAGCCTCGGTCAAACTGTAGATGTCCATTGCCCGATGAAAACTCGGAATTTTTCGGAAAATGTTCGAAATCAGTTTTAAAACATTTCGGTAATTCAGACATTATTTACCAGACGAGAACATGGAAATGTTTCAAGAAGTTGGAGACCGGCCCTGTGTGGCTCTGGGGTACTACGAATAGGCCCATACCACCCTCTTGCTTGTCGTAGAAGTCATACTAAATGAGGCGACACGTTTTCCGTGTGTTGCGACCCGTGATTGTGGAGGACATGATCCTGGTGGTTGAATCACACCTCTTTGGCCCTTACTTCACCTAGACGGGAGGTCGAATGGACTCGATTCGATCAATCGGCTGGTCACGTCAAGCCCTTTAACTGATCCCGTTAACAATGTTTATGCGTTTTAATTATTCTAACTTGGTAAAGAATGTTTTCTAAATAGCTAAGATATGGGATTGTTTTATAAAGAAGGCGGTGGCTAATGGGTCAATCGAGTAGTTGATATTTCAAAAGGTTGTTTCATTGGGGAACCAGCCCTGATACGAAACTTGCGTTCATCAAGAAATTCTACTGTTTGAGTATACCATCCTTGGAATTCCTGATACTTTCCGACGGAGATCCTCGGAATTCAAGAACCGCCCGTGTTGGCACTCCGTGGTGGGTGAGGACAAGGATGGTGGACCATTATACATGGCCCATCGATTCGTTCGGGGTTTTAAAGGGGGGACAAGGGGAAAAAGGAAAAGTGACGACATTAGCAACATAGACTATATAAATACATGTCCAAGATTTATTGTTTTGACAAGCAAGAATGAAAATAAAACTATAACCAAATTATCACCTTTTATTTTAGAGAAATGGCTAAAAAGCATTGTTGGAGAAGTGAGAAATGTAACGAAGATGAAATCCGGTAGTTTGTTTGTGGAGTGTTACAGACATCAGCAATCCATCAACTTGCTATCCGCAAAAACAATTCTTGAAACTGAAAATTCGGTTACACCTCACAGAACTCTAAATTATAGCAAAGGAATCATACGAGACAGAGACCGTATATTAATTGCACTACCAGAAGAGGAAATATGTCAAGAACTTAAACCCCAAGGAATTACAAACGTTAAAAGATTTTCGATAAAAAAACAAGCAACTATTATTAAATTGAACACATACCTATTGACTTTTGAATCTTCGTCTATCCCAAACACAATCCAAAAGTTTGGTCATGGAAAGCTGTCATGTAGAGATCACGCCAAATGTTACAGACGTTCAGAGGAAGGCCACGATGGCCTAAAATATGATAAACCAGTCAAGTGCTATAATTGCAACCTAGATCACATGTCGTCCTCCCAAGAATGTCATTTATATGTAAAAGAAAGAGAAATACAAAAAATTAAAATTAAAAAAACATCAGTTACTTAGATGCTCGTAGACAGGCCTCAGTCTCGAATGATTCCTCTCAAAATAGTAAAGTACCGTATGCAAGTGCTGACAAGAGGACGTATATATCGTCCACGACACAAACAACTCTCTCTTGGCCGCCTGTTAGTGATAAACCTTTCAAAGTTCACTTCCATCTACAGGCGTTATTATTACACCAACAAAATAAAAAAGGAAATCCACTTCATCGGAAAGTCAGACATCCTCTAGCCAATCATGCTCATCACAACCAAGTACATCTTCATCTTCAAAAACACCAACAAAAACATCTTCTAAACCATCAACAACATCTGCATCTAGCTTGCCAAAACCATCTGATTCCAATTTCAAGCAAACAACCAAAAATAAAAACAAAAAATCAACGAAATTCAAATCGTTTACGAATTGCATAGAAAGACATATTGTGATATCAGCATCTGGGAGGATGCGATGGATACATCCCTACAAGAGAGGGCCAGATCTAGAAGTAGATTTTGAACTTACGCAACACAAAAAATCAGAAACAATCCCATTACTAATTCAGCAACATTTTGCTGAAATTAGATCGGTAACATCTGAATACTCTGCAATATATACTGATGGTTCAAACGATGGTGATAGAGTAGCGTCCGCAGCTGTTTTTGGACAGCAGGTTTACTCTGCTTGAATACCGTCTGCCAGTTCGATCTTCAGTGCAGAAACTAATGCAATAGTTTTTGTCATGAAGTTCGTTGCCTCTTCTAAAAAGAGTAAATTTATGATCTGTTCCGATTCTCTTTCTTGCCTGTTGGCAATTGAGAGTTGTAAAACTCAAAACCCTTTTATTTTAAAAATTGTTGGAATTTATAAAAGCCTTGTTGGTATTGGTAAACATGTAATTTTCACATGGATCCCTAGTCATATAGATATCCATGGGAACACAGTCGTTGATCGGGAAACCAAGAACGCATTGGATGATCCTGTATCCAATTGTTCTATTCCTTATACAGATATTAAACCTTTTATAGTGAAATATATTTTAAAAGGTTGGCAAGATAGCTGGGACCAGCAAATACATAACAAATTACACGAAATGCATTCCTTAGTTGGCAAGACTCCCTGTTCTTGCGGTCGAAATTGAAAGGAACAGATAGTCTTGACCAGATGTCGTATATATCATAGTAGACTCACTCATTGCTATCTGTTAAATAATGAAGAACGACCGGAATGTATTCCGTGTAATTCTATTTTTTCATTAAAACATGTCTTGATTGATGGTGTGAATGTTGCCGATGTTGGGCAGACATTCTACAATG
>MJUT01046855.1:162389-192927 GCA_002080005.1 Gigantidas platifrons
CCATTACAATGCCTGTACTTCTTCTATTTCCGACTTCTGATTACCTCCTTGGTATCTTCAAACTTTTGGCCATTACAATGCCTGTACTTCTTCTATTTCCGACTTCTGATTACCTCCTTGGTATCTTCAAACTTTTGGCCATTACAATGCCTGTACTTCTTCTATTTCCGACTTCTGATTACCTCTTTGGTATCTTCAAACTTTTGGCTATGGTAATGTCTGTACTTCTTCTATTTACGATTGTTGATTCCCTCTCTGGTATCTTTAAATTTTTAATTCTTTCTTGATAACCTTTGTTGAAGGACTACTTATAAAAGTAGTCTGCTAAAAAGAGACTTTTAGTTTTGTGTCACTGAAGAAACTTTTCAGTTTCTAAGATGAATCTTGGTATCTCATTAAATGTTTTACCCCAAGAAATTTTTTTCAATCCTTGGTTGATAATGAGCAACATTTCATTAAGTGATATGATAATTTCAATCAATAACTAAAATTTTAAGTTTTATTTTTAGAGGAATTAAAATATTTTAATTACCTGTGTGAATTGTTGATATATATATATATTTTTAACCTAAATATATTTTATCTTTTACATTTAATGTCTGAATACGAAAATTGTCAAAGTTTAATTTATGCATACATTGGAAATCATTGTGTGTCTCCTTTGGTAGAGGTTATGTTTTATTTATGTTCTTTGTATTTATTTTCGTATACTGGTGTCTACCACTATTTCCATATCAGATTATGTTCGTGTCGTTTAACAGTAACATGACGGGAGTCACTAGTGGAGCAGGAACTGCTAACCCTTCCAGATAAACCCGGTTTGTGTTAGGGTTTTTTGTGCTCAATCTTTAGTTTTCTGAGCAGTGTTTTGTTTGTCGTTTCTTTTTCTGGCCATTGTATTGTCAGTCCTTCGATTTACGCTTCTGATTACCCCTTTGATATGTATATCTATTTAATTTACATGTACTTATTTTGGAAATTTAATATTTGAATCGTCACCGACAGCGTAAGAGCACATTTTTATTTCAGATTCTAAATAAGAAATTGACCAGTGCATCTGTCTTGATGTTTGTTTAATGTTGTTTAACGCCACTTTCAAGAACAATCTAAAGATACCAAAGGGGTAATCAGAATCCGTATATCTAAGATACCAAAGGGAGGTAATCAGAATCCGTATATCTAAGAAGAACAGACAACACAATTACCAAAAGGAAAAGTACAATAGGACATGCAAACAACGATCTACAAAGCATACATATTAAAATAAAGATCGAGTAACACGAACCCCACTAAAATCGGGGGTGAACTCAGGTGCTCCGGAAGGGAATGCAGTTCCTGCTGCACTAGTGGCAACCGTCGTGTTACTCTAGTTACAAACCCGGTAATAAGGCGTGGATGAGGAAAGGACCGGGAAGTATTTACAACAATATTTCTGTTATATCGTGGCAGTCAGTTTTAATGGTGGAGGAAGCTGGAATACCCTGAGAAAACTACCGACCTGTCGCAAGTCAGAGAGAAACTTTATCACATAATGTTGTAGACTTCGCCCATACGATCACGACCACGACCACGACCACGGCTTCCCCTCATCTGATTTGATATATATTATATTACATGTAAGTAAACTAGTAACTATAGTTCATACTTTTAATAGAAATAAGAAAACAGTAAATAAAAAGATTTTGAAAATATTACCTGATAGAGAAATTGAAATATTGAAATATCAGCATTTACATTAATATATATTTTTTAAGTAAAGAAAATATAGATATAAATGTTGAATATTAAAATATTAGCAATATGTTGTAATATTAAAATGTCATCAATATATATCCTCCAAAGTATATACGGGAGCGTTCGTTGTTCACATAGTTCACTTTTGCAGTGCACGTGGCTGAGTTATGACGAATCTCCATTTCTGACCGTTGGTGTCTGTCACAATGAAGTGACCGTTGTTAGCCAATAAATTGCCATTAGCAGCACTTTTAATATTAGTAGTGAACTCATTTGCATCGTGCGGATGTCCAGGTAACATCCATGTTTTGTTATCATCTCCATAGCTCCTGTTTGGTGTGACAGTAACATTTTGACCATTGTACTCTGCGGCTAAGTACTGGTTCGCTTGAACATTCCGTATTTGTATCCAACATAACAACCTACATCGACGTCATCTTCTATTTCCCACATCTGGCTGGCATTTCCGGTAGGAGCCCTTAACTTGACCAATCCCGTACCTTCATCATACATCATTACTTTGTCATGGTAAAACTGGTTGTACAAGTAGTATAACACGGCCATATTTTTGCTTATATTACCTGAAAAAAATAAAAACATAAAGTGACCTTTATAGTACCTAATGCACCTTATTGAAGGAAAATTGGCGACATGGGAATCTTCTTTTTTTTTTCTTCTTCATTATTTAATTGGCTATAAATAAATGTACAAATATTTGTGTTTTAGTATTATATATCATGATACAGCAACGCTGTTCATTTTACTTTAAACTGTCAATATTTGTAGATCAAATGAGATCTATAAAGGGTTTCTTGCAGTAATTCGGAGATGGTAGAGGATTACATATATATGCCTATATTATTTTTGTTCTTGATATTAAAATTTTTCATTTAACACTGTTATATATATTACAATATAAATAACAGTCTTAAATGCAAAATTTAAGTTTAAAAAAATCTTTTCCTTCGTGTAAAAACATTATGAATTGTATTTGATAAAATAATGTGTATTTTGTCACAGTTCATCTTCTCGATAAATTTGCTCCAGTCACTCATCATTTTAAAAAGTTATTAACAATTTAAAATAAGTGTCTTTTCCGAAGGTACACATCGAATGCCTGAATAAATGGACAAAGCATAAAATAAAACCTCATTGTACGTCTTGTGGTTCGTGGAAGCTAACATGATACATAATGTTTGGTTTAAATGGATGTCTTATGAATGCGATAAGTTTGTAATCCTATCGTCATTTAAATCTCTTAAAAACTGATTTTGATCTAAAGTACATAAGTTGTTCTGAATTATACGTATCACTGACTGTACACTTATACGCACGTTTGTGACTACATTGGAACGTCTATATCACTAATAAATTTGTCCACTTGAAAATGCCAGACTTTCATACGGCGCGACGCCCAATACGCTACTTTTGAGGTAAGTATATCCCTCAAGCTTGCACCTTAATCGTATACATGATAGTTTTTGCTCTGTTCAACTCAGCAATACATTTTTTCTGCTATATCATGGCGAGAACAAATTAATTTTCAATGAGATGATGATGATGTCCACTTTGTACCAGAAAACATTCTTAGTTGGAATGTTTATAGTGTTAGCTCACTGAAACAACAGTTCACGGATAGACAAGTCGCCCCACTCGGACACATTATCCTGATTCATAGCCAGCCAGTCTTTGCCCTTTCTCCTTGATACTGCATCCTTAGCGGGGAAGCAACAAATACCGTTTTATTGTTTGCATCGGTTTTTTTAGGATTCTAATTTTTTATTGTCCAAGATTTATTACTTATTGTGTCGACGTCAATGTTTTATTCGTAATTATTTCAATAAAGAACTTGTATCCTTATATAACCAACCACATTGGTTGTGTAATATAAGTCTGGTAGATCGTAAGTTCGAGCTCCGATCGAGACAAACCAAAGACTATAAAATTGGTATTTGTTGCTTCTCTATTAGGATAATTTTTTATTGTTGGTGTTTAACGCCACTTTCAACAATATTTCAGCTATATCATGGCGACCAGTTTTAGTGGTGGAGGAAGCCGGAGTACCCGGAGAGAACCACCGACCATGGACAAGCAACTGGTAAACTTTATCACTTGCGAGTCGAGTGTACAATATTTTGTAATTTACAAAGCCGGGCGCGAATACACGCCGTATTGGTGATAGGCTTGTATGAGTTGTTAGATCCAGCGACATAACTCATTGAGCCACCCGGGCTCCGCATATAATTGGGCACCGTTAAGCACGCAGCATTAAGAAGAAGGATCAAAGACTGGTTGGCTCTGAATCATGATAATGTGTCCGAGTGGGGCGACATGTCTACCCCTGGACTATTGTTTCAGTGAGCTAACACTATAAAAATCCAATTGAGCCTGTTGGTCTAGTACAAAGCGGACCTCATCATAATCCCATTGAAAATTAACTTATTCTCGCCATGACAAATTGCTGAGTTGGCGTTAAGCAACAATCATTCTCTCACTATTTACATAACCTGAATAGTTAGCTCCTCACATTGTCACAGGTATAATTTATTCATAAAAGTTTTAATTGTTTTTTCTTTTTTCCAGGAAATGTCAGTAATACACAGGAATGCGGTAAGTTATTCATTCAGATCGCTTCTCATTGGTTGCAAGTATAATGTGAAGAGTATAAAAGTCACGCAATTGACAATCAGGATCATCGCAAATTGCAGTAGACAAGAGGTAAGTGCATAGCTATTTAAATATGTAAAACGATATGGTTTTTTTTTCTTATTTTTGTTTGCGCACTAGTTGAGTTGCTTTTTATGCATCGAAAACTGTTTAGGTGCCATACTATTTTTTTAATTTTATTATTTTGTAAAACTATTAAGTTTTGAAATTACATATTTAAAAAAAAACTTGAATAAGAATATATAAGGAAATTAAAACTATTTAAAAATAACAAAAAGGATCATTGAAACAGATGCGCATCCGTACTTCTCAATGCCAAAGATGATCAAATACCTCAATTGCTACAAGAAGAACTTGAAGATACCAAAAGGGTAATCAGAATCCGTAAATCGAAGAAGGAAAGAAAATACAATGGCCAAATGAAAAAGATAAATAACGATCTACAAAACATACATATAAAACTAAAGATCGAATAACGTGGAGTATATATCTCTCAGTTGATCCGATATTCCAGAGCTTGTAGTTCTTATCAGGGTAGGGGGTTGCTACTAATAAGGATGCTACTGAACCAAAGGTTTCAATTGGTTAAGTTAAGCTCATCACTTACAAAGTTTTATGGTCACCACCATGACTTGATTGACCGTGATGGAATATATGTGTCACAAATGACGACCGATATGTTCCTCTTGTTGTCATCACTTTTCAATCACTTTCCGGTCCTTTCCTCGTCGATCGCATCGGTGGTGTAATGGTTAGCGTGTTCATCTCGAGTATGGTAGGTCGTGGGTTCGAGTCCCATCGGATCAAACCAAAGACTATGAAATTGATATTTGTTGCTTCCCCGCTAAGGATGCAGTATCAAGGAGAAAGGGCAAAGACTGGCTGGCTCTGAATCAGGATAATGTGTCCGAGTGGAGTGACTTGTCTATCCGTGAACTGTTGTTTCAGTGAGCTAACACTATAAAAAATTCCAGCTAAGAGTGTTTTCTAGTACAAAGCGGACATCATCATCATCTCATTGAAAATTAATTAGTTCTCGCCATGATATAGCGGAAAAAATGTATTGCTGAGTTGAGCAGAGCAAAAACTCTCATACGATTAAGGTGCAAGCTTGAGGGATATACTTACCTCAAAAGTAGCGTATTGGGCATCGCGTCTGGCATTTTCAAGTGGACAAATTTATTAGTGATATAGACGTTCCAATGTAGTCACAAACGTGCGTATAAGTGTACAGTCAGTGATACGTATAATTCAGAACAACTTATGTACTTTAGATCAAAATCAGTTTTTAAGAGATTTAAATGACGATAGAATTACAAACTTATCGCCTTCATTACACATCCATTTAAACCAAACATTATGTATCATGTCAGCTTCCACCAACCACAAGACGTACAATGACGTTTTATTTTATGCTTTGTCCATTTATTCAGGCATTCGATGTGTACCTTTGGAAAAGACACTTATTTTAAATTGTTAATAACTTTTTAAAATGATGAGTGACGGGAGCAAATTTATTGAGAAGATGAAATGTGACAAAATACACATTATGTTATCAAATACATTTCATAATGTTTTTACACGAAGGAAAAGATTTTTTTAAACTTAAATTTTTCATTTAACACTGTTATTTATTTAGTAATATATATAACAGTGTTAAATGAAAAATTGTAATTTCATGAATAAAAAAAAAAAAAATATATATATATATATATATAGGCATATATATGTAACCCTCTTCCATTTCCGAATTACTGCAAGAAACCATTTATAGATCTCATTTGAGCTACAAATGTAAACAGTTTAAAGTAAAATGAACAACGTTGCAGTATCATGATATATAATACTAAAACACAAATATTTGTACATTTATTTATAGCCGATTAAATAATGAAGAAGAAGAAAAAAAGAAGATTCCCATGTCGCCAATTTCCCGTTAATAAGATGAATTAGGTACTATAAAGGTCACTTTATGTTTTTATTTTTTTCAGGTAATATAAGCAAAAATATGGCCACGTTATACTACTTGTA
Source organism: Gigantidas platifrons (assembly GCA_002080005.1). Taxonomy (NCBI): domain Eukaryota; kingdom Metazoa; phylum Mollusca; class Bivalvia; order Mytilida; family Modiolidae; genus Gigantidas; species Gigantidas platifrons. Next base: position 168,822 of record MJUT01046855.1, read on the forward strand.
CAACCACTTTTACCATAACAAAGTAATGATGTATGATGAAGGTACGGGATTGGTCAAGTTAAGCGTTCCTAACGGAAATGCCAACCAGATGTTGGCACTAGAAAATGACGCCGATGGAGGTTGTCATGTTGGATACAAAATACGGAATGTTGGAGTGAACCAGTACTTAGTCGTAGATGGTAACAATGTTACTGTAACACCAAACAAGGGATATGGAGATGATAACAAAACATGGATGTTACCTGGACGTCCGCACGGTGCAAATGAGTTCATTACTAATATTAAAAGTGCTGTTAATGGCAAATTATTGGCTAGCAACGGTCACTTCATTGTGGCAGACACCAACGGTCAGAAATGGAAATTCGTCATAACTAAGCCACAGCAAAGGTCAACTTAGTCTAATGACTATGTGAACAACGAACGCTCCCATATATACTTTGGAGGATATATGTTCATGATATTTTAATATTACAACATATTGCTAATATTTTAATATTAAACATTTATATCTATATTTTCTTACTGATAAATATATATTAATGTAAATGCTGATATTTCATAATTTCAATTTCTGTATCAGGTAATATTTTCAAAATCTTTTTATTTACTGTTTTCTTCTTTCTAATAAAAGTATGAACTGTATTTACTAGTTTACTTACATGTAATATAATATATATCAAATCAGATTAGGGGACGCCGTGGTCGTGGTCGCGATCGCATAGGCGAGGTCTACAACATTATGTAATAAAGTTTCTCTCTGACTTCCGACAGATCGGTAGTTTTCTCAGGGTATTCCAGCTTCCTCCACCATTAAAACTGACTGCCACGATATAACAGAATTATTGTTGTAAACATTGCCCGGTCCTTTCCTCATTCACGGCTTATTACCGGGTTTGTAACTAGAGTAACACGACGGTTGCCACTAGTGCAGCAGGAACTGCTTACCCTTCCGGAGCACCTAAGTTCACCCCCGATTTTAGTGGGGTTCGTGTTACTCGATCTTTATTTTAATATGTATGCTTTGTAGATCGTTGTTTGCATGCCCTTTTGTACTTTTTCTTTTGGCAATTGTGTTGTCTGTTCTTCATCGATATACGGATTCTGATTACCCCTTTGGTATCTTTAAATTGTTCTTGAAAGTGGCGTTAAACACCATTAAACAAACATCAAGTCAGATGCACTGGTCAATTTCTTATTTAGAATCTGAAATAAAAATGTGCTCTTACGCGGTCGGTGACGATTCAAATATTAAATTTCCAAAATAAGTACATGTAAATTAAATAGATATACATATCAAAGGGGTAATCAGAAGCGTAAATCGAAGGACTGACAATACAATGGCCAGAAAAAGAAACGACAAACAATGGTCTACAAAACACTGCTCAGAAAACTAAAGATTGAGCACAAAAAACCCTAACACAAACCGGGTTTATCTGGAAGGGTTAGCAGTTCCTGCTCCACTAGTGACTCCCGTCATGTTACTGTTAAACGACACGAACATAATCTGATATGGAAATAGTGGTAGACACCAGTATACGAAAATAAATACAAAGAACATAAATAAAACATAACCTCTACCAAAGGAGACACACAATGATTTCCAATGTATGCATAATTTAAACTTTGACAATTTTCGTATTCAGACATTAAATGTAAAAGATAAAATATATTTAGGTTAAAAATATATATATATTTGAACAATTCACACAGTAATTAAAATATGTTAATTCCTCTAAAAATAAAGCTTAAAATTTTAGTTATTGATTGAAATTATCATATCACTTAATGAAATGTTGCTCATTATCAACCAAGGATTGAATAAAATTTCTTGGGGTGAAACATTTAATGAGATACCAAGATTCATCTTAGAAACTGAAGAGTTTCTTCAGTGACAGAAAACTAAAAGTCTCTTTTTAACTGACTACTTTTATAAGTAGTCCTTCAACAAAGGTTATCAAGAAAGAATTAAAGGTTTAAAGATACCACAGAGGGAATCAACAATCGTAAATAGAAGAAGTACAGACATTACCATGGCCAAAAGTTTGAAGATACCAAAGAGGTAATCAGAAGTCGGAAATAGAAAAAGTACAGGCATTGTAATGGCCAAATGTTTGAAGATACCAAAGAGGGAATCAGAAGTCGGAAATAGAAGGACAGACAATACAACGGATATTAGAAACGGACAAAAGACAATTATCTACAATTACAGAAAAGTAAAAATTGTGCAACAAAATCTCCACTAAAAAAAACCGGTGGTGAAGTCAGTTGCTCCGGAAGAGTAAGCAGTTCCTGCTCCACTAGATTCATTCCGGGAATGACAAATCAGCGTGGCACCTACAAAATCCCATAGTATTGAAAATCATTCAGTTTCATTGAAGAAGTAGAGAGCTTCCGAACGTGGATGAAAGGTTAAATGACGTGATCGGATACAGATGTTGGTGGATTGTCCGATAACACAAAATAAAAAAAAGATCCAACATTTAACATTTAAATTTAATTAAATTTCATGATTGATTGACATCCAAAGAGCAGTATTTCAGCTATACACTTCCCGGTCATTTCCTCACTCATAACTTATCATGGGGTTTGTAACTAGATTAATACGATGGCTGTCACTAGTGAAGATTACTCTTCTGGAACACATGAATTCACCCCCGGATTTTAGTGGAGTTCGTGTTACGCGATCGTTAGTTTTATGTGTATGTTTTGAGGATCATAGTTTGTTCGTTTGTCATTTTTCTTTTGACCATTGTGTCGTCTGTCCTTCGATATGCGGATTCTGATTGCCCCTTTGATATCTTCAAATTCTTCTCACGTCTGTCGTGTTAGGCCTGTGAGTAAGAGTCGGTGACAATTACCGTTCGGGCATCCATACAACTCAATTTATTCTGCGTTGGTTGATACTACTGAATCATCTTGTAAATGACACCATCAATAATGGTCTTTAATGGGGCATTAGCTACTATTTTGACCAAAAAAATATATGCTTTGGAAATTGGTAAATAGTTTTTAAAATGATGAAATAAAGGTAAATATTTCACGTTAAACAGCTTATCGAACCACTTTCCGTCTTTTGAGAACGAAAATTACCATCGATTACTTATTTGCATGCAAGCAAATAATTTGACCTCGCTTTTGTCGTATGCAATTGACCTTACTAGTGACAGGTAAAAACGAATAATTTGTATTTTATCGCTTATTAACTGCCAACTTGCATGGTTCTTTGTCCGTAATCAACACCGACTAAAAGCAGATTCACAAAAAATAATAAATAAGTGCATTGTTGTACTGATTTAATGACGATTCGACAAACTCCGTAAACAAAGTCGACAGATGGCGTCCATTTCTTGATTGATCTCAAAACACGAGTAGTTGCACGTTTTTCCCCGATACGCGTACATAGCATTTATAAGTTACAGAAACACGTTTTATTAAGGCATCAATCATATCTGATAGTTTTTATGGGTAGCAAAAATTTACGATTTGGCAGATATTGCCCCTTTAAGCAACATATTCAACCTTCTTAGCTAGAAGTCACTTAGCTAGGAGCATTCATTGACCATCAGAATACACTGCTTTGCTTATGCTGTTAACTTTTAGAATAGTATGTGATTTTTTTTAGAGGTGATTCCTTGTTTGTTCATATCTGTGTTAGCGTTGGAGTTCCAGTTATAAGAGAGGGAGGTCTGGAATGCCATATTTCGGTCTAACCCCGCCATATTTAATTCCATGTTTCACGCTAGGAACTGGATTTCCAGCGCCATATGTCGTGATCCTTTTGGTGTTCAATTATTTAAGGTAAGAAATGAGCATGGTTGTTTCTCTGTTGATATTGATGGAATTGTGGGCCATCACTGTATAATCACAATTTTGAATGTTGTTTTTTTTTTATTCGTGGTGTTAAAACTAACTTTTGTACTGTAACTTGTCCTAACCTTTTCATTTACGACAACATCTAGACATACTTTGAAAATAATACACGAAGAGAAGGAATTAGGAGGAAGAGGAGTACGAGTGTAAAACACAAGTGACATTTTTACACCTCTAAAATTGGGGGATGGGTGTTGCGTGTCTTTCTATAGCACTTTACGATTTTTAGTTGATCATGTCTCGGTATCCTTTGCCTTTTCGCCATCATGTTTTAGGCCCTTTCTTTTCTTTCTTCCAAAGACTTTTATATTAGTTGGCTTTCCTATATTTTGACAATAATCTTACATGATGAAGGTTATTCCAGAAACGCGTTGTGCGCACTAAATTAGAAATCTACGTTTTTATTATTTGAGGGTTATGGTGTTTAACGCCACTTTCAACTATATTCCTTATTATTTGAACGTAGTCTATTCCTATAATATGCATGTATCTTTATATTGCCGTATGTGAAAATGTTAATGAATGTTCCAGAACTGAAGTTTTTTTAATACTTAAATAGCCATTTCATTCAAAATTGTAATATAAATCTAGATAAACCTTATGATTCCAATTTAATGTTCATTGTTTAGTCGACAAAGTCGGAAAATTTGAACCATTAATTATGTTAAACCTATACACGATTTTGGTTTGATTCCAGGTCGATTAAATATGGCTGAGATAGGGTTTTGGTGATAACGCGACTTTCAGTAGTGGTTGTATAGGTAGTTGTAAGGTCCATTGTGGTCGTGATCATATGGTAGTTAAATTTACAACAACCGTTTCAATCGGTGCCTATCACTGCTACAGTTGTGAGTTCGAATCCTGCTCATGGCGAGGAATACTCGATACAACATTATATGAAGCTTTTCAATGATGGTTTTCTCCGGGTACTCCGATTCACTCCACCAATAAAACTGATAGCCACGATATAGCTGAAATATTGTTGAAAGTGGTGCTAAACACCAAAACATGCATAGGTAGTAAATGCACCTACCATACGGTCACGACTACGATATATGTATTATAATTTAATACAGATAACGTGTTATATTCTTACGATGTTTTTTTACATATATTTTTATATTATACAAGTTCATTTTGTATTAAGTCATGTATGTATTGGAGAAGACGTTTCTAAGTTGTGAAACTTGTGTCCTATCCAATTGTTTATTATTAAGCAATTATGTTTTGACAAAACAATACCATTTTTGAGATGGTGTCTGCACATATGATCAAATTATAATATAAACATGGACACAGAGGTCCTGGATTTTTTTTTAATAAAAAAACTATTATGTTGCTGACATTAAGTTTCCGGAAATTGGGTTGTCGTATGTCCATATAATAACTTCAAATATACGTGATATCCATACTCGACGTAGCGATAATTTGTTGTTTACATTTTTCTATATTCAAATAATCCTGGATTATTATTTTTGTTTAAAGTCCGGTCCTGTGTTTTTATTTCAAACTCCTCTCATTTACAAAACCACTGATATTTGTTCAATTTTTAACGCTGATTTAAGCTTTAGTCGCAACAAATTTATATTTTTCTCTTTAAACTGTCGAAACATAACATTTATTTAACTGTAAAATTCCCCCCCCCCTTTTTCCCTTTTTTTCTTGTTTAAATCAATGATCAACAATATTCCAGAATCAAACAAATGAATAAATATAACATAGCATCTTCCCTTTACATTGTCAAGATTCTATATTTATAAACTATTGTCCAAGATACAAATAGACTACACATGCAACTCACAGTGACACGTGACCCGTGACCCAGATTAGCAGGTCTCAAGAATATTTTCTGTATAATGGTATATAATTATATTTTATTATATCCATAAACTTCAGTGGTCGACAAAAACAAAAGTCCTTCCTCAAATCATATTCTCTTATAATATTCTAGCGCATTCGAAATTCTCAAAATTTAGCGAGAGTTATCTCGCTTTGAACATAATGAATGAATCTAGTCCTTATAACGATTAATTAAAAGACGATCCGAAAATATTTTTGAGCACAAATAGGACGAATGAGTAATTGTTGCTTAGCACCAACTCAGCAATTTTTTCCTATATCATGGCGAGGACAAGTTAATTTCAAATGAGATGATAATGAGGTCCACTTTATATGCCAACACGCTTAGTTGGATATTTATAGTGCTAGCTCACTGAAACAACAGTCTGCGGATAAACATGCCGCACACTAGGACGTATTATACTGATTTCGAGCCAACAAGTCTTTGATCTTTCTCTTTTATGCTGCATGTTTAGCGGAGAAGCAAGACATACCAATTTTTTAGTCCTTGGTTTGATCCGATCGGGGCTTGAACCTACGGTCTACCGCACTTGAAAGGGGAGGAGAAAAGATTTCATTTGTCAGATGACAATGAAATGGAACTGTAAACAAAGCAATGACAATATGACAACACAAGGAAGACACATGTCGTTGTAAAAGTAGTGGAATAAAATATGTATTTCCCTTGACAAAACGCTCTACCAGGGATTACTACCTGACAGGCAAAATTTAACATACCTATAAGGGACTGAATATTTTTCAAAGTCTCATTTTTTACAATTCAACAAGCTAAGAATTCGATCCTTGATTTCTACCAATTTATTTTGCGGTAAACGTAGTTGCATTGTAATAGTATCAATTTCGACACCATGAAACGTAAGCATTTCTGTTGGGATTACCGTTTTGTCTTCAGCTAGAGGAACTCCCCACTTTTTACAAACATCGGAGAAAGTATTCAACGAATTTAAACATTGACTAGTACCAGCTATACCTCCGAAGAAAAAAGTCATCTAAATAATGTATATTATTATACCTCAGTTGTAATTTTCTATGTAAAAATCAGCTCGATAGTTTTACTATTTTTCCAGGCTTATGTCGAGAAGTTTAATTCACCGGTCAATAGTTTCCAACTATTTGACCGACACTGTCACATTGTTTCGCGGAATTTTGATGCCGTGTACGGATTGGTTACTTGGCTTTACTATTACATTCGGAACTAATCTGCTTTCGTAAAATTCGAGAGACACTACAAGTGTGCAGACGTTTCGAATATGACAGGTAGATTTGTGTCCCTCACAGATGATGATTTAGCCAGAGCAAATTTTACAATAAGTATCCTATATAAATTGTGTGTTGTTAATAATAATTAATTTGAGTCTTACAAATAACCGCTGTATTTATTTCTTCTTTTTGATAAGATGAACGAGAATTTAAATTTTTATTTAAACGAAGAGAAGTCACACACACATACACACCCATAGACGAGTTTTAATTTGTAAATAACAGGGATGCTTTATTTAGACATATTACATTAAATATAAGTCGTTGCCGTTCACTGCATTCACTGGGTTCGAAAAATTGTAGATGTCTTAGATTGAGAGGGTCATATGGAAAACCATCCAGAAATATTATTGTAACATTTCAATACATTATTTTACAATTATTTATTCATAAACAAATTTGTTGTTTGTAGGAGGGCTCATGTCTTATTTGTATTTGTTTGTGTATAGTGGTGTCCAACACATATTGTGTTGTGTTTTTGTTGTTTTTTTCTTCTTCGTCTTGTGTGACCTGCGTTGTCAGTTTCTCTTTCGGTATAATAAAACACTTATTAACTAGATATTCGGGGAATAGTAAGTTTATTGACCCCTTGATACCAACTATTGCCCTTGGCTTCGCCTCGGGCAATAGTTGATATCTCGGGGTCAATAAACTTACTATTCCCCTCATACCCAGTCAATAAGTATAAAATACTATCGTTCTCACAACTTTTTTCCGTGACCAATGAAGAGCTGTGGAAACATTTTCGAACAAAGAACAGCTTATTGAAGCTCTCATTGGCAAACATCGGTCAAAATAAAACTGATTTTCGAAATTGAACCCCAACTGATCAAAATCACCTGGCCATATTTTCAACAATCTAAATGCAGATTTGATGTCGGCTTTGGCAAGTAACGCACCTTTCCCTAGCTTTTGAATCATTCTAACCGCGTCGTCGATGTTTGAATACCGCACGGTACACAAATCTCGGTCAATAAAATCATTTACTGATTGATTACGAGGATAAGATAAGTTCAGAACCAATCGAAACTCACCTTCAGCCTTTTTGGTATAAGAGCTAGTGGGGAACATCGGAATGTAGGAAATGGCGGACTAGAAAAGGGGACTGCAATTCGTCCTAATTCAAGCTCTTTTTTAAGTTTTCCACGAACCACCTCTGAAAAACGATGGGTGCTCCTTAAATTCTTCGAAAAACAAGTTTTTCTCGGTCCCGAATAATTTAATTTAAAGCCAAATTTTAGACCCTGAAGTAATTCCTTGGCATAATTTGTATCTGCGTAATCAACTAAACACTCTTCAACAACATAACTAATCATAGGGGACTGTCCGATCTCATAAAGTACAATATTTCACGGAGTATTAATTCCTACATATGATTGCGGGGTGTGGTGCGTTGCATTTTGTACATTTATGCTCAAATCTGCATGAACAGTGTTAAAGCGCCAGCACTTTTTCCCAGATTTTTGCAATTCTGAACGAAAAGAATTGGGACTCGGTCCCCGAAAGGAACTTGACCTCTGACCAGCACCACTGTATGTCCTAGCATCAAACTTGCTCTCAAAATTAGGATTAAAAGATCTAACACTCTCGGTTGCCACAAGCAAGACGAACAATTCTTGGTCAATTATCTCCCAAGAAGATTCTGGGTATCTGGCCATTTTCAGCCTGTACTGTTCATCATATAAGCACTATTCAAAAATGTTGATGCCGCAAAAGGAATGGTTTGCCGATATTTTAAAAACTGTTGCGCTTTCATTTGGCCATTTGTCAATTAAGATGCTCATGTAGATAATGAAAGCATTAGTCCATGAATGAATATTATTAATTCGCTCTATTTTTTTTTTTTATATATTACAGTTAAGACCTACCNCCCCTTATTACAAACTCGCCATCAAGAACCGAATCTTGTGCCAAGTATCAAGCGGATTTCAACAAGAATACTCAATTGAATGAATTCCCCTTTCCATATTTGTTCCTTTAATCTCAGGGGACTGTGTGCCGAAACGGGGTCAAAAATGCTACCTAATTCCTCAGGAATAAAACTTGCCTGTACTATTCCCCCAACATCTGCGATATTAGATATTAGAAACTTGTGACAACTCTAAAATTACAGCATTTAACGTACCAGACGAGCTATTTTGTGATGCACTCACTGGTTCAGGCTGGTGCAACCGGGAAACAGACGGTTGAGACTCTAGTACAGCTGATTCTGAAATGACTGGCTCCGGCTGATGCAGTTATAGAACTGGTGGTGAACTATTCGTTTCAGCTCCCCTTTGTTCGTTTGATGATGAAGGCTTTACCCCTATATTCTGGGAACTATTTTGTTGAACACGTCTATCTTATCTGTTCGTAAAACTATCCATCTTCTGAGCAGTTCCCCTCTTCTTCTTGGAATTAGCATTATATGTTGACCGTGGAGGCGCCCTTCTCTTTCTATTTGGAGGTTTCATTGTTTAACAATGAAGGATGGCTCAGATTAATATAGTTTAAAACAGTTTGTCCTTGCCAATATCGGGATTAGGCAACCATCAAAACATTGTCATAATAATTTCTAAATGTAATACGGAGTGGAATTAAAATTCCGCAATCGGGGAATGTTCTAGATGTAAGCTTTTATTAATACTGTGTTATCATTAAACGATAAACATATATATTAGTTGAACGAATTCTATATATTTCTTTGAACTTGTGTTGTGTCCAATTGCAAAATGTCGATTATATGTTCAGATCTTATAAAATCAAAAGACTTCACTATAGAGATAGTGACTTCTCATTTCTCAACAGTATTACGCATAGTTTAATTTAAGCATGTTTTATTGTCATTCAACAACAAAACATTCGACACCGGTTATACAAGATAGAAATGCCTTCTCTATATTACACATACCTATAAAAAAACACAGTAAGAGTATATATTGCAATGCATGAACGAAGAGAGGAAGATTGTTATCCCCTCTAGCCTTCTCTCATTATTCACTCCTCAAAATAGCGATAAGTCAACATTTCTATCCCCTCTAGCCTTCACTCATTATGCACTCCTCAAAATAGCGAAAAGTCAACATTTCTATCCAGTCTAGCCTTCACTCAGTATTCACTCCTCAAAATAGCGATAAGTCAACATTTCTATCCCCTCTACCCTTCACTTATTATTGTAGACGAAACGCGAATATGCAATACAGATGTACAAACTTGACCCAACATCCATCATGTAACAAGGTAAAAGCACATACAGATCTTCGCTCTAAAAATGACTTCGATTTGATATCAATAAATCGGCCATAGATCTGAGAATTTCGAAAAGACACTGATTTGAGAATAACCTTAAATCGGACCGTGATTTGAGATAATGACGTCAGAGGACACCGACTAGAGGATTGGACGTCGATTGGAGACTGAGCGTCGATCTGAGTCTATCATATTATAAATATATATGTGCATATCATATTGATTCTTTACGGCAAATAGCTTAATACATTTGTTGTTGATTTTTGAGAAGAGTTTTTTTAAAGATGTGTTTAATTTCCTTTATTTAGGCCATCTTATAGTCCCCTCCCCATGGATGGTCAACTTCCTTTGCATAAATCTAAAGTCCGTCCTCTCAAGGAGCATCTAGATTAAGTTTGGTCCACCCGTTCTTGAGAAGAAGATCAATTTGTCAACAAGTTAACTACATACCGACAGACTGACGATGAAGGCAATGTGATGTAAAAAAAAACAAACAGGATATTTGAAAATTCAAAATTCACCCAACACAGTTAAGTTGATCACTTACAAAGTTGTATGGTCACCACTATGACTTGATTGACCGTTATGGAATATATGTGTCACAAATGACGACCGATATGTTCCTCTTGTTGTCATCACTTTTCATTCACTTTCTGGTCCTTTATTCGTTCGACCGCATCGGTGGTGTTATGGTTAGCGTGCTCACCTCACGTACGGTAGGTCGTGGGTTCGAGCCCCATCGGATCAAACCAAAGACTGAAATTAGTATTTATTGCTTCTCCGCTAAGCACGCAGCATTAAGGAGAAAGAGCAAAGACTGGTTGGTTCTGAATCAGGATAATGTGTCCGAGTGGGGCGACTTGTCTATCCGCGGACTGTTGTTTCAGTGAGCTAGCACTATACAAATTCCAGCTAAGCGTGTTGTCTAGTACAAAACGGACATCACCATCATCATCTCATTGAAAATTAACTTGTTCTCGCCATGATATAGCTGAAAAATTGCAGAAAGCAGAAACTATAAATGCATACGATTAAAGTTGAAGCCTGTGAGAACATATGACGATAAACTTATCTCATAAGTAGCGCAATAGGCACCGCGTCGTAGGAAAGGCTGGCATTTGGAAGTGCATAAATTTATTAGTGAAATAGACGCTTCAAATGTAGTCACAAACGTGCGTATAAGTGTACAGTCAGTGATACGTATAATTCAGAACAACTTATGCACTTAACATCAAAATCAGATTTTAAGAGATTTAAATGACGATAGAAGAAATATCAACGGGGAAAAATTGCAAGCGTATCGCCTTTATAAGACATCCGTTCAAGCCGATCATTATGTATCATGTCAACTTCCACGAACCACAAGACGTGCATTGGCGTTTTATTTTATGCTTTGTCCATTATATTCAGGCATTCGATGTGTACTTTTGCAAACTACACTTATTTTAAATAATTATTTAAATAATTAATAACTTCAAAATGATAAGTGCTGGGAACAAATTTATTGAGCTTATCAACTGTGACAAAATACAAATTGTGTTATTTAATACATTACATATTTTTTTTACACGAAGGAACATTTTTTTTAAGCTTATATTTTTCATTTAACACTGTTATTTATTTAGTAGTATATGACAAAAAGTTTCATGAAAAAAATAAATATATATATAACCCTTTCCTTTTCCGAATTACTGCACGACACCATTTATAGATCTCATTGGAGCTACACATGTAGACAGTATAAAGTAAAATAAACAGCATGGTTGTATCATGATAGATGATAATAAATTTTATTTATAGCCGATTACATAATGAAGAAGAAAAAAAAGAAGTTTCCAATGTAACCAATTTGCCGTCAATTACATAAGATGAATTAGGTACTATAAAGGCCATATTATGTTTTTTATTTTTTTCAGGTAATATAAACAAAAATGGACACGTTATAGAACTTGTACAATCAAATGTACTATGACAAGGTAATGAAGTCTGATGCAGATAAAAGATTGGTCACTTTTAGCGATCCTAGCAATGATGACAACACGAAGTGGGTCATTGAACCCGACGAAGATGTTGATGGCCAAATTGGAAATAGAATAAGGAATATTCATTCAGATATGTACTTAACCGCAGAACCGAATAATCAAAGCGTTACTGTCAAACCAGACATGAAAATAACAGGGAATTATACCAACAAATGGTTTCTCTCTAGACGTGCGCAAGATGGAAATCAGTTCAACACTACTATTGAAAGTGCTGCTAATGGTAAATTCTTGGCCGACAACGGTGTCTCCATTGTGGCAGATACTAAAGGTCAGATGTGGAAATTTGCACAGACACAGGGTGGTGAACAGGGATTTGAATAATAAAACTGAGAACCACGAACGCTGCTGTAGCTATTTTGGAGGATATATATTCATGACATTTTAACATTACAACATATTGCTAATATTTTGATATTAAACATTTATATCTACATTTTCTTACTGATAAATATATATTAATGTAAAAGCTGATATTTCATAATTTCAATAACTCGGTCAAGTAATATTTTAAAAATCTTTTTTTTACAACAACAGACACTATATCATATACAATCTCTAATCGTGTGATAATCTTTTATATTAAATTTTGCTTGTTTTTACTGCATGTATATTTGCTGTTTTCCTTCTTTCTATTAAAAGTATGAACTATATTTACTAGTTTACTTACATGTAATACATATGAAGTCAGAATAGGGGCCGTCGTGGCCGTGGTCTATGGTAGTTGCATTTACAACTACCTATGCAATCAGTGCCTATCACCACTAATTTTGTGAGTTCGAATCTCGATCAGGGCGAGGTGTACAACATTATATGAAAAAGATTGTCAGTGACATGTGACAGGTCGGTGGTTTTCTCAGGTCACTCCGGTTTCCTCCATCAATAAAACTGACCGCCATGATATACCTGCAATATGGTTGAAAGTGGCGCTAAACACTATCAAACAAACAAACAAACATCAAGTAGGATCCAGTGGTCAATATTTTATTTAGGATCCAAATTAAAAATGTCCTTTTACACGGTCGGTGACCGGTTCAAATATTAAATTTCCAAAACAAGTACATGTAAGTTAAGAAAAATATATATGTAACTCAATAAATGTTTGAAGATACCAAAGGGATAATCGGATGACAGACAACACAATGGCAAAAAGAAAAAGGACAAACTATGATCTACAAAACACTACAAAACTAAATATTGAGCATAAAAACTCTACCATAAACCGGATTTATCTGGAATGGTAAACAATTCCTGCCTCACTAGTGACTCCCGTCGTGTTAGTGTTAAACGACGCGAACATCATGTGACATAGAAATCGTGTTGGACACCAGTATACGTAAATAAATACAAATAACATCAATAAAACATCACCCCTAACAAAAGATACACGTGATGATTTCTAATTTTTCCACAATTTATATATTTATATATAAAATAATACAAACAATTGATTTGTAATTCCTCTAAATATCAAGCTTAAAATTTTAACTATTGATTCAAATTTTCATACCACTTAATTATCAACCAAGGATTGATTCAAATTTATTGAGGTAAAACATTTAATGAGATATCTAGGTCCATCTTAGAAACCGAAGACTTTCTTTAGAGGCACCAAAACTAAAAGCCTCTTTTTAAGGGTGTATGCCTGGGGTATGGGAGATAACTCTATTTTCAGTGTCTTCTCAAATATATGATCATCTGTGCGTTTGAAAATTCCCCCTCAATTCCAAGCTTCTTGGTGACAAAGATTGTTTACATTGGATATGGCCAGTTAAGAAAAACGACTCCTTTTCCTTTTACCTTTCCATAGCTGTGCTCCTTGTATTTTTATATCTTATTGCTGCTTATGACAGTATCAGGCAGTGTGTTATTATTATATGCCGGTGCCCTCAAAATATCATTAAAATATCTCTTTCCAGAAAAAAAGTTCATCGAAATATGTTGTCAAAAATGCCAGAAATGTAACACAATTTGTGTGGCAACCTTTTTCTATTGAATTACAAGGTTTGTCAAAAAGAAAATTAAACATATACACCAGAATCTTAAATATTATGAAACTATAGAGCAAATTCAATTTATGGTAGTAAAAAAATAGAAAGTTATGTTTGGTAAACAATTGTAATATCTTATCCTCTCTTAAATCGCTGCCCCCTTCTCCTAAGACAACAAAAGAATAATCAGAATCAACAGAATCAAACGAATACAACTGAAGCACAGAATTTGAAGGAATTAAACAATACTGCTGGATGGCTGTCTGTGTTTTTTTGGAGTTTTTGTTGTTGTAATGAATTAATCAAGTAGAGTCACCCTGAAACCACCACTCCCCAACCGACCTGAAAATAAAAAAGACAAATTCATAAGCTTTTTGTTATTGATAACTATTTATTTTTTATCTTGCAAACAAAGAAAATAGCAAAGGATGGTTGGATGATAACTTTCCTTGACAATTTCATAATTTCATTATTGTCTGGGTGCCATCCATTAAAAACATAAATTTAAATATTTTAAAAATCTGACGGTAAAAGTTTGTAAAATTTGATGCAATGATGTCTATATGTCTATTCTTCAGTGTGACATTTTTTGGTGGAAATTAATTGACAGGAATTGTTTTAATCCGATTTTTAATACCAAAGTGGTCCTCAGGGCATCCCTCCTTTTTTGCAGTTTCCACTGTTTTGCACGTGATTATCTCCAAACAGGATATTCAGATATGCTAGATATTTCATATTCATTCAACAACACTCTCAAGTGTATTAAAGTCAAAATATTCCCTTTCAATCAGAAATAAATGTGCATATCTATTAGAATCTTCCGAAACTAGTATTACCATCTGGCGTCAATAATACCCCCAAAACTGCTATATTTAGGATGTGCTATGGAGAAAACGGCACAGTGAAATTTTTTGAAACTTTGGCAGATAATGCATTTAGACATAACTATTCCACGATGCAATTTTTTTTTTAATTGAATGATGGGAAAATTTTAGGGTAACCCAGGTCTACACCCTTAACAGACTATTTTAATAAGTAGTTCTCCAACAAAGGTTATCACGAAAAGTTTGAAAATACCAAAGAGGGAATCAGAAGTCGTAAATAGAAGGACAGACATTACCATGGCCAAAAGTTTGAAGATACCAAAGAGGGAATCAGAAGTCGGAAATAGAAGAAGGACGGACAATACAACGGATATAAGAAACGGACAAAAGACAATTATCTACAAATACAGAAAAGTAAAGATTGTGCAACAAAATCTCCACTAAAAAACCGGTGGTGAAGTCAGTTGTTCCGGAAGAGTAAGCAGTTCCTGCTCCACTAGACTCATTCCGGGAATGACAAATCAGCGTGGCACCTACAAAATCCTATAGTATTGAAAATCATTGAGTTTCATTGAAGGTGTACAGAGCTTCCCAACATAGATGAAAGGTTAACTGACGTGATCCATTACAGAATGTTGGTGGATTGTCCGATAACACAAAATAAAAAAAATCCAACATTTAATATTTAATTTTAATTAAATTTCATGATTGATTGACATCCAAAGAGCAATATTGCAGCTATACACTTCCCGGTCCTTTCCTCATTCATGACTTATCACGGGGTTTGTAACTAGATTAACACGATGGGTGTCACTAGTGAAGCTTACCCTCCTGGAACACCTGAGTTCACCCTGGCTTTGTAGTGGGGTTCGTGTTACTCGATCGTTAGTTTTATGTGTATGTTTTGAGGATCTCTGTCGTTTTACTTTTGACCATTGTGTCGTCTGTCCTTCTTCGCTTTGTGGATTCTGATTACCCCATTGATATCTTCAAACTCTTCTCGCGTCTTTCGTGTTAGGCTTGTGATTAGGAGTCAGCGACAATTACAGTTCGGATATACATACAACTCAATGTATTCTACGTTGGTTGACACTATTCAAGGGCGGATCCAGGATTTCCAGTTAGTGGGGGCGCACTCAAAATAATGGCGCCGAGCGGAGCGAGGCCCTAAAATTTTTGGGGTATTTCGTGTGAAAAATCACGATTTTAAGCAAAAAAATTATATTTTTTTCCAATTTTAGGGGGGGCGCGCGCCGGGTGCGCCCCCTTGAATCCGCCCATGCTACTTGTAATTGACACCAGCAATAATGGTCTTTAAGCAACATATTCTACCTTCTTAGCTAGTAGTCACTTAGCTAGGAGCATTCATTGACAATGCTAATACACTGCTTTGTTTATATTGCTAACTGTTATAATAGTATGTGGTCTTTTTGAGAGGCTATTCATTGTTTGTTCATATCTGGGTTTTCGTTGGAGATCTAGTTATAAGAGAGGGAGGGCTGGAATGTCGTTTAACCCCGCCACTATTAGTTCCATGTCTCACTCAATGAACTGGATTTCTAACGCCATATCTCGTGATCCTTTTGGTGTTCAATTGTTTAAGGTGAGTGATGAAGTGGTTGTTTCCTTTGTTGATAATGACGGAATTGTGGACCATCATTGAATAATTATAATTTTGAATGTATTTTTTATTTTTCGTGGTGTTCAAACTAACATTTGTACTGTTATGTGTCCTAACCTTTTCATTTACGACAATATTTAGACATACTTCGACAATAACACACGAAGAGAAGGAATTATGAGGAAGAGGAGTACGAGGGTAAAACACAAGTGACATTTTTACACCTCTAAAATTGGGGGATGGGTGTTGCGTGTCTTTCTATAGCGCTTTACGATTTTTATTTTATCACGTCTCGGTGTCTTTTGCCTTTTCGCCATCATGTTTTAGGCCATTTTGCTTTCTTCCTTCCAAAGACTTTTAAATTAGTTTGCTTTCCTATATTTTGACAATTATCTTACATAATGAAGGTTATTCCAGAAACGCGTTGTGCGCACTAAACTAGAAATCTACGTTTTTATTATTTGAGGGTTAGTATAGGTTGGTTAACGCCACTTTCAATTATATGTCTTATTATTTGAACGTAGTCTATTCTTATTATATACATGTATCTTTATATTGCCGTACGTGAAAATGTTAATGAATGTTCCAGATCTGAAGTTGTTTTTAACACGTAAATAGCCATTTCATTCAAAATTGTAATGCAAATCTAGATAAACCTTATGATTCCAATTTAATATTCATTGTTTAGTCTCCAAAATCGGAAAATTTGAACCGTTATTTATATTAAACCTATCCTACACGATTTTGGTTTGATTCCAGGATGATTAAACATGTCTTGGGTAGGGTTTTGGCGATAACGCGACTTTCAGTAGTTTTTGCATAGGTAGTTGTAAGCTCCATTGTGGTCGTGATCATATGGTAGTTAAATTTACAACAACCGTTTCAATCGGTGCCTATCACTGCTACAGTTGTGAGTTCTTTTGTCATTTTTCTTTTGACCATTTTGTCGTCTGTCCTTCGATATGTGGATTTTGATTGCCCCTTTGATATATTCAAACTCTTCTCACGTCTGTCGTGTTAGGCTTGTGAATAAGAGTCAGTTACAATTACAATTCTGCCATCCATACAGCTCAATTTATTCTGCGTTGGTTGATACTACTGAATCTTCTTGTAAATGACACCAACAATAATGGCCTTTAAGCAACATATTCTACCTTCTTAGCTAGTAGTCACTTAGCTAAGAGCATTCATTGACCATCCTAATACACTGCTTTGTTTATGCTGTTTACTTTTATGATAGTATGTGGGGTTTGTTTTAGAGGAGGCGAATCTGTGTAGGTGCTTCATTGTTTGTTCATATCTGTGTTTGCGTTGGAAATCCAATTATAAGAGAGGGAGGACTGGAATGCCATTATTCGGATTAAAACCGCCACATCTAATTACATGTCTCACGCTAGGAACTGCATTTCCAGCGCCATATGTTGTGATCATTTTGGTGTTCAATTGTGTAAGGTAAGAGATGAGTATGGTTGTTCCTCTGTTGATATTGATGGAATTGTGGACCATCACTGTATAATTACAATTTTGAATGTATTTTTAATTTTCGTGGTCTTAAAACTAACTTTACTACAGTAACACATCCTAACATTTGTTTCCCAACAATCTCCAGAAAAACTTCGGAAACAATACACGAGGAGAAGGAAATAGGAGGAAGAGGGGTACGAGTGTAAAACAGGAATGCATTTTCCTACCTCTGAAATTTGGGGAGGGAGTGTCTTTTCATAGCGCATTAGGATTGTTTTCTTTAATCATGTCTTTGCATCTTTTGCCTTTGCGCCATCCTGTTTTATACCCTCTTGTTTTCTTGCCCACAAAAGACTAAGAATAATTTGGCTTTCTAATCTATTAACAATGAGCTTACTTGATGAAGGCTATTCCAGCCACGTACTAAATTAGACACCTACGTTTTTATTATTATGTTCATGGTGTTTAACGTCACTTTCAATACTATTTCTTATTATTTGAACTAGTCTATTTTATAATATACATGTATCTTTATATTGCGGCCGTATGTGAAAATGTTAATGAATGTTCCAGAACTGTAGTTTTTTATACTTAAATAGCCATTTCATTCAAAATTGTAATGTAAATATAGATAAACCTTATAATTCCAAACTAATGTTCATTGTTTAGTCTCCAAAATCGGAAAATTTGAACCATTATTTATATTAAACCTATCCTACACGATTTTGGTTTGATTCCAGGATGATTAAACATGTCTGAGATAGAGTTTTGGTGATAACGCGACTTTCAGTAGTGGTTGCATAGGTGGTTGTAAGGTCCATTGTGGTCGTGATCATATGGTAGTTAAATTTACAACAACCGTTTCAATCGGTGCCTATCACTGCTACATTTGTGAGTTTGAATCCTGCTCATGGCGAGGAGTACTTGATACAACATTATGTGAAGTTTTTCAATGACGTGCGACAGGTCGGTGATTTTCTCTGGGTACTCCGGTTTCCTCCACCAATAAAACTGACTGCCACGATATAGCTGAAATATTGTTGAAAGTGGCGCTAAACACCAAAGCAAACATAGGTAGTAAATGCAACTACCATACGATCACGACTACGATATATGTATTATAATTTAATACAAATAACGAGTTATATTCTTAAGCTGTTTGTTTACACATTGCATTGCATTACATTACATTACATTACATTACATTACATTACATTACATTACATTACATTACATTATATTACATTATATTATATTATATTATATTATATCCATAAACTTCAGTGGTCGACAAAAACAAAGGTCCTTCCTCAAATCATATTCTCCTATAATATTCTAGCGCATTCGAAATTCTCAAAATTTAGCGAGAGTTATCTCGCTTTGAACATAATGAATGAATCTAGTCTTTATAACGATTAATTAAAAGACGATCCGAAAATATTTTTGAGCACAAATAGGACGAATGAGTGATTGTTGCTTAGCATCAACTCAACAAATGTTTCCATATTATGGCGAGAACAAGTTAATTTCAAATGAGATGATAATGAGGTCCACTTTATACTATGCCAACACGCTTAGTTTGATATTTATGGTGCTAGCTCATTAAAACAACAGTCTACGGATAGACATGCCGTCCCACTCGGACATATTATACTGATTTCGAACCAACAAGTCTTTGTTCTTTCTCTTTTATGCTGCATGTTTAGCGGAGAAGCAACACATACCAACTTCATAGTCTTTGGTTTGATCCGATCGGGGCTTGAACCCACGATCTACCACACTTGAAAGGGCTGGAGAAAATATGTCATTTGTCAGATGACAATGAAATGGAACTGTAATCAAATCAATGACTATATGAGAACACAAGGAAAACACATGTAGTTGTAAATGTAGTGGAATAAAATATTTATTTCCCTTGACAAATATGTTGACCCTATAAAAGTCATGTGACAGACCTAATCATGGTTGTGATATGTATATGTTAGATATGCATCAAATA
Source organism: Gigantidas platifrons (assembly GCA_002080005.1). NCBI lineage: Eukaryota > Metazoa > Mollusca > Bivalvia > Mytilida > Modiolidae > Gigantidas > Gigantidas platifrons. The sequence continues at coordinate 188,978 of MJUT01046855.1, forward strand.
ATAACGAGAATTGTTCGATGTGTGCGACTTTATCTAGTACTAAGCATTAGTTACTGTGATATCACAAAAACGAACCCTGAATGGCATGATTTGACAAGCTGAAACACAATCGCGTGAATTTTTTGTAGACCTCATGCGGTGACATCTCATAGATTGATTAACCTTTTCCTGAACGTCACCTATATTGATATCGAGAACACGTTTGCAAGCTATTAGTCGTGTGGGTATAAAGTTTGCACTGAGATGAATCAATTGAGGGATCCTACAGGAAAGCAGGAAAATACTGGAGAGGGTAGGGAACACCCCCAACAAGCTGTTGCTTATTATAAACTGATACCGCTTTCTTTTTTTAAGTACAATTGACATGAAATTCATCATAAACGCCCGTTTTCAGAGGCAAATAGATCCTATTTCCCGGGGTTCCGTCGAACTTTTATCTACTACTATAGTGGAAAATAAATTAAAAAATAATAAATCTAAACTAGGTATATACCGTTTTATGTATTTCATTTATTTCAGTCTAAATCTGTGAAATATGAGTTCTCGTCGGAAGCTTAAATTGATATAAGTAGTTAAGATAAAGAATATCAGATAAAATTTGTAATGGTATCCCGGCGGCGTTATGTAATTTGTTAACATCGAATATAGCAAGAAATACAATCAATTCTTCTCACTTGTATGTCTTTGAGTATGCACGTGACATAATAATGCATTGTGGGTGGCATAAAAATAGAAAACCTTGCAAATAAAATCTTGAAACTGAAACCTTCTCTTGCACCGGAATTATATTATCATTTTTGTTAGAATGGCCTGGTTCGTAAATATAATTCTATTTAAGCTGTGTTTTGCAATAACATATTTTTTTAAGGTCAATGCCATCTACACAATGCGATGTAGTTCCGTACATATTTATTCTACTGAAATCTCCCATCATATTTATACTTTTCCAATATTCATCATACCTAATTGTACCTTCAAACATGGCGTCCCCTGGAGTAGTTTGAAGCATTATCTGATAATCAATATAAGTTTTGACACGGTCCCCAAACTTGATATATCGATCATTGACGTCATGGTAACTTTTTACATACATAAGAACATCATCGGAAGACGCTAACATTGAAGCTGAGACGACACGTTTCAACTTTAGAGTTTCACATTGTTGAACATTAATTATTTTATCATTAAGTTTCATAATAAATTTATTTGCAACTTCAACTATTTTTGTATCTGAGGGAGGCATTATTTTCTGGGATGAACACGTGCACCAATGTGGAAGTATAGCTGCATTTTTACAAGTTCGATTTGTTGGCACTTCGTGTAAAACACTCATTCCTCTAGTATTTTTCTCCTTGTAATGATTTAAATTCATTAGATGATTTAGGGTTTCATATATGTCAAATGGTGTTGTTAGCCTTCTACTATTAGTTTGCAGATTTTTATAATATGTCGGATATTTCTTCATAAACCATTGAGGAAAGATAAAAAATATAAATGGAAGACGTTCCTCAATTTTCCCAACGAACGTCTGCCGAACTTTACCGAATCGAATTCCATGGTCACTAAAGAAAATCAAAACTGTATTATTTAACACATTATGAATGTCTTTTAAAAAATGTGTGTACAATGTGTCAGCTCTACTAGTGTCGGGGATATGATCATGTGTTAGCCTCGTTATGAACGTAAATCCAAAATAAGGCGAAGACTTGAATTCATGAATAAATTGTTTAGAATAATCTAGAACTATTTGTGTTTCCGGTCTTGCATGGACACAATGATGGTTAGTATTCCATATGTCTGACATACCTTCCATAGCTACGGAAAATGGACGATCAAAATAATCTGCCGGTGGCTTCACAAATCCGGCTTTTTGATAATCAAATATTTGACCGAATGGTGCGTCTTCGCTGTAAAGGGTGCGGTATCCTTGTTTTGTGAAGTTATTCCAGATGAAATCATACCTGTCAAATGAAACGTTAACTGCACTTGAGTTCCATGGTAATTCGTGCACAAATTTCCCAGTTGTCATAGGAACGATGTTCAAAAATGTATTATCAGCAACTTTGTTATACCCCAGAAATTCAATAGCAGACATTTTGTTCAATAAATAGTCCCTCGTTTTTGGCATGTATCGAATCATATTATTACGGGATACTGAATCTACTCCAACCATCATTATACTTAAATGATCATTGTTTTGTTGTTTCCGGTAGTTGTCTGCGCACCTCTTTTCAACATCCGGTTTTTTATGAACGAACGAGAAAGCATTTGTATGTAGTAATACATTGTTATTATCAAAACATCTTACTCTAATAAATTCGTTATTTATAGTTACGTTTGTTGTAAACGGTTTGCTTTCGTTAATAAAACTAAAAAAATCATGATCTTTTTCTTCATTTGATGGTCTCCATATAACGTCATATTTGCAGTACTTAAGTCCAGGTTGTAACTTACGTGCTACAGACCAGTTAATAAAAATCTGTCTTCCATTAACATATGTAATATCTTTCTCCACATCACACCTTAGCTCCAAGCCTCGTGTTAAATACCAATAAATTGATGAATCAAATGGATCAAGTTTCGGAATTTTACAGCCCTCAGTATCGACTAGTAAAAAATGATTAATCTCACTCCCAGCTTTGAATAGCGGAATTGAATTCATTGACCAGTGTGTCGTTGTAAGGAAAAACATTAATGTGAAAAATATACACAGGAATACCAGTAAGCTCCTTCTCCTAAATTTCATTTCCACCAAATTCCTAATAAATAAAGAGAAAATGACAACTGATGAATTTGCAATATATTGTTATTGTTACTTATATTTGTTTTCATATGTAAAAGCAACAAGAGAATTCGGATGTTTTACGAACAATTTACTGACGAGGGAGACAACCCGGTGGACAAACCTAACCCTCACAACCGGAAATGGATTGAAAATCTGTGTTTTATCAGTCCGGTTCCATAATTGTATTTCCTTTACTATACCGGAAATTAGTTTTGTGTCCTCTACAAAACAAAACATTCACGTTTTTAAATATCTTATGAGTAGTTTCGGTAAAATAAAACGGTTATTGCCTTCATATGAGATAAACATCAAATTATCAACCCTCGAGATGTATTTTTCCGTTGTTTCCATTTATCTGTTGTTATTAATCAATTACATTGCGCCTTTTCACATAGCATGTCCACCAAAATAGTTCCGTAGTTAAAAAACTTTTCGAGTAGAAATCAAACGCTTTGTAAAATATTCAATGATCTATTGGTGCAAGATCTGAATAAATATTACAAGCAAGGCTTCGAATGAACATCTTTCCCCCGAGATTTAGTGGTCTCGCCAAATTGGAAAAAAACATGACGCAGGCCAATCATTCCTTGCTATGATTTGAACAGAAGATTGATATGTTGATGACATATGTCATTACATGAGTTCTGTGATATTATTGGAATTTATTTGAATAAACGTTAGAGAAAACCAAAGGGGCATTTAAAAATGAAATATTGAGAGACACGGTCAACATTGGGCACACAAGACACAAGACAAAGACAAACAAAACACAAAGCACAACACAACACACAAAACTAAACATACGGACCCCACAAAAACACAGTAAATCCATGTTCTCGCGAAAGGTAAGACACCCACCGTGTTACTCGTATATAGAGTTTTGTAGGTGATAGAGGAAAGAAAATCACATGATCAAAATTAATAAGAGATTATTACATGACATTTTCCATATTGGCCCTGGTATCAATCCGAGACTCTGATATCAAGCCCGACAGCTAAGTTGGAGGGCTGATATGGGTCGATGGCTGATACCAGGGACGATATGGAAAATTTCATGTCATAATCTATTGATCACATAGTTTACATTGGCTTTTTTCAAGCATTGACTTTTATATGGTAGAAAATATCTTTGAAGTGACAAATTGCGAAAATAAATCCTTAAGAG
>MJUT01046855.1:233275-243874 GCA_002080005.1 Gigantidas platifrons
TCTAATTAATTTCTACTTAAATTTTTACGATTTTAAATGTAAACAATAGATGTAATACAGCTGCAATTACAGACGTTATCTTATTTTTATTACTTAATATTATTTGAAGCCTATGATTTGTCAATCAAGGTCACGTGTCCTAACTATAAATGGGAGATAACAAAATGTCATGTGATTTTTTAGGTTTGCTAAAATTAACCTGGGAAAACCCTATAATATGAACGGTTAACTGCGCCTACTGTCCAATCAAAGAAACATATCGTTCCTGCTTTTTATCAATGATAAAAAACAAAACAGTTAAAAACTTGAAAAATTTAGAACTCTTCAACAGAAAAAACACAAAACAATTAACGTTTTTGCAAAATAATACTCAATGACATACCGTGAAATACGTCACTGATGCATAAAACGGAATGTACATGTACATGTACATTGTACGATACATTTTCTGCGAAATCAGTGCGCTGACCACAAATGCAACTTTATACCAGAAAAATAGTTCTTGAGGGCTTCAAAAGTAGCAGATGTATTTCTCAAGTGGTGAATAGATTAGACATATGTTCCAGAAAAATCACACGCAAATTTGAATGTAAACACATTCTTGAAGTCAACATATAATTAGCTGTTACAAGTGTATGCATTCACTAAAATATTTACCAGAATCGACCTACAATTGGGAACATGTAATACTGTATTTGTGGCAGTGAGTAACTCATCAAGAGTTATCAAGACATCATTAGTGAAATTATGTTATAAACAGCAACATAACATCTTCAAAAATTGTTTCAAGCCGGGGTATCATAAAGTTTTTGACCAATCAAGATTAGTCCATATGACTTACAAATTGGTCTCAAGCTCTAAGTTAATGATTGGCCTTTGACTTCTGACATTAAATCTTGTTATCGTCTAAATCCAGCTAATACTAGTATCATGTCATGGAAAATGCTTCGGACTTGTTAATGCAACTTAGAATTAAACGTCTCCTTAATGTGCACAACCGCTTCCGTAAACCCCATTTGACCTGATATTGTTCAAAAACCACACGTCGATGCTTTGCCATTGGAGATCCAGTTATTAGAATGGGATCGTCGAAATCCCATTATTCGGTTTAACTCCGCCACATTTTATGCCTGTACTAAGCCAGGACCTGGATTTTTCCTATGTCAAATGTCGTGGTCTTTTTTGTGTTCAGTTAAAGTGAACGGTGATTGTTCGTTTTACTGATATTTGCGGAACTGATGATAACATAGGGTCTTTACATTTAGTCTTTTGAACAGCTGACCTTGAAAAAGGTCATCTTCAAAGTAACGCCTTAGATTTTGATTTTGCACTTGTTGTTTAATAATTCGAATATAGGTACCGGTATTCTTAGAGGATTTTGACTATAGTCTTTTGGTTTTCTTTCTATTTAAGAATATTAAATTAATTGGCTTTTTATTATTTTCATATCTGATAAAAGTTATTTCAGAAACGCCTTTTGCCCTCTAGATCTACTTTAAATCATTTGCGCAATTAGAATCAAATATTGCGGGGGTGATGTATTGAAATAATTTCATAAACTTCACTAATTTCATGTTGACTTCAATAACAAAAATACCATGCTTTTTTGTTTGTTGATTAGCCATGAAAGTTTTATGTATTTTTTATATCATTTTAGGTCACGTGGTAAACTGGAGCAGCAATTAGCAGAGGACAATCTCTGAAAATAAGAGTCAAGTTTAGAAGAATATCATCACTTAGTGTTGACTGGATAATATATATAAGTAACACTAGCAATTATTACTGTGGTGTCTATAATGGTTCCCTTGATATGGGTTGCTGCTAGTGGCACATGAACTGTTTACCCTTCCGGAGCACCAGAGTTCAGTTCCGGTTTTTAGTGAGGTTCGTGTTGCTCAATATTTTGTTTTCTGTGCAGTGTGTTGTAGATCATTATTTGTCCTTTTTTTCCTTGTTCCTGTTGCCATTGTGTTGTTTATCCTTCGATTTATGGCTTCTGAATACCTCTATGTTATGTCCAAACATTTCTTTCTTCATGTTTACGTGCTAATGTCAGTATCCCTATGACTATATAACCTAGATTTACCATATTTCATTCCTATATTGGTCATGGAACGTGAATATCAACCAGGCATGTGTTTTATCTGGCCTTTACCCTCATTTGCATGATCAACTGACCTTGTTAAATTCACATAGCATTTTCGTAATTAGGTCACAAATGGTTCACATATTAATCATGGACGCTACCTATCAGCTAGGATCCTGCCATCTGTCCTTGATCTCATTTTCATAATCTACTGATATTGTTAAATAACGTCAATCGTTTGTAATAAGATTATGTTTTCATTGCCATATAGCGAAGGGTGACTATGTCGATCCACACAATGATGCTGGAAGGTTCATGTCCGTATTTATCCATATTTTACCAAAGTCCTGCAAAACCAGACTCTGTATGTTCTGAATCATTTTCTTTTCCTTGGCGTTTTTTTTATTGTTTGAATCCTGGAGTTTTATGCACAATTAAGAGATTGGCTTCAAATCGTTCGATTATTTCCTTGGATTGCTTCCAGCTTACTAACGTTAAAAGTAACGTTTTTCCTACATTTAAATTGAATATTGTTTCATTTCAGTCCAAAGAAAATGCCAAGTGAGAAACACCGTTCCATGTTGATCGTCCTGATCTTTCAAATGTTTATGGTTATACATTTTGCGGGGGGTCGTTTTCTTTAAACGAAACATACTTAGGAGTTAATTGTCACTCTCCAGTAGGCCTATTTGCCAATATTTCGTTTCACAGGTGAGATATCCTAATTTGACGCAATATTTTTCATCCTAAATTAGAAATTGGTCAACTGTTGATTAACATACAGAATGGTAAAGAATCATGAAAGTACCTGAAATTTCAAATTGCAATCACAAATGAGCGAATTTGCTTATCATTGAGATATATTGCATTGTTAATTTGCAAAATTGTATGCAACAAAGCAAATAGTTATGAAGTTGCAAGATATTAAAATGAGTCCGACTACAAAAAAAAGACAAAAAAAGAAGAACCCATAGGCTACTATGCTAACCTGACAGAAATAGTCAATTCTGTGTATTCTTATGTACAAAATTTGACCGATATTTCAGAAAAATTCCTACACTTTGTGTCTTTAATTAAATAAATTAGAATCTTTACAATAACATTAATCAATGTTTAATGACACCTTCATAGAAATGCCTGATCAATTTCTTACGATATTTCCCTATACATATATACAAACTGTGGTCCTGTTGTTGAATGGGCAATCTTCATTTAAATGGGCATTATCTGCCAAATCGTAAATTTTTGCTACCCATAAAAACTATCACATATGATTGATGCCTTAATAAAACGTGTTTCTGTAACTTATAAATGTTATGAAATGTACGCGCATCGGGGAAAAATCGTGCAACTGCTCGTGTTTTGAGATCGATCAAGAGATGGGCGTCATCTTATTAATTATCGACATTGTTTACGGAGTTTGTCGAATCGTCATTAAATCAGTACAACAATGCACTTATTTCTTATTTTTTGTGAATCTGCTTTTAGTCGGTGTTAATTACGGACAAAGAACCATGTAAGTTGGCAGTTAATAAGCGACAAAACACAAATTATTCGTTTTTACCTGTCACTAGTAATGTCAATTGCATACGGAAAAAGCGAGGTCAAATTATTTGCTTGCAAGCAAATAAGTAATCGATGGTAATTTTCGTTCTCAAACGCGGAAAATGCTTCGATAAGCTGCTTAATGTTAAATATTTACCTTTATTTCATCATTTTAAAGCTATTTACCAATTTCCAAAGCATATAATTGTTTTTGTCAAAATCGTAGCTAATGCCCCTTTAAGCAACATTGAATATACATGTATATGTGTATAAAGATGTCATCATACAAGTTGAGCAAATTTGCTGTGGGTGAGAAAATATGTTTTGCACGATTTTGCCAGGCTGACTTTCATGCTAATTCAAGTTGAAACATTGTTTGTTCCTTATCTATTTAAACATTATTATACTTTACATTTATGTGAAACTAGTCAAAATTATCTCCGTTCCCTGTATATTATTCTTGTTATTAAATAAAATAAACAAACATATTTTTTTACAGATAACGGAATAATTCATTTTGTGTGTATGAGTTATCTTTCAAAATAATGTTCATGGTGTTAGAGTTATCTTTCTTTGTTCTTATGATAATACCATCAGATAATGCTATGGATGTACTTAAGTTCAGTTGAAATATATATTTCGCCATAGATGACGGACCGAATATCCGATAGAGGATCATTTCTGGAATGTCTAGTGACTTTGCATACTGTTTTGCGGCAGAAAAGAAGTAAAGCGTGTCATGGCCAATCAGAGGCCAGGGTGGCCATATTGGATTTCGAATAACTCCAAAAGTAACAACACTACTTCAGAACCCATACATGAACATTGCTGGCTAGTCTTGTGATTTCATATGATGTTGTTTTTGGAAAAAAGAAAGCAAACAATGTCTCAACTAATCCAGGGCAGGCGGTCATGTTGGATTTCCAATCGCTCTGAGAAAATGACAACACTACTTGAAAACCTATAGGGGAACATTTCTGGAAAGTCTGATGATGGAGAAGAAATAGAAAATGTTTCGGCCTATCAGAGGCAAGGGCAGCCGTCTTGAATATCTCATCGCTTCAAAAGAACACAGCATTTCTTTATGAACCATAGAGCAACAATTGTTGTATGTTTGGTGAGTGGGCATGAAGTGGTTCTGCAACAAAAGTTGAAAATGAGAAGGTTTACGACATACGACCGAAACTCTGGCTCAGGTGAGCTTAAATGCAACAAACAACGTTAAATGTAAGTAATTTGAATTGTATTATTGTCTCCTTAATTTAATTTCAGATGAATGGTATTTGACACACACCCACTTTCTCAGAAACCATTGTACAAATTGAATCATAATGTAGTCCTGAATCTTTAGATGATCAATCCTATGGTCAATCCTGCGGAACATAGTTTATAATAGGACCCCATGTCAAATGTACAATAACATCATATCTTCAATCACCATATGATTGTACATATTTAATTAAAATCACACATTAATGATCACATAAACTTTGTGATTCCTAGCAGGACGTGCTTTAAGCCAATTGGACCCCACATTGGAGTTATCTACTCTAGGCTGTTCAAGTAGAGACAACAACACATTACAGGTTGTATAGAGAACAATTGAGCCTGCGCTCCCTAAGGTCGGCCCTGATTTCTAGTGCCGATCTGAAATTGGAAATGACGGCTACAGAGGAACATAGTTCAACATATGAGCCTATGGGAATCATACAAACATCTTTTTTTATACTGCTTGCTCACTGAAAGAACAGTACGCGTGGAGACATGTCGTCGCACTCGGACACATTATCCTGATCCCGAGCCAACCCGTCTTTGCTCTTACTCCTTAATAGTCTTTGGTTTGACCGGAGCGCAGGAATCAAATTGTCAATACCAAATTATTTCATCATCTATACGCAGGTGAAAGAATACTTTTCAACTAGGACAACGTGTTGCTATCATCCGGAAAATGTTGTTAAAGATTAAATGAGACGATTCTTTAAAAATCCGTAACTTAATAGTTTAGTTTTCAGAAGACGGTCACGTTACGAAAACTTTGAATATAAACTGCAAGCTCGCGCAAAACGTATGAGTTGTGACATATAACCTCCATTCTCGGGGTGTCTAGTATATTGCTATCAAGGTGTGGAAATCTTATATAACGTGATAAATCAGTATGTTTTATTAAGCATTCAAATTATTGATTTTTATTGCAATATGATCCAAACTAAAGTACGTGAATATTCAGAAAAATGTGGTTTGCCAATCAAAAAGCTTCATTTCATTATTCTTTGTAGATACCTACACAGTACCACGTAGGTACCAGTAAATTCGTAATACAAGTAACCAGTAATTTAGACCTACACAGTAACATGTCAATCGTAACTACTCGGCCATTCTCGCTACCCTGCAAATAACCTCGTATGCATTAGGCGTATAAATCGTACTACTTTTCACATGTCAGTTACATGAAAGTTTGATAAAGTTATATTTTAAACAATTTTCTATATTTCAATTATTTTCATGGATAAAAGTTAAAGTTTTAATTAGTTTTGTATGATTAAAGATTTTACTTAGTAAGTCTTCCATATTGGATTTTCGTGGACTATATTTTTGTGCGGCTTATATATAATTAACTTCCGGCAAACAATTTAAGAAGAATTTCTCCTATCTGCATACGAGGTTATTTGCAGGGTAGCGAGAATGGCCGAGTAGTTACGATTGAGTAACATGTAGGTACCAGTAAATTTTCACAATGCAGGTAACCAGTAAATTTCTATTTGTTTGCTTTTGATATAATTTATACCCACATATCGTCGTCGTTCAATACTTTTATCAGTTTTTATTCATAGATTGATGGAAGTCCTAATTGAATTTTCTTTTCATCAAACACGTGTACGGAAAGATTTAGCTTTTGCAATGAAAGGTAAGGATTTTGTTTTAATTATAAACCTTTATAAATATTTGGTGAAAATAATTTAAAGTTTCTTTTAACTACGAACATTCAACAATCAATGATACAATATATGTAGATAAAAAAAAACGTTATCTGTACATAAATGTCTATTAAAAATACGTTATCTGTATATAAATATATATTACAATAAACTGTTTATTAAGCAACATGTTAAAACATTGCGGGAGTGATTGATTGTTGTTTAACGTCACGTGAAGAATTTGTCTATATCATGGCGAGAACAAGTTACATTCGATGAGATGATTATATCCACTTTGTTCTAGATCAACAATTAGTACTAGTTCCGTGGAACAACGTCATCCTGACTCCGAACCGCACCTGAGGCGAACACCCTAACAATCACGCCACCGAACTGGTCTGTTCAGTTAAGTTAAGTTGCGTACATATTTTAAATTACCTGCATTTTTGTGTGTCATAAGGATAGACAATTAATTCGTTAATAGAAAATTCCATATACTATGGGAAGGTATAGTTAACACACGTTTAACTAGTGTATTATCTAGTATTATCTTTGATTGTGGTAACGTGACTCCCGATATTGTCTTTGTTTTCTAAATATGTCCTAAATATTTAATTTCATTAAGATCCATACACATAGAATGAAGGCTTTGATTTTACTTCTTTTCTTATTACTCATACAAAACGAAACATTGGAATGGAATATGAAAAAACATGTAGCATGCAATCTATTACAGAAAAATATAAGATTAACTATTTTTCAACCTTCAAACCATCAAATGGATTGTAATAAATCATAAACAGTAGCATAGCTTCGAGATACTCATCAAAATAGTTATAAAAGCAATACAATCAGTATTCATTATCCATGATTTTTTTTATAAAGAAATCGGAAGGTCGGCTTCCATGTTTTGATCATGTGACATATACTCAATACATACAAAATGCCCACACAAAAATTAAGAAACATGCAGATACATATGAAACAAATAAAGTGATAAGTAGCTTTTCAAAAAGCTTCTGAAATATAATTATATAGTGAAAAAAGACTCAACTGTGAAGCTAATTACGCCAAGATCACACATTACAAAAACAAATGTATATTAAAATATTACTTTTTTCATACTCTGTTTCTTTATTATTCTTATTTCCAAATCTGTAATTAATCTTATTGTATCTTTTAAAATACAATTGAAAAAGATGCTTAGAAAATCATTAAGTGGCTCGTAATGGCAAATATATCAACATTTTAGATTTTTCATACCTCCCAACACGTGGGTCAAAAACGAATATACATAGAAAGTAAACAAACAAGCCTAAAATTAGAAACACTCATGAAATAACTCTCAAAATCCGTATTGAATTTATTGATCAATCTTAATATAAATAGATGTAGTTACTAGTAAAACACACAAAACTTTAAATTAAGATAATGCATTGTGCAACTATCATTGTTTTTCCATGATACTGAAAAACTAGTTACCTAAATCAAGGGAAAACTGATAACAAAAATGAAGTACGATGTTTTCATTATTCTGCCACACATGTTATGAATAGGTGTTCATTAAACCAAATTATGAAAAGTTTGGTTTCATCAGCTTAATCTTGAACTTTAAACCGGTACTTAATATAAATTTAATTGTCGGACATATAAGTTCCATAAAAAGGGTTAATCGCCTTGGGCAACATTTAAATATTAGATAGTACAGTAGGCCATCAGAAGTCATAATAAAGAAACAATAATCCACTGCGAGTTTAATTTTCAATATCATTTTTCGTCATTTATATGCACATGACAGCAGATTACTTCTCAACAAGGTTTTGATATTTTCCGAGACGCTTTTTGAAAGATAAGACGAGATACGAAAATTCCTTAAAAATCAAAAGATAATGACATTGTAAAAGGTCTGAATGGAAATAACGAGCTCGAATGTAACGTATCATAAGCTGTGAAATAAAAACTCCGTATTTCGGAGTGATTGGTATATTAATATAAAGGGTGGAAAATTTATTATGGCCAAATTAAAGTCGTCTCTTTTCTCAGAAAGTTTACCATAGGTATCAAATTTGAGGTAATTGTAAAAAAATGAGACAGGGAACGCTGTTTTTTTTGTTTCTTTTACCTCACGATTTGTGGGGATATATAAATGGCTTCCATCTAGCAGAGTTCTGATAATTTATTGTCAGTATAGTTAGCATCTGAATGCGAGATTTAAGAAATAAATCATGGAATGATTCTTTGGCTCGGGATAAAATACTAATATCCGCCAATCTATGTTAAAACTCAAAACACATTCTGGCTTCCATGATTCATTTCGATTCTGATATGTCTAAGAGTACAAATACGGTTTTATACTTTGATTGGAAGACGGTAATTTATATTTACGCTTGCGGAAAATGTCGCACACAATTTATGCTGCCAATGGAAAAGTCAGTCACATTCACCGGTACATGTGCGAATGAGATTATACCATCGATAAATCCCTCGTTTGTCTACAAAGCGGAAGAACGTCATGTTAGAATGGGGGTTTTAGCGTTTGTAATTCTTTGGTGATTTATAAGTTTTTGTATAAACTCTGTCTCACAGAAGAAAGGGAAAAGTACCACATGAAGATGGGCACACTTTTTCCAATAAGAATACCGATGATTTGTTGAAAAATGTGCCCTCCGAACACGACAAATATGCTACCGATAAGGAATTCCATCAAACTGACGACTTGATTTTCTGTGTAACACCTTTACTTTTTTTTATAGTGCTTGATACAATAAGTTAATTCGTGACCCAAATCTATAAACTTGTAACATTCCTTGCCATTTCATTTCAATGAGGTTTGTTTTATCATATTTCATGACGAACAACAAGGTAAAGTGCAGAAAATGATGATTTATGGTGTTCAACAATATTTCAGTTATATCGTGGCGGGTTATAATAGCATGATATCACTATTAAGATATCATGGTAATACATCTTGTTTTTTAATCTTTATTATACTTCCGTGAGCCGTAGTCCAATAAATGTAGACGCTCTTATCACAATTATATCCATAGTAAAACCATCTTATTGGACCGTTGTAGACATATCTTTGATAAATTATTTGGCTTTAATACATTTTGGCTTAGAGCGTACCTGGTGAAGGTTTTTTTAGAAACGCGTCGTGCACAATAAATTTACAAAAGATGAAATACCGAAAACAAATGTTTTGTTTTCTATTTACAGGGAAATGGAGCCTGACATTGTACTTTAAGATTCTTTTAACTACTAGTTCCATTTGGATATTGTGGACGATGGTTAATTTTATTCGTTTCAGTGGTGGATCTGTTATGTTTATGATGCAGCAACCTGCCAAGGACGGCAACAACACAATAAATTACACTATTTTGTTGCATATGCCAAGAACTTATTATGGGAAGAATTACCTTAAAATTAACTTCTTCAATGGATGTGAATTCGACAATTGTAAAGTCACATTCGATCCCGATTTACTCTATAGAAGTGATGCTGTTGTTTTTCATCATGATATGATGAAGACGAATCCTCCCAGGAAGAGAGATAACCAAAAATGGATTTTTGCTTCTTTTGAGACTCCTTTTTATACTTACAATGTGTATAAAAAGTACAAATTTGATTGGGTTATGTCTTATCGTCGTGATGCTGATGTGTTCTCGCCGTACGGTCTCATGAAAACACGTGTGCAAATTCCCGAGAAAAATTACACTTCAATATTTTTGAAAAAGACAAAAGACGTTGCTTGGATTTCAAGTAATTGTGGCGTTCCTTCCAAGAGGGATGAATACGTTAAAGAAATGTCAAAGTATATTCCTGTTGATATTTATGGAAAATGTGGAACGTATTCATGTTCAAAACCAAGAGTTTGGTGTAAGAGAAAATTCAGTGAAAATTACAAGTTTTATCTTTCATTCGAAAATTCATTGTGCAATGATTACTTAACTGAAAAAATATTTACAATATATATGGATGATGTTAATTATATTCCTGTTGTCAGGGGCGCTCCTAATATTAAGGAGCATTTACCTAATAATACATATATCTCCG
>MJUT01046855.1:254557-269817 GCA_002080005.1 Gigantidas platifrons
ATTTAAATAGAGTTAGTATAAAAGAAGTAGATGAACATAAACATTTAGGTTTAATACTTTCCAAAAATCTATCGTGGCGAAAACATATCACAGAAATATGTAAAAAGGCAAACAAGCGTTTAGATGTTATGTTCAGAATGAAAAGACTTCTACCTAGAATATGTCTTGAAAAACTGTACAAGACTATAGTCAGACCTATTCTAGATTATGGTGACGTGTTATATGATAATTGTTTAAATTACGAATCTGAATTCTTGGAGAAGGTTCAAAGAAGAGCAGCGATTCTCTCAACGGGTGCTTTTAAAATAACAAAACATAAAGACTTATTAAATGAGCTAGGACTATCTCCACTACATATTCGGCGGAAAATCCATAGGCTTACTTTATTCTACAAAATAAAAAACAAACAGTGTCCAAATTACCTTAGCGAATCTTGCCCACTTGTAAATCATAATACAGAAAATTATAACCTTCGCAGAAAGGACTTCGTTCTACCTTTATATACACGTACAGTTAAATATCAAACCTCCTACTTTCCAGCTACAATTAGAGACTGGAATTTTCTCCCATTGTTTATTAAGGACTCAAATTATCTGAATAATTTTAAGGAGTTGGTTTATCATCATTTAAATGAATTTAACACAAAAAAGATATACTCTAAAGGCTTCGGTCTAGGAAAAATTAATCACACACGTCTAAGACTTGGTCTAAGTGGATTAAATGACCATCTTTACAGTTATAATCTTATACCATCACGATTATGTAATAGGTGTAGCCTCAGTAAGCCTGAAACTGCTCAGCACTTTTTTCTTTACTGTGATAAACATGATGAATTGAGAAAAACACTTTTTCACAAGATTAAATCATTGCTCTGTCCAAATGTGAATTTAAATAGTTTCAAAAATGAATTAAACACGTATTTAGTTGAGCTTTTTCTTCAAGGAAGTGATGATTTATCTATGGATGATAACATAGTTATATTTCAGTTTGTATATGAATTCATTGAAAATAGCAATAGATTTCTATAAATTGTATGCTTTGCAAATATTTTAAATTGCTATTGAAAATATAATTTGTATTAACTATTATGAGTGATTGAGTGTGAGATAGACTGTTGTATTGCTTGTCTTGTCTTGTATATAATGTTTTGTATCATATGTATGTTGAGGAGACCAACTTTGTAGCCTTCGGCTGTTTGTAATCCTCTATAAATAAATAAAGCATTAAATTTAAAAAAAAAATAGATAAGCTCCTCCTTGTTATTTAGATAAGAACAGATTTGACCATGTGCTTTTGTTTACATATATAAATTAACTAATTACACATTAATTGGATAATATACTGACATTACTTTGATGTAATATGTTAATATACATATATATCTATTGGAAAATGCAAGAAAAGCAAATTTGATTAAAAATGCCATTTTGCCTCTAGTGCTACCTCAATTGTGTACATTGCAGAAATAAATCGACTTTCGTAAATAATTTGGTCTCATCAGGACAAAAAAAAAGGGGGGAAGGGGTAAAGCGTATTTTGTTCTTCAATTCCATCACTACAACTCCCTAACAAAATTTTTTTTTTTAAATGATCCCCTATGGCAGTTCAATCAGATGGACGAAATTGTATTGGAGAAACAGGAAAACGACGAATGGTGCTAGCTAATGATAAATCGATCATCAGTCACGTTCATCTGCAATAGATTATATATTTATTTGCATAGCTACGAAATTCTTCTTACTTCAAAGTATTATATTTGAACTAAGAAATTTGCATTTGTTTATTGCGTTATAAATTCATGTACTTTTCAAAACTAACAAGCAAGAAAAAAGTCATTCCTGTCGTCGAAACATACTCTTGCACCTATTTTTCCTGAACATTTTTACCCTCATGGTAAAAACTCAGATTTTCTTAATAGTGGCCAAAAACGTGGTGGCAAACATAGTGTTGCCCCCCCTCCACCCCCACCCTCACACTTTTGACTACGCCCTTGTCTCCTCTCTATCCTTCTTTATCTGTTAAGCCAATTACCTCTCAGTTATATAAGCTTCTACAGCCACCATAACTGTAACTTGATCAGTTTCAAATTAAACATAGTCATCTGAATAAATAACTACGGTACACTAGTCTTTCTGAATGAAAATAGAAATCTAATATATATATGACACAGACGCGTTTAATAGTGTAGTGTATGGGGGTTGTTTTTTTTGTTTTTTGTTTTTGTATTGAACGTGCACCTGTGATATATGATGATGCTATATATACATAAGAAAAGATATAGAAGAATATTGTTTATTAAAGTTTCACATATTGATTGTCATAAAACATCATCATAATAAAAATATATACATATAAAACAATCAATATCCAGCTTCCATTAATAAACGAATACGAGACACTATTAACGAATTAACAAATCTATATATATTTACTTATTTTATGTGCATAAAAATTTTGGCAAATACATATTTATGGAAATTACCTAAAATATTTACTTAATAAGTGTGTTAAAATATTAAAAGATCAGTGAAATATTTCTTTGTTTTGCAATCTTTGTTTTGATCATACGAATGTGCAATGCTATAAATATATCTTGTTAGTATACACAATTATTATCAGGAAAACCCCTCACTTTCAATGCAGATGTTATGAAATATGATATGTAGTCACAGAGGTCACATTGAGATGATGACAGCTTTATCAACATTTTATAATTAGACGAAGAGGGGGCAAGATAAGAGATGTTTCTCTCTCAACTAGCTTGTTTCATAGACTGTCTTTGTAAATAGCTTAACATTCCAATAAACTTGGCAGAAGTGTATAATAATATCTTCGAGTGTAATAAGATATCTCCAAATGAAATGATGGAATTGACAAAAACTTGAACTCTAGCTACACGATAATGATATTTTATCATATATACATATATTTATAATTGTTAATGTTATTGTTTATGAATCACTGTAATGACTTTGCCCCTTGTGGGCCCTCTATTGGACAATACAATTCTTCTTAATTCGTCTTCTTCTTACATATATTCCATTGGGACCCTCAAAATAAATAACCATTTGAAAAAGCATAATGTACTACATTGCATATTTCAACATTCTCAACTGCAATGAACTAGTGCAGTTTATAAACAGACAAACCTACCTGTTGTTTTCAATTATTTATTATTGATTTTAGTTTGTTTGTTCTTTTATTTCAGTTTATGAATGAACTTATTTCATATAATGAAAAGTTTTTTTCCCCTTGTACTTTGTTCTGTATGAAATTATGTTAAAAGACATTTCATTGGCAATTAACAATTCTTAATTTAAAAGCTTTCTCTTGATTGGTTGTTTTAGATATTGAATTTCGAATCTCGAATTTCGAATTTCAGATATTGAATCTCGAATTTCGAATCTTGAATCTCGAATGATCCTTCTGGGCTTTCGTATCTATTGGATTTGTAAAATTGCAAATTGTAATGTTATTAAAATACTTAAATACAATGTATCATGGAAGTCTTCATTGGAAATCTTTGTAACTCTAACAGCCAAGGGCAATAAGAACTACTGATATACATGTACATACGAACTTTCTTTAATAGTAAACTTTTGAATTTCATACAAAAATCTTAATATTTTCCAGTGACAGGATTGAATCGAAGTTACAGCTATTTTATGGTCACCTTGTACCTGATATCAGTTGATCAATATCTTTTAAATATTTTAAGGCTATTGGCTAAACTTCATCTGTTTATCGTCCCCCTCGCTTTTGGGGTATTGTCCTTAAGAGGTGTTCCTGTCCGTTTTTTAGTATTCGGATGAATTACAGTTCGTATGCGCTTTGGCTTATGAAGCGTTTTGGCTTATGAGGCCACGGGCTGGGTCTTTTTCGGGTCATTGTGACTGAACGCAAGATGTTGCGTAACGTAACGTAACGTAACGCTAAAAAGCGACGTTTTCAACGTTGTGACGCTTTAAACCAAATGCTTCACAAGTGGAACTTAAGTGATAAATTTTTGTAAAAAGTAGGAACCACTTAAACAACCGAAGCACATATATATAAGTATTTTAATACATTAAAATTTTCCGTGAGATAGTCGAAATAATGTTGTTATCTTTTGGTTTTAAATAGAAAGTTTGTCGTATTTTCGGTATTTAAAAAGAACATTAAAATTTTGTCATTNGACACACTATTTTATACTTATTGACTGGGTATGAGGGGAATAGTAAGTTTATTATTAACAACACACAATTTATATAGGATACAGGGACTTAGCTGAGGTTTAATAGTGTGCACGCCATAATTACTTTCGACGAGTCACGAAACGGCCCGTGAATCTCTGAAGGGCCTCATAGCCTTAGTCATTGACGTTTTATTTTGATTTTTTCATTTCATTATTTTTTGGTATATTCAACTCAAATCCACACTTTTTAAGAGAAGTTTCAGCCTGTTCTCAGACTCCAAAGCAGTATTATTACGCCTTGCAAAATTTCTCTTGGAGGCCCTGTTGCAGATACATCATCATAATTCTTTTTTCACAACCTATAATAAAATTTAAAAAAAAGTATCACATCGTCGGAAAAGTTCCAAAAATTCAATAGAAAAATCGTAGAAATAGGAAAATTCGATATTCCTAACACACAATATACATGACCGCTCACTTTCCTGACTTAGTTCAGGTACTTCAGTAAAAAGTTACGGGGTTAAACTAGTTGGATTATAATCAAGAAATAAAATAACCGCCTAGCGCATGAATGCGCGACGTATCCCCCCGCACTTGCATAATATTTAGTTTTATATATTTATAAAAAGCAGCCTTACAGTCTTAATGGATAACATACTTACAAGCCACATGCAAAGATTATTCAAATCTATCCGTGTTTACTAAAGTTATTACGTAAACAAGACACAATTCTAAAAAATTGTGATTTTTCAACCAAAAACTAACATTTTTCCTCAAAACCCTTGCTTCAAATATTTCCATGTTAGATCCCATCCAAGATCATGCTAATTACAAGCCACTTGCAAAATATTATTCAAATCTATCCATGTTTACTAAAGTTATCACGTAAACAAGACACAATTCTCAAAATTGGTGATTTTTCAACCAAAAACTAAGATTTCCCCCCAAAACCCTTGCTTCAAATATTTCCATGCTAGAACCCATCCAAGATAATGATAATTACAAGCCACATGCAAAGATTATTCAAATCTATCCGTGTATACTAAAGTTATCACGTAAACAAGACACAATTCTCAAAATTGGTGATTTTTCATTTGCAACCTTCTTTGTGCACATAGGACGTCTCTATTATGTCCTTGGTGCACCTTTATTGTTCTTAGTGCACTAAGGCGGTCCTTTGCGGTATTTCTACGAACCCTTATTCGACCAGTAAAAATGACACCAAAAATGTAGCATTATACGATTTTGGCTATCCCGTTAAACAAAAACTACATTTTTTTTTCTCAGGAACAAAACCTTTATTAACAATTAAAAAAAAAAATTATGCATCCCGCTTTCGGCTATCCTTTTCAACTCCTAAACGATTATTTCGTGTTCCAAAATCTGTTGTAGCCTCGAGCATAGGAATATAATTTTCTAAATCTTCACTTTTCCCCGCAAGAATGCTTAGTGTTTTGAACCGACTTTTTTTAATGGAATAATTTTAATAGTAAATTTCACATTTTAATGTAAAAGTTACTTTAAATAATTCATCTGAATATTTGTTTTCAGATAAACTAATGAATTCAATGCTTACCTAAAAAATGCATTGTACATGTTATATCAGTACAATATATGACCAGAGACATATTATTGTATGTTTCTGATATTAACGGGTTATCGAAAGCTAGATCATAATTAATTTAAATTACAGATTCTAGTAATCGAACCTGATTATGACTGGTATGTTGCATGGTTCCGGAGAAAATATAGGTACCAGTCGAAAAGTAATTACAGAGTTATCGAACCTAATTATGACCGTAATAGTTGCATATGTTTGTGTGTAATTACCGATCCGGACAGGACTACCTGTCAACACAATGATCATCGATTAGTGACCTCGAAAAACACGGGAAAGTATGACAGCATTGGGGACAAAAAAGAAAAAAGCATGTGTAAGCACAAAACGAGTTAAAAATGACAGTTATTTAACCTACGGCCAATCACGTAAAGCATGAAATTATACGTAGAACCCCCCTCCCCCGATACAAATAAACTCCTTTGTTTTATGAAAATGTAACATGGGATGGGAATATTAAGAACAAAATTAGAACGATATACATTTATAAACATTGTATTGCAGTTGATCTGATATTAAAACATAACCAAACGGGCACGATGTTGGCAAGAGTCAGATACATGTTATTTATTCAACTAATATGATACGACTGAGTGACGTCACATGAAGAGGTGTCATGGCCGCTTACACTACGACAGGAAATTCCAAATATTCATATTTTTAATTGGGTATATTAATGTTAATAAAGGTGTTTTTTTTTAAATAATAAGCTATTTACGAATAACAAGTTATAATTAATTGAATTAAAACAACTTTTCAACTGACTGATCTTTTCCTTTAATCATTTTTTGTGCTTTGTTGTAAATATGACATGTAGGATCTCACATTTTCAAGATGGCAGATACATTTGTATGTTCTATTTATAACTGACCAATATCAAAAAAAATATTGGGCAGGCTATATTGGTCGGTAAATGCTGTCATTGCAGGATAAAAAAAAATATAGAGTTTAATGACAGATAGTAATAACAGTTTGACAATTAAATATGATAGGCCGTTTTTCAGACATATAAAAATATAGATTGTCTAATGTCGGTAACATTACGAAAAGAAAAGTGATGGTTATTTTCGTGTATTTCAGGCATATTTATAGGTAAGCAAATGTCATGGATTGGCACCTGAGCTCAACACCGGTTTTTAGTGGGACGATGCTGCTCATCTCTTATAGTTTTCTTTGTGTTTTCCTATTATGTGTCTTTACTTTATGTGTTCCGTATTTTGATGTCCGTGTCGATTTTCGCATAGAAAACGATGTTCGGTTCATCTTTACCTCCAATTGTTGGTACATTTGTATAAGAGCTCATGTCTTATTTAAGTTGTTTGTGGTTAGTTGTATCGAACAAGTACAGTGTTGTGGTATTCTTCGTCTTGTGTACTCTATTTCGCCATTTCCTCTGAAGTATCCATTTGTGCTGCCACCTTCGGTTTTCTCTAAGGTTTATTGCACCTTTGTCAGCATGCGTAATAGTCATCTGTATAACAATTTGGAGCTGATAAATATGCATGGTTTTGGTATGTTGTCTGAAATTTCTGCCAATACTCGTATAATAGTGAAACGGCTGTTGCAATGTTCTTCAAAGCGGCTTAGACAAAAAAGTGCCTGTGAAGCCAGGAAAGTAAGCAGTCATGTATTTGTGTGTTAGGGGTATCGTTTTTTGCCTCTTTCTACGATTTAGATATTTAAGGAATATTTGAAATTGTTGAACAGGTTATACGATATAACCTGGTTTGGGTCAGTTTACGCGAATAACCTGTTCAACAATTTCAAATATTCCTTATAATTTGATTTTTACAACAAAATTTAATGATTCCTCGATTTTAATTACGATTATTTAATGTGACTATTTGAATTTGTCGTTGGCGACTTCACAATACCAACCCAGGTTATCGAGTATTTTATATAATCAAAATTTTCTCCAGGCGGATTATCCAATCAGATTGGAATATTCAAGTCAAATTAAATTATTATACCCCCGCTCCCCGAAGGGGAGTGGGGTATACTGTTTTACCTCTGTCCGTCTGTCCGTCCTTCCGTCCGTCCAAGATAGTTTTCGTCGCATTTTTCTCAGTGCTGTAACTGTTGATGGCAGAAATCTGATATTTGGTCACAAGCTTCATATAGGTATGCCATATTGTGGGAAGCGTTTTTGGATCCGTGAGATTCCTACTTCCTGTTTGCCGACTTTGTTGATTTTTATGCACATTGAACATATATGCCCATTTTGTCGTCGCATTTTTCTCAACAACTATTGATGGTAGAAATCTGATATTTGGTCACAAGCTTCATATAGGTACCCCATATCGTGGGAAGTATTTTTTGACCCGTCAGATTCATACTTCCTGTTTCCCGAAGAGCGAGGGTATCATAAGTGAGCATTAGCTCACAGTTCATCTTGTTTGATTTTGGAATTGTTCCGAAATGTTTTTCATTTTATTTGTACAAAGTATGTAAATAAAAGATAGTTCATTAAACTTACTTTATGGTTAGGTTTACATATTCCTCTATTAGATATCTTAGAAATAATACCAATGATTTGCTATATTAGTCAATTATAATTCATAGGAAACGGATTAGTATAAGCTTAGCTTGTTTCCGAATCCTGTCATGTTAGACAAAATTTGTATGTATTATATCATAATAGTTTATCATGAATAAATATGTTTATACCAATGTTGCATTTAATTGCATATAACTTTCAAGGTAACTTCATACTTACCAAGTCTATGCAATTGTTGGCACTAAGTCATGCTACGAGTTCTGAATTGGTAAAAGCAATATTATTCCGCCAAGGCATTGTATGATTGTGAATTATGGACACTAAACAAGACTGACATATTGTTTTACAGAAGTAAGAAATTGATGTTTTTAAATCTATATTGTGTATTTCATGGCCCACTAGAAGGAATTTTACTTTTATTTCTGTCCAAATTACCCACCTGTCAAGGTTTCTAGACACATACCCAACGTCGCGGGTTTCATCGGTCAGTTCGCTTTACCTGTCTTGGTTTTCTTTCTCCGGCATTGTATGTCTGGTTATCATGAAGTAGCTAAACAATCGCTGAAAGTGATGGTAATCACAAACATTACTAGAACTAACCGGCACACACGTGCAATATAATAAAATGATAAACAAACAAAAAAGTACCACAATGTCGGAACATTTTCAAAATCCAAAAATGGTAGAAACAGAAGAATACTCCAAACACACACAACTTACCGCGCACTTTCCTGGTGAAGGCACTTCATTTAATGTAACGAGGCTAAAAACTAGCTATATGGGCTTAAACCTCCCTTTTTCGTGAAATGATGAAGTCGTGGAAGTGTTTTCCACATGTTAATAAAAATGACAATCCTCAAATTAAACTGTAATGGATTTTAGGATAGGTTTTCCTCCCTCAGACATAGGTGACCTTTGCAGATTTTAGCTATCCTGTTTAGGCCCTTTGGTTTATTGCTCCCAAAACTAAATTATTTGGCTTTTCAATATTTCGATTTTGAGCGTACCTGATGAAAGTTATTACAGAAACGTGTCGTGCTCATTAAGCTTGATAACTATGTTTTTATTCTATTGAAGTGTTTATTGACACCAAATCATGCTTGCGAGATATATTATTCATTTTCACTAAATGAGTACGATTGTGCTTCACTTGTTCTCAAAGTGAACGATTTGTCCGTCGTTATATGCGAAAGTATATGTATTACAATACACCACTTGCATTCCCGATTTGATTATAGAATCATACGTTTTTGACGGTTTTTCTCATGAGTTATTTCCTTTACAGAGGGAAAATTGGCTCCCGTTTTACATAAGAGGAACGGAAAGCAAAGATAATTTGAGCATAATTTTCTTATAATTTATAGATATATGAATACTGTAAATAAAAATCAGAGTTAAATTTTATAACAAATAAAAATTAACAAGTAACAATATTTTTGTTGAAATCTGCATTAAATGGTCGTTTTAAACTCTTTCAAAAACGTTTAAAAAGGAATCGAGTCGAAAATGACATAATGGTATATTAAAGTTTTGTATTAACGTAAGCTGAATTTAATAGTCGGGAGTTTCCGGACATTAATAAACTTGACCAAATGTAGATAGCGTTTTATGTTTAGATATCGGTTATCTTTAGTTGACCTCAGTGACAAAGGAATGCTTTGCTTTATGTAAAGCGTCCACCATTTGTCGTTTTCGTTACCTGTGTGTTGTCTGGTAAGGTTATGTATGTTTGAATTACGATCAATTTATAAACAACGAACCAATGACATTCATGTGGCTGGTAACAAGGTAACTTTTGATTTGGTTCAAGTACCGTCGACAATTCACTCTAAAATATATGGAAATCATAGCCAACTGTATTTCTGGATATTTCATATAGGAGTGTCTGTTTAAATTTACAAAAAGGTAAGTTGAACACGCTGTATCTACTTACATATTTTGTATTAAATGATGATACAAATATGTCTTACATGACTTCTTGTTTGTTGTGTTGATATTGGTGAAATAGTTGACCATCACTGGTTACGCTTTCTTTTCTTTTCATAATTCTTGATATATATTTTGAAATCGCTTGGACAAACAATGGTTCTTTACCGCTTTAGTACTAATGTATTTGTAATTGCTGCTACGAAAGAAGCTACTGAACCAAGGGTTCCTGGTGGTTAACTTGACGTCAACACTTCGAAGGTTATTGAGGTCACCACGTTGACTTGGTTGACCGTTATCTGTGTAACAAATAACTACGGCTATTGACTTCACTTGTCGTAAGCACTTCCCGGTCTTTTCCTCGTTCAGGACCTATCACCGCGTTTGTAACTATTGGAGCAGAAACCGCTTACCATTCCGGAGCACATAGGTTCACCCCTGCTTTTTAGTGGGGTTCGTGTTGTTCGATCTTAAGTTTTCTGTGTAGTGTTATGTAGGTCGTTGTTTTACCTTTTATGCTTTTTCTTTTGGACTTTTTGTTGTCTGTCCGTTTTTGATTTACGCATTCTGATTACCCTTTAATATCTTCGAAGTCTTCTTGCAGCATATTACAATCGCCATTAAATACGTTACACTGTGATCACGTTTGTCAATCAGTGAAAGTATTAAAACGTAATTGCTATCTTAACAGCATATCTATGATTTTCTTTTTAATTCTAAATCTACCTATCAAGTGCCTTTCCGTGCAAAAAACGTTGCGTTTTTCTGCGATATGCCTAGTTTGCTGCTATAAGCCTATAAATCGACAATATATGGCCATTTATGGAGTACTACAAACGGTTTAAGTTAATTTATATTTCATAGGCAGTAAACGAGTAGAACATGGACAAAAATTATAAAAGCGATTACCAGCCTTTTCATTTTGTTTTACCAAAAAAGAACATATTTCGGACAAAACATGACTTCAAAGTTTGAAATATATTAGCAGGGGCTCCCAAATGCCCCTAAAATCTGGTATGTGCCACCATAATTTACTGATATTCCTAATAATACTGAAGTTAATATAATTTTGAGTGTGGGCTACCAAACCTACTGTAACGTTAAATCTAGCTGCAGAACCGTAGCTCTTTATCATGGTCCTTTGTTTTGTCCACAAAAATTAAAAACAAATATCCAAAGACTTATAGCAGCTACGGACCCTCAGCTACATCAAATCTAGCTGCAGAACCGTAGCTCTGTATGTCCTTTTTGTTTTTTTCGGGGTCCGCCCTATCAGAAAATTTCACAAGGACCTAAAGAGCTATGGTTCCGTAGTTACATTAAATCCTGCTCTTAAATATATGTTGGATGGACAGGTTGAGGTTCGGACATGAAAGACCCAATGACTCAGACTGTTGTCTAATATGTGCATGTCTTTCTGTGAGAAATTTTGAAAACGCAATCAATAAATCATACACACACCGTACAACCGCATTGTATCTTCTTCTTCCAATGTAGAACGAGTCGTCGCCGCCGATTGCTTTAAGTTCTGCGGGACGAAGCATGCCAGGCACACACAGCTGATGTCCCCAAGACTATGTACAACCAAAAACGTCACTATGACACAGTTAAAACTATCTACACTGGTTGGCGTGGCTAACCTGTTGTTGGAGGTTAGCCCTGAACTCCTCTATGGAGCTGGCCCCAACTGTGGTGTTTGGTAGGTGGTTCCATTCTCGTCACAGCGCTGTTCTTTGGAAGGAGTTTCTGAGAATGTCATAATTGGACCTCTCCTGTGTTGACCTCTGGTTCTGCTGTTACCAGTTCTGAGGTATAAGTCTCGGTCGATGTCCACGAGTTGATGCTTGATCTTATGCATCATAACGAGTCTGCTTATCCTCCTCCATTGTTCGAAAGTCTGCCACTCAAGTGATGTTAACATGCTTGTCACACATCCTGGTGTTCTGCTGGTGTAATCATTTATGACGAAGCGGACAGCTCTTCTTTGTACATTTTCTAATGTTTGTATCAGGGTTTGGGTGGTGGGATCACAAACCATTGCTTCGTATTCCAGGGTTGGTCGTAGGATCGTGAGGTAGCTGGTTTCTCTTACTTGTTTCATTTTGATCAACTGTCCATTGGTCCGATCAAAATGTTTTGTTTACAACAAGAGAACTGGATCAGCGGGGATAAGACATCATGTTCGAAATTGTATGCCTTTTCTGGCGGAGTTATGAATTGATTTGTGCGTGAAAAGGATGATGTTTCTTTATGAAAACTATTATTTGTTTTCTTATGTCATTGACTTTTCGGTGGACCCACATTTTTACAAATAATCATGTCAAAATTTAATGTTTTGAACTTTCATCATTTATTTTACAAAACAGGTACATAAACAAATACGGGATCTATGTGTAAATTACGTATTTCAGCCCATAAATTAAATACATGTATAGAAGTTGGGCGTTATAATAAGACTCCTAGAAATGAACGTTTCTGCAAAAAATGTAATACCGGTGAGATAGAAGATGAAATGCATGTTTTACTTTTATGCAATCATTTTCAAACTGATAGGAAAAATATATTAGATTTAGTGGGGTGGGGTGAAGTTAAAAATTTCCATACACTCAGTTGTGAGAACAATTTTTTTTTAATGAATAATGAAAATATCACAATACTTAATACAGTGGGCAAATTTATCAAAGATAATTTGTATTAATGACAGTAATCTAGCATCAAATACATGGTTATTGTTTATTACTTGTTTATTACTTTTAATGTGTTGTGATAAATATGTCATTGTGGTGCTGTACTCTATATATAATTATGATTCTTTCTTTGTATGTTTATACTTTTAATGCCCTTATTGGGCCCATGATTTGGAAATAAAACATCTTGTATCATACGAGCAACACGACCCCCGGATAAAAAGGATACTTTTTTTTAAATGATAGACACTTGAAGTTTCAAAAATAAAAATAAAAATAAGAAAAAAATGTTTTTCTTATTTTTTTAATATTTGGAATTTCAAGTGAATGTGGACTCATAATCATAGACTAGTAAAATACATATACATATGTCTATGCGTAGATGCGATGTTCGCCTGTAGGCTGTGCCTAATCCATATTATAATCGTAGGTATCTAATTTATCGCGCACGACGCGTTTCTTGATTACGTATGAATATGCCTGTAGTATACGTTAAGTACTATGGTACTCTACACCGTTAATACAAAACTTTCGTGGTACCCGACATTTATTAGATAAAATATATGATAGACTCAGATCGACGTCCACTACTCAAATCGGTGTCCACTGACGTCATTATCTCAAATCACGGTCCAATTTAAGGATATTCTCAAATCGGCGTCCTTTCCAAACTCGCATATCTATAGGCCCGTTTACACGATCAAAGTTTGCCATCAAAAAGTATTGTAATATCAGTTTTGTTTTGCGTGTTTTTGTTGTTGTTTTATTGTTTTTATCTGTCTCTTAAAGTTGTTGTTTTTTGTTTTGTGTGTTTTTAAAGCATTTCCCCATTCATATTATTTAGGGTTAAGGTTAGGTTTAGGATTAGGGTTAAAGTTAGGATTATGGTTATGGTTATGGTTAGGTTAGGGTTAGGGTTGGGGGTTAGGTTTACGGTTAGGGTTAGGGCTAGAGTTAGGGTTAAGGTTAGGGTTAGGTTTAGGGTTAGGGTTAGAGTTAGGGTTAGGGTTAAGGTTAGGATTAGGGTTAGATTTAGGGTTAGGGCTAAGGTTAGAGTTAGGATTAGGGTTAGGTTCCGCTAAAATATAATGTACAATGTACTCTGAATCTGGTCTTGTCCCTTTTCCATCATTGTTTCAAAACCATGTCCTAACGGGTGTGACGTCATTTGAAGTATACGTCAGTGACGTAATTGGACGTCGATTTTGAGAAAGTGAAAAACGGCCATATATTTGAGAATTGGACGCCGATTTGAGGATTGGACGTCGATTAGAGGCTGGACGTCGATCTGAGTCTTACATATATATTACCTATCTTCAAAGGAGAATGAAATATTTTATTTAATTATTCCTTCTGCCAGTACTCTTAAACCATTTTACTTCTAATTTATTATCAGATAGGATGAAATAATAATCATTTTGTGTTTTCGGATTGCAGTGCTTGACCTATTATTAGACAACATGTGATCATAATGACGTCATCAACAAGACAAACATATTTATGAACTTTTTGGACTACTCAACTAGAGCTTTAATTGATTTTTTTTCTAATTGGTCGAGGAGATGTGATTATGCTCTAAGCACAACAATAACCTTATATTTTTCAGATACACTAAGCACTCTATCAAAAGATCTAGCGGCTTAACATGAAAAGTATTCACAAAGAAAGTCAATAAAACGACTAAGATGAGGATTTAAGAACAGGAAGTCGCTTAACAGTAAATAAATGTTGCTTAACAATAAAGAATATGTGGAGGATGGCATGCACTTTTGATAAACGTTTCCATAAAAGGACAACATCTATGTACACAGTTTTCCTATTCATATGTGTTTATATATGTATTGTAATGTGTGTTTCTTATATCAGTATGAACCCTCCTCGACCGATCAACAGGCAAAGGTCAAGGACACGACCATTTGAATGTAGGGGATGTTTTCCACAAAATTTCAAAATATTAATCAATAGCATTTCCGTTTGTAAAAATTTTAATGAATCTCAAGATGATATAGATATGCTTTTTATTATACTGACAGTGCATGCTAATGTTAAACAGAGAATGACTCTCAGACAAACCTGGTTAAAAGATACCAACAATAACACAGGATTAGCACGGTATGTCTTTCTTCTTGGAACATTAGACAATGCTACGTTACAAGAACAGTTACGTGAAGAGAGCATAGAATATAAAGATATAATTCAGTTCAGTTTCGTTGATTCGTATAGAAATATCACATATAAATCAATAATGGGGTTTAAATGGGCCGTCCAATTCTGTAGCAAAGTCAAATTCATTTTTAAAACCGATGACGATGTTTATATTAATATTCTTAATGCCTTAAGAATAGTCAAAGCCAATGA
>MJUT01046855.1:271304-289028 GCA_002080005.1 Gigantidas platifrons
TGATTTAGTGAAATATGATTGGCTGATCTAATGAAATATGATTGGCTGAATTAATGTAATATGAACTTAAAATAATGCGTAGCATGGAAAATACACTGGGTTTCCTATTGGTTGATAATGATCAAACATGCCAATAAAATGAAAATAAACAAATATAAATCTTCAGAACTGTTTCAAATTCTGCGAATCAGAGGCATATCGATATCCATAACAAGCATACATTTGCATGACTGGTCATTCTACCGGTTTGGTAACTGGGTTAAATGAGTTTTATGGGACCAAACTTCAATTCTTATTGGAATGATGGCCATGCGGTCAAGTGGTGTTTTCTAAATGTAATATGCCTACACTCACATATAGTTGGTTGAGAATCGTATTAGTTTAAGAACGCCGAGTTATATCTTGAACTTTTTGCATAATATATTCATTCTCTGTCACGCAGTAACTATGTACATTTTGTATAACTATAAGATGTAAGGCAACAACCACCTTCTTTTTAGGGGGGAGCTGGCTGACAATTTCATTGTGCTCGTAAAAAAAATTTCAGAACCTTCCTCCGTCAAAATATTTTTTTCTCATGTGAAGGAAAGCAAAAAAAAATGTTCCTATCATGTGGAACAGAAATACATTTTTCCATCTGTTGTTGGATTTATACTACTCAAATTCAGCAGCACAATATATTCTTTTCTAGCCGATGACAGCATAATTTTTTTTCAGTTGCAATGCAAAATCTAAATTTGTTTTCGGTCAGCTAGGGCATTAAAATATTTTTTCAAAAAAATCCCAGGCCCCCTTTCCCAGATAAGAAAATGATTGGTGTCTAAAGAGAGCAGATGACCTTATCCTTCATTAAAAAGTATACAAGGGCATCGTAACACATGAAAGGGAAATAATGGTCAACTTTGAACTAAAATCTAATTGTCAACACCATCTCTCATCATCTGTACGCAAGTGGTATAATACCTTTCAACAAAGAGTCGATATCTTCAGAAAAACATCTGAAAGATTAGATGAGACGAATCTTTTAAAGTTATTGACTTAATAGTCTAGTATTTAGAAGACGGTGAGGTTTGTTTTTTATGTTTTTTTTCAATTCTGAATACCTGCAAGCTCAGATGTAGTGTCTAAAATATTAACTCCACAGACCGGAGTGGTTTGGTATATTACTATCAAGGCGAGGGAAATGTATAAAGGAAATTTAAAGTCGTCTCTTTTGTCATATAGTCTGGTAGTAAGATGACTATTGGCGTAAAAATTGAGATTAATGTCACAAAATGGGACAGATGAAGTTGTTTCTGTTATCTCAAGTTCTTTGTCTTTGTCTACAAAGCGAAAGAAGAACGTCATGTTAGAATGAGGGTTTTAGTGTTTGTAATTCTTTTGTGATTTATAAGTTTTTGTATAAACTCTGTCTCACAGAAGTAATGGAAAAGTACCACATGAAGATGGGCACACTTTGTTCCTATGAGAATACCGATGATTTGTTGAAAAATGTGCCCCCCGAACACTACAAATATGCTACCGATAAGGAATTCCATCAAACTGACGACTTGATTTTCTGTGTAACACCTTTACTTTTTTATAGTGCTTGATAAAATAAGTTAATTCGTGACCCAAATCTATAAACTTGTAACATTCCTTGCCATTTCATTTCAATGAGGGTTTTTTTTATCATATTTCATGACGAACAACAAGGTAAAGTGCAGAAAATGATGATTTATGGTGTTCAACAATATTTCAGTTATATCGTGGCGGGTTATAATATTATGAAAACACTATTACATCTTGTTTTTTAATCTTTATTATACTTCCATGAGCCGTAGGCCAATAAATGTAGACGCTCTTGTCACAATTATAACCTTAGTAAAAACCATCTTATTGGACCGTTGTAGATATATCTTTGATAAATTATTTGGCTTTAAAATATTTTGGCTTAGATGAAGGTTTTTTTAGAAACGGTCGTGCACAATAAATTTACAAAGGATGAAATACCGAAAACAAATGTTTTGTTTTCTTTTTACGGGGAAATGGAGGCTGACATTGGGCTTTAAGATTCTTTTAACTACTAGTTCCATTTGGATATTGTGGACGATTGTTAATTTTATTCGTTCCAATGGTGGATCTGTTATATTTATGATGTAGCAATCTGCCAAGGACGGTAACAACACAATGAATTACAATATTTTGTTGCATATGCCAAGAACTTATTATGGGAAGAATTACCTTACAATTAACTTCTTCAATGGATGTGAATTCGACAATTGCAAAGTCGCGTTCCATCCTGGTTTACTCTATAGAAGTGATGCTGTAGTTTTTCATCATGACATGATGAAGAAGAATCCTCCCAGGAAGAGAGATAACCAAAAATGGATTTTTGCTTCTTTTGAGACTCCTTTTTATACTTACAATGTGTATAAAAAGTACAAATTTGATTGGGTTATGTCTTATCGTCGTGATGCTGATGTGTTCTCGCCGTACGGTCTCGTGAAAACACGTGCGCAAATTCCCGAGAAAAATTACACTTCAATATTTTTGAAAAAGACAAAAGACGTTGCTTGGATTTCAAGTAATTATGGAGTTCCTTGCAAGAGGGATGAATACGTTAAAGAAATGTCAAAGTATATTCCTGTTGATATTTATGGAAAATGTGGAACGTATTCATGTTCAAAACCAAGAGTTTGATGTAAAAGAAAATTCAGTGAAAATTACAAATTTTATCTTTCATTCGAAAATTCATTGTGCAATGATTACTTAACTGAAAAAAATATTTACGATATATATGGATGATGTTAATTATATTCCTGTTGTCAGGGGTGCTCCTAATATTAAGGAGCATTTACCTAATAATACATATATCTCCGCAGCGAATTTTCAATCACCAAAAGAACTTGCTAAATTTTTAACCATGGTAGGAAAAAACGAATCGTATTATACTTCATTACTTAAGGGAAAAGATAAATATTATCCGTATATAAATCCAAGTGAAGAAACAGGGATATGTAATATCTGTAGACATCTAAATGAAGGCTATCAGATAAATAGTACGTTGAACATTGATAAGTGGTTATGGGAAGGGCAATGTGAGAAACCTGTAGATATATGACATATTTCGTAATCACGTAATGTGCATGCGTTGAGCAATACATAGAATCTCGAAAAAAACAATTTGAAAATATTTATGACACAGAATATTTGCATAATTTGACAGAAAAGTAATGAGAGTTGATACCGTGATGGTTATAATCCACGAATATCAACAAAATGTATTTCGTTACCCATACATTAACATTAAATGCACATAACAACATTATTTATTTGACCTATATGTATCATGAAGAAAACTTTGTTAATCTAATTAGTTAGTTTTGTTCTCCACACAGTGATTCTCCATTAATTACATTGGGAACAATTGGCAATTAACATACAATGTCATTCAGCATTAATGATTGATTGATTGATTGATTGGTGTTAAATGCCAACTTTAGAAGTATAACAGCTATATGATTAAAAGATAAAACTATTGAGAAAAGACGTTACCTATTGTGTATTAGTATATAAATGGACTTCTTTCAAGAAAAGTTTGAAGATACCAAAGGTGTAATTAGAAGCCGTAATCAGAAATACAAAGGACAAATTACAAAACACTAAACAGTAATTAAACGTAAGAGAATACCAAAGGGGCTATCAAAAATTGACAATCCAAAGAAACTGGTAACATCGGGTACACAAGATGGTGGGAAAACACACCACTATACGCAAACAAAGACAAATAACGTAAATAAGACATGAGCCGTTCTACAAACAACTGGAGGTAAAGACGAAACGAATATATTTTCATGGAGAAATCGTAATGGACATCACAACACAGAACTCAGAACGTAATGACACATAATAGGACAACACAAAAAACTAAAAAGATGGGCAACACGGACCCCAACAAAAACCGGGGATTGAACTAAAGTGCTCGCGAAGTTTATGCAGTTCCTGTTTTTTCTACGACACCCGCCGTGTTACTCACATATACAGTCAAAACATTCAGATCGAGCAACACGAATCCCACAAAAAAACGGGGATGAACTCATGTGCTCCGGAAGGGTAGGCAGTTCTTGCTCCACATATTTTTCAATATTTTCTTGTTCGTAACGACTTTTGAATTATTTGCCTTTCCAATCTTATGAAATGGAGCGTACGTGAGGAACTTTATTTCAGACACGTGTCGTGTGTACTTAATTAGATATCTACAAAAATGTACGTGTTATGTAGAGAAGTTTACTTCACCGGTCAATAGGTTCCAACTATTTGACCGACACTGTCAGTTGCAAGCGTCAAAAGTACGTGATTTAAAACTTTTATGTCTGAGTCAATTGCGCGAGTATCTCGGGGTCAATAAACCTACTATTCCCCTCATACCCAGTCAATAAGTATAAAATATTACTATTTCAAGCTATATAATGTACCCAGTATACATTAGAGGCCTGTATTTATTTGTAAAATGTTTCAGAAAAGAAAAGAACATATATGAATTTTCTGTGATATAGGCAGAGAATGTGATGGAGTTGATATTAATCTTTATCTAAGACATTGGTATACATGGGTCTCTGTTATTACAAAACAACATCAGCAGAAAACAACCATTTATTATACGCACTTTCAAAATGGCGTACTACTAGTATCAATTAATGATGGGGTTCAACTATTTTTAATCTATTATTTGCATATGAAAATTTTGAAGATACCAAAAAGGGGTAATAAGAAGCTATAAATAGAAGATGGATAGACAATACACGCACATGTTGTGTAACTCCTGATGCAGGACATAGCTCTCCATCCGCCCTATTTTATTTATCATGTTACATAACCTACAATCTTGGTTTAGGAATTCCGGATGTTGATTTAGTTTGGCTTGTTTATGATGTTTAACGCCACTTTCAACAATATTTCAGTTATATAGCGGCGGTCAGTCTTATTGGTGGAGGTAACCGGAGAAAACCACCGACCTGTCACAATTCACTGACAAACTTTATCACATAATGCTCTATCGAGTACACTTCGCCATGAACGGGGTTCGAACTCACAACTTTAGTGGTAATAGGTACTGATTACATAGATAGTTGTAAATCCAACTACCATACGATCACGATCACGACGGATGTTGATAGTAGACAAAATCATATAGAATTCTACATTCTAGGAAAATTTAAATTCATTGTTGATATACATGTAAACTTAAGAAAAGATTTATTTTTGAATATGCTGATAGTCTGGATTTCTCCGGTCGATCAGTTGGTTATAACTGTCTTGATAGGCTTATTGCAAAATTGTAATCCAAATTCATACGAGAACTGTAAATTTAAAACCAACATGCATTCGACGAACAATTACACAAGCATATATAAGCTATTATAGAGATGAATGATATACATTGATTAGAGTTTGACACATAAATATATAGGGTCCAATGTGGTCGTGATCGTATGGTAGTTAGATTTACAGCTACATGTGTAATCAGTCCCTATCAGCATAAAGGTTGTGAGTTCGAAACCCATTCGTGGGGAGATGTACTCGCTACAACGTTATGTGATAAAGTTTGTCACTGATTTGCGACAGGTTGGTGGATTTCTCCGGGTACTCCACTTTCCTCTACCAATAAAAGTGACCGCCACGGTATAGCTGGAATATAGTTGAATGTGGCGTTAAACACCATAACCCTAACCCCATAAAAATATAGATTCACTAATGTCGGTACCACCACGAAAAGAAAAGTGATCAAATTAACTACTATGGCTATTTTCGTGTATTGCAGGCATATTTATGGTTTAACAAATTTTTTGGATTTGCACCCGAGTTCATCACCGGTTTTTGGTGGGTCCGTGTTGCTCATCTCTTTTCCTTTTTTGGGTTGTCCTATAATGTGTATTGTTCCGTTTGTTGATGTCCGTGACGATTTCCGCATAAAAATACGATGCTCGGTTTGTCTTTACCTCCAGTTATTTGTAGGAGGACCCATGTCTTATTTGCGGTATTTGTATTTGTTTGCGTATATTGGAGTCAAACACATAT
The DNA here is from genome assembly GCA_002080005.1 of Gigantidas platifrons. Classification (NCBI taxonomy): domain Eukaryota; kingdom Metazoa; phylum Mollusca; class Bivalvia; order Mytilida; family Modiolidae; genus Gigantidas; species Gigantidas platifrons. The sequence goes on from MJUT01046855.1 coordinate 277,365, forward strand.
TGTTGTGTTTCTTGTTTTGTTTGTCTTCGTCCTGTGTCTTGTGTACCCTATGTTACAAGTTTCTCTGGATTGTTCACTTTTTATTGCCCCTTCGGTATTCTCTAATGTTTATTGCAACTTGGTCGGCATGCGTAATAGTAATGTGTATAACACATAATAAAGCTGTATGGTTTTTGTGGCTTGTCTGAAATTACTACCAATTACTCGTATATTAGTGAAAAAGCTGTAAAAATCAAATGTTCGTCAAAGTGGTTTAGACATGAACAAAGTAGTAATATAAAACGTAGTGTAGAATAATTTTTTTTATTTTATCTGTTTTTTATATTTTATTTCATTCCACTAAGAGGGGAGTTAGTCGCATAAAGACTAGATTAACCCACTATTTATTATTGAAATGTCTGTACCAAGCCAGTAAAATGAGTAGTTGTGTATTGTGCTTCTCTTGTTTCCAAAGTGCAGGATTTGTTCGTCGTTATATGCAAAAGACTGTTTATTACAATACACAATTTGCAAATTCACGATTTGATTTTAAAATTATACGTTTTTGACGTTGTTTCGGTAGTTATTTCCCTTACGGAGCGCGAATTGGTTCCCGTTCTACGCATATGAGTATATATCTCTCAGTTGGTTCGATATTCAAGAGCTTGTGGTTCCTATCAGGATGTCCTTGATAGAGGGTTGAAGCCACTGAACTAAGGGTTCCTATTGAGTAAGTTGAGTCATCACTTCAAACGATTTGCGGTTACCACCATGGCTTTGTTGACCGTTATGGAATATGTGTGTCACAAATGACCACGGATATGTTCCATTTGTCGTAAACACTTCCCGTTACTTTCCTCATTCATGACTTATCATCGGGTTTGTAACTAGATTAACACGACGGTGTCACTAGTGGAGCAGGAATTGCTGATCCTTCCGGAGCACCTGCGTTCACTCCCGGTTTTTAGTGAGGTTCACGTTACTCGATCTTTAGTTTTATGTGTATGCTATGTAGATCGTTGTTTGTCGTTTTGTTTTTTTACTTTTGGCTGTTGAGTTGTCTGTCCTTCTTCGATTTATGATTCTGATTACCCCTTTCGTATCTTCAAGCTCTTCTTGAGTATAACTTTAGTAAACATTTATAGATATATGAATATTGTAAATAAAAATTTTAATTTGATAACAATTAAAAATTCACATGTTATAACAACATTTTTGTTGAACTTTGCATTAAATGGTCGCTTTAAACTCCTACAAAAACGTGAGAAAACGAATAATTTTAGAATCAAATGGAAAATGTGTATTTTGTAATAAGCTGAATTTAGTAATTGGGAATTTCCGAACATTAATAAACTAGACCAAATGTAGATAGCGTTTTCTGTTTAGATATCTGCTATCTTTAGCTTACCTCAGTGACAAAAGAATGCTTTGCGTTATGCAAAGCGTCCACCATTTGTCGTTTTCGTTACCTGTCTGTTGTCTGGTAGGGTTATATTTGTTGGAATTACGATCTATTTATAAACAACGAATCAATGACATTCAGGTGGCTTGTAGCAAGGTAACTTTGATTTGGTTCCAGTACCGTCGATAATTCACTTTAAAATATATGGAAATCATAGCCAACTGTATTTCTGGATATATCATACAGGAGTGTCTGTTTAAATTTACAAAACGGTAAGTTGAACACGCTGTATCTACTTACATATTTTGTATTAAATGATGATACAAATATGTCTTACATGACTTCTTGTTTGTTTTGTTGATATTGGTGAAATAGTTGACTATCACTGGTTAAACTTTCTTTTCATAATTTTTTATATATATTAATGATTAGTATTTTGTTCGCAAGACAAGGATTATCAGGTCCATATCAGATGAGCTCGAATTGGAATTTGACCTTCCCAGATAAAACTAAACCCATTTTCGTTGAATATTGACTTTACATAAGATACCCATTTAAATTTCTGCGGAAATTGTAAATGCAATGCTATTGAATTAAAACTTTTATGTCTGAGTCAATTGCGCGAGTATCTCGGGGTCAATAAACTTACTATTCCCCTCATACCCAATCAATAAGTATAAAATATTACTATTTCAAGCTATATAATGTACCCAGTATACATTAGAGGCCTGTTTTTTTTTTATTCTCAAACTTGTTTGTGGTTGAAAACAACCTGAAACATGTTTAAATCATGAACCATAAATATGTTTAAGATAGATAAAAAAAACGCAATGGTTGAAGAACAATATTTAAGAGAAATTTTCTAGTTCATTGATTATTTTTTAACAAAGTAAAATTAATTCTTCACTAACAAATAAAACAATTCAACTCTTAAACACATAAACAAAACAAAAACAACACAAAAAAACAACAAATAAAATAATGTAATTCTTTATAAACAAATACAACAATGCAGAATGTCGATAAACAACTTGGAAATGGGTCTATAATACACAGATGTTCCTATTACAAACATATAATGATAATTCAGGTTCAAATATATTCAACCGTGCTTCGATCCCGGTTAAGATGTTCTTTAACCATATAACCGCATGGTTAAAACCACACCGCAAAAGAACACTCAACCATAAAAAAAAGGTTTAAAACCAGGTTAATGTTAAGAATTAAAAAACAGGTCTTTGGTTTCATTCATGATGTTTCTGCAATTAACCAACTTTTTAATCTCACGAATTTATTTGTAAAAAGTTTCAGAAAAGAAAAGGACATATATGAATTGTCTGTGATATAGGCAGAGAATGTGATGTGATGGAGTTGATATTAATCTTTATCTAAGACATTGGTATACACGGGTCTCTATTATTGCAAAACAACATCATACTAGCAGAAAACAACCATTTATTATACGCACTTTCAAAATGGCGTACTACTAGTATCAATTAATGATGGGGTTCAACTATTTTTAGTCTATTATTTGCAAATGAAAATTTTGAAGATACCAAAGGGGTAATAAGAAGCTATAAATAGAAGATGGACAAACAATACACGCACATGTTGTGTAACTCCTGATGCAGGACATAGCTCTCCATCCGCCCTAATAATAAATGATGCATTTATTTATCATGTTACATAACCGTACAATCTTGGTTTAGGAATTCCGGATGTTGATTTAGTTTGGCTTAGTTTATGATGCTTAACGCCACTTTCAACAATATTTCAGTTATATAGCTGCGGTCAGTCTTATTGGTGGAGGTAACCGGAGAAAACCACCGACCTGTCACAATTCACTGACAAACTTTATCACATAATGCTCTACCGAGTACACTTCGCCATGAACGGGGTTCGAACTCACAACTTTAGTGGTAATAGGTACTGATTACATAGATAGTTGTAAATCCAACTACCGTAATAAGCTGAATTTAGTAATTGGGAATTTCCGAACATTAATAAACTAGCCCAAATGTAGATAGCGTTTTCTGTTTAGATATCTGCTATCTTTAGCTTACCTCTTACCTCAGTGACAAAGGAATGCTTTGCGATATGCAAAGCGTCCACCATTTGTCGTTTTCGTTACCTGTCTGTTGTCTGGTAGGGTTATATTTGTTGGAATTACGATCTATTTATAAACAACGAATCAATGACATTCAGGTGGCTTGTAGCAAGGTAACTTTGATTTGGTTCAAGTACCGTCGATAATTCACTCTAAAATATATGGAAATCATAGCCAACTGTATTTCTGGATATTTCATATAGGAGTGTCTGTTTAAATTTACAAAACGGTAAGTTGAACACGCTGTATCTTCTCACATATTTTGTATTAAATGATGATACAAATATGTCTTACATGACTTCTTGTTTGTTTTGTTGATATTGGTGAAATAGTTGACTATCACTGGTTAAACTTTCTTTTCATAATTTTTTATATATATTAATGATTAGTCTTTTTATTCGCAAGACAAGGATTATCAGGTCCATATCAGATGAGCTCGAAGAGCGAATCTGATATGGACCTGATAATCCTTGTCGAGCGAAAAAAAATACTAATAACTTTTTTATCGGTAATTTCTCAATTTTAACACAGCTTTGTGATTTTTTTGTTGTTTTTGACCTTCTTTTTTAATACTAATATTTTTTTATCAGTAATTTCACAATTTTAACACAGCTTTGTGATTTTTTTGTTGTGTTTAGACCTTTTTTTTAAGGAAAGGTTTTGTGACGTCACGTTAGACCACGCATGACAAATGACCAACAGCTGATAATTTCTATTATCGCTATTTTGGTTATTTTCCCTTTGATGTTTAAAACCGATATATTTCATATCACGTAAGCGCATGAGATGGTTCCAATGGAGAACATTCATCCCTTTTTTCATCAGGTGGCGTCACTGTACCAACGGTGGTTACGAAAACGTTTGTTTTCAGATAAACTGCTTGTAACCAATGTAATCAAATGGCAATAGCATTACCTACATGGTGTCCTTGATCTGAAAACGTTACGTAATATGATGGTGTGCACGGCATATAGAAAGGACGGAAGTGATCATAAAATATTTTAATATGATGTCTCCTATACCCTTTTTCTAGTTTATTTCACATTGACCGGTAACAATCATAGGACCCAATGGCAATGTCAATGTAAAATTGCACACGTGTGCTTTTTGTTTTTGTTTTTGTTTTTTTTTTTTACTTCATTTGGGTCTAATGTAAATTTGCACACGCGTTTTTTCAGACTTAATTGAACCAGGTTGAAAATTATACACATGTTTTTTTCACACTGTATATGGTCTAACCATGTAAAATTGCATACTCGCTTTTGCATCAAATGTTTGAAGATCATCCCCACTGAAGCGCAAGGGCAGGCAAATGCAATACAGTGACCAAAAGAAAAAGGACAATCATTGCTATACAAAACACTACACAGGAAACTATCATTTATCCCACAGTCAGTTTTTTTTCTCAGGAAACAAAAATCAGATTTTGATTTTTTGGACATAAAAAAAAGCAGTAATTTGTCTTCAAATTTTTATAATATATTTCTCCTTGAGAAGCAGGGTCGGATATCTTTCAACTCAATTTATTTTGTTTCTTTAAAATTTCACCACATATTTTTTTTTTCAGAAAAAAAAAACATCTAAAAGTTAAAAGGTCGTCCTCTTAATGACATGAATATGTGTCTAGGCCGCGTCCATGCAACTTCGTATTACATAATAAGATTTGATTTTTGGTATTTAACGCAATATGTCAGCTATATCATGGCGACAAGTTTCAGTGGTGGAAGCAGCCAGAGTACCCGGAGAGAACCACCGACCATTGGCAAGCAACTGGTAAACTTTATCACTTGCGGCTGTGAGTCGAGTGCACCCTTTTTTGTAATTTACAAAGCCAGGCACGAACCCACATCGTATTGGTCATAGGCTTGTATGAGTTGTTAGATCCAACGACCTAACTCAATGAGCCACCCGGGCCCCGTATTATAACAAGTGTCCGGTTTTCAAGAAACCTTATGCAAGAAAGTTCAACAGTTTAATTATTGCTTCTGATCCGCGGATTTCTCCCAATAAGATTGATTCCTTACAAAGTAAACCTTCAAAGAGATAAAGTTGCATTTTAATGCCTGGTACTTTCGTTAACCATTCATATATTTTTTTCTATCACCGTATGTAGCGCTATCGTGTAATGTAATAAACACCGTCCAAATATATCTTGTATTTAGTGTAGAGGTTGGTAAATAGCTTGTATTACCGTTGAAATGAAACCGTACACTTCTCGTTTCATGACGGTCAGTTTTTTTGCTAGAGGAAACCGGAGTTCCCTGATAATCCCCACCGACCTGCCGAAAGTCACTGACAAGAAATCACATTAGTATTATTACCAATTAATAATAATCAAGTGACTGTTGATGAAAAATAAAATCCACATAATATTACTGTTCATAGACAATACTTTATTTAGCCACAGACACACTGAGGTGTACAAGAGGACATAATATAAATATACAAACAACAAAATCAAACGATACAAAATATACTACATTATACATACTACATAACATATGTCTCTAATGCAATACACAATACAAAACGCACTACACAACATAAATGTAATACACAATACAAAACGTACTACAAAACATAATTTAATACACAATACAAAACACAGCGCACACTATTGATCATAGAGTTGGGTATAACATTTCCTTCCATTTTTTATATTGTACGAATAAGAATTTTTAAATATTTTGCTAGATTTTTATAAAGTTCGACGTTACAAAACATTAACAACCGTTTTAATTTGTAATCTCTTGGGGTTACAGTATAATATGAAGGTATATATTTTTTACGAAATGTCTTCAAATCTTCATTTTCGCATACAACATGATAGTGAAATTCATCCCCAAGCCCATTCCCACAAAGATGACAGATTCTTTCTTCTTTTGGTACTTTTGTCCATCTTAAATTTGAACATCTCAATTTAGCTATATACAACCTATCGCACTGATTTAACCGTAGTAAATATTTTTCTAAACCAAAAACTCAGTTTTATATTCTGAATAGAAATTACCTCTGGATGAATTACCCATTTGAGAAAACCATTGTTGGATAAATTGATCATTTAATTGTTATGAAATTAATTTTTTCAAAGCCGACCTATCCACTGGAATTTGACCTTCCCAGATAAAACTCAACCCATTTTCGTTGAATATTGACTTTACATAAGATACCCATTTAAATTTCTGCGGAAATTGTAAATGCAATGCTAGCATTGTTTTGTACATAATAGATGATAATTTATTATTCTCTAATAAGAGACTATTCCAAAATAAGACCATTTTACGTTTTATTATGGTTTCCATGCGGAATCTACCTAGTTCCCCATATACCATATACTTTGGTGTACTAGATCGCACTTTTAAAATGTTTTTACAAAATTGAAGGTGCATTTTTTCTATCGTGTCTTTATTTTCAAATCCCCACACTTCAGACGCATACATTAAAACGGGACTTACTAGAGAATCGAATAGTTTTAGTTGTAAATCAATGGAAATACAAATATTCTTAAATTTTCGATAAAGAGCAAATAAAGCTTTCTGTGCTTGCTCAACCAGTTTTTTCCTAGCCTTACAAAAACTACCGTTAAAATTGAAAAGTATACCAAGGTAAGAATATGCATCAACTATTTCAATATTAACTCCATACAATTTAAAATTCTGGTTGTGTCTTACTTTCTTTTTACTAAAAACGACCACTTTAGTTTTACTTCTGTTAACTTTCAGGTTCCAATTATCACAGTATTTTTCAAAGTACGTGAGAGTTTCTTGTAATCCTTCTGGAGATTCAGAGAGTAGAGCTGTGTCATCAGCGTACAAAATTAAGAACAATTTTACATACATTTGTAGTGATTCTTGACATAAATTTGAACTTTTACCAAGACCTTCTACATTTTTTTCCGTGAAAAAATTCTCCAGATCATTAAGAAATAAAGAGAAAAGAAAAGAAAATAAGTTTTCCCCTTGTTTAACTCCAATATGAGAAATAAAAAATTGAGAAAATTCATTCCCTTTTTTAACACATGTTTTAATATTTTGGTACATATTATAAATCACTGTAAAGATTTTCCTCTTAATGTTTGATTTTTGCATCTTTTGCCAAAGGCCTGACCTCCAAACGGTGTCAAACGCACTTTTAAAGTCTACAAATGTACAATATAAATTTTGTCCAAATGAAAAATATATGGTTATTAAAGCATATAATACAAAAATGTTATCTACAGTGGAAAAACCTTTACGAAATCCTGCTTGTGCCCTTGTAACTAAATCAACGTGTTCCGCGTAAATATTTAATCTGTTATTCAAAATAGAAGAGAAAGTTTTACTGAAGCGTGAATTCAAAGTAATCCCTCTGTACATTTCAGGATCTGACCTTGAACCTTTATTTTAAAAAAATAGTTATCATCATTCCAGTGGACCAATTATCAGGAATTATTCCAGTATCAAGAATTAGATTAAACAGCTTTATATAAACAGGCATCAAATCATCAATCGTACTTTTGATATATTCATTTAAGTTTCCATCATTCCCAAAAGCCTTACCATTTTTTAAATTCGACACAACCTTTTTAATTTCTTCTTCTATAATTGGCCCATTTAAAAATAACTCAATTTCATCAGAAATATTATCAAAATTAAAATCCGGTTCCTGGTCGTCTTTGGTTTCGCCTCTTTCATTTAATGCTTTAAAATGATCGTATAATGCCTGAAGAGATATACCGTCATTATCACCTTGTTTGTGATTACGGTTAAGTTTATTTAGAATTTTCCAAAGACCCTTTGTATCTTGTTTAGACATCTTCCGTAATTCGTCTGCAGCCCGTTGTTGGTAGTTTACAAATGCATTATTAAGGGTAGTTTTGTGTTCTTTACTCGCAAGCCTCATTTTTCGCCTATTTTCAGCATTTTTCAAGAAACTATACCTTTTACGCGCTTTATGAAATTTTGTTCTACTAATTGAGCATTTTCTGTTAAACCAAGGTTTTGAATCTTTATGTTTATAATATTTTTTACGAGTTCCTGTTTTACCAAAAGTTCTTCTGCGCTGCGTTTGTACAAATTTGGTTTATATCTAATACAATATTGTTCATTTCGATTTGAGTTAGCGGAAATTTCATTTAGTTTGTTCATAACGCTCTCGATATTACCGTTGGAGTCGTCGTGAACATGATTTACATATTCAGATTTGTTTTCAGTTTTCCACTTGATAAATACTGACTCGCGCATTCCGACCTGAATTGTTGGATGATCGTCGTTAATCGTAGCCTGAAGACTAAACTTTATCATACAGTGACAATCCGAATATAACGGTAAAAAGTCGCAAATTTCAAATGTAGGAATAAAATGAAACACTTTTGACGAAACGATTAAATAGTCAACGCCACTTGAGTCATTACATGTTTTCTCACCTTTATCTTTATCTAAACCTATTCGCGAATTGGCAATATAAATATTGTTCTGTTTGCACATTTCAAGTAATCTATTGCCATAGTTATTTGGTCTGCATGCACATTTAGATACTCTCTGTAAGAAAATATTGTTCTGTGTCAATTCTTGGAAATCGTATAAGTAGGCTAAAATATCAGCATCATAATCTAAATCAAATAAACTAACTATCGATTCGTCCGGAATTACATAACCGGGTAACGAGCCAGTTTTTGCGTTAAAATCACCACTTAGGGCAACGTACAATTTTTCAACTTTTGATAAAGTATCTAATTCGTTTTCCAGTTCTTCAAAAGCTTCTAAAGTCGAATACTTCGAATTTTCAGGTGGTATGTATACACATCCAAAAAGAACATCAAAATTAAGTGATAGGACAGATTTTGATATTTGAAACCAAAGAACAAATTGACTTTCAGTTTCGTAAAATTTTAAATTTTTACCTATACCTTTTTTGTAAATCACTACTATTCCACCTGACGCTTTTTTAAATTGTTTTCTATTTTTTGTAACATAATCAAAATCATCTGGTAAATTTATATTATCTAAATCTGTTAATTTTGTTTCGACAAATACACAGATGTCATGTTCATGCAAAATATCAAGAAAATCTGGCGATAATAATCTTTTTTTCAGTCCACAAACATTTAAAAAACAAAATTTTAAATTATTTTTGACAATGTTAACGTCATTTGGTTACATTTTTATTGACGTCCCTGTTAAGTCCGAGGTTTCCTCTTGCACCACCCCCCTATCTGACGGGTGTCGAGTGGCCAGTTGTATGCAACGAGTGAGGAGACGGTCCCTTTCGCTGTCTTTTATAAGGCGGTGAGTCATCAGAAGTGGAGACTTTTGGATTCGTGTGATGATTAGTGGCCGAATCGTTTGTTGTATTCATGTCAGGAACATAAAGCTCATTGTCAATATAAAACCTATCACGGATAAGGGTAACTTGTTTTCTTTGCTGTTTGGCAAGTTTCATTACCGGATATAAAGGTTTACGAGCCTGTTCTATTTCTGGAGGGAACTGTTCCCGTATTCCATAGGATTTGCCCTTAAGCCTGTTAGCTATACTTAAAACATAGTCAAGATCTTTACGATAAATGAATCTTGCAACAATTGGTGATCTCCTGTAATCGCCCCTGGTTTTAAATCGGTGAACGTTTCCAAATTCGATCTTGTAATCGACCCCTAACTCATTATAGAGAAAACAACGTATAAGTTCTTCAGTATCCTCGTTTTGTACCCTGTGTAAACCTGTAAATATCAAGTTATTTTTCATAGAACGGCATTTGAGGTCAAGTACGGCTTCTTTAAGGGTTTGCAGTTCATCTGATTGTACCAAGGGTTGTACTATAGGTTGAAAGGTAGGGTTCTCTTCAAGTTTTTTTATTCTATTTTCATGATGAATACTGTTTCTTGTATTTGTTTTTACCTGCCCGTTGATCTGATGAAATAGGTTACTAACACCTTGACAACTTGTCTCACAATCTGATATTTTTTTTGCTAAATTCAGTCGCTTGATTTTCTAGTGATCTAACTCGGGACGAAACGGCCAAGAAGCTTTGTTTTAGGTCATCAAGTCGTTTATCTATGTTCGTTTCCATACGCTGCATTCTAGAATCAATACTGGTAACTATTTGTAGAATCATATTTATTATTGTACTGACATCATCGTGGGAATTTTCTACAATTTTTCGGCTTTGCTCAATCAACTTTGACGTATCACTCAAAGACATTTTGATTTGATTGGTTGACTGTAAAGGTGAATAAGGGTTCACATTTACGACGAACAGCTGATTTTACTATGAGTCCAAAGTCCAATCTCATTCATATCCACGTGAACAGTTTTTGATTGTAATGTTTTACCCCCGGGTATGATCAGGACAGGTCACAATGAACTCAATTATTCAAAATTTTATATCACAAAATATATTATCTACTAAATATGGATTCAAGAACTCCCAAACGAAATATTTTCACAGCTTGACATAAATTGTAAATATAATCACGTTGACGAATTTTGGTGTCCAACACTCCCATAAAACTATCCAAAATCCATATTTTTTTGGCGAGAAAAATAACGCTCCATTTCCCTCCTAGTCACATGACAGAAAAAAAAATCAACATTATCTATAATACGACCCAGGTATTCAAGTTTTTTTATTTTTTTTCCCATATTTTCAGAATGTTTAATTTGATGTCATTATTTGAAAGACTTAAGAGAAAGCTGAAATCGTAAAATGTTTAATTTTGTATTTTTCAATTTTCGCGAACAGTTTATTGTTAAGAATCGCAAAATTAACACCCTTAAAAAAATCCGCTTAAATAATAGATTAATAAATGTAGATATTTATGTTTCAAACAGAATATGTTTTTAACATCATGTGGGAGTCAGTGGGTATAGTGTTGCATACGGCAATTTTTCAACTATATCACGACGGGACCAATTTACTTTTCAACATGAAGATGAGGTCCCAGCACGATTATTATTTTTTTTTTAAGTATTTATATCTAAAAACTGATATAGATGTACATAATTTTCTATGATAAAGCTCTATATCTTAAAGACAAGTCACCGTTATTGAGGGGCGGATTCAGGGGGAGGGGGCGCACCCGGCGCCCCCTCCCCCCCCCCAAATTGAAAAAAATATGATTTTTTTGCGTAAAATCGTGATTTTTCACACGAAATACACAACAAAATTTCGCGCCACCCTCCGCTCAGCGCTATTTTTTTT
>MJUT01046855.1:293835-307782 GCA_002080005.1 Gigantidas platifrons
TTCAGAACCTTCCTCAGTCAAAATATTTTTTTCTCATGTGAAGGAAAGCAAAAAAACATTTTCCTATCATGTGGAACAGAAATACATTTTTCCATCTGTTGTTGGTTTTATACTACTCAAATTCAGCAGCGCAATATATTCTTTTCTAGCCGGTGACAGCATAATTTTTTTTCAGCTGCAATGCAAAATCTAAATTATTTTTTCGGTCAGCTAGGGCATTAAAATATTTTTTCAAAAAAATCCAAGGCCCCCCTCCCCCAGATAAGAAAATAATTGTTGCCTAAAGAGAGCAGATGACCTTATCCTTCATTAAATAGCACACAAGGACATCGTAACACATGAAAGGGAAATAATGGTCAACTTTGAACTAAAATCTAATTGTCAACACCATCTCTCATCATCTGTACGCAAGTGGTATAATACCTTTCAACAAAGTGTCGATATCTTCAGAAAAATATCTGAAAGATTAGATGAGACGAATGTTTTAAAGTTATTGACTTAATAGTCTAGTGTTTAGAAGACGGTGTCGTTTGTTTGTTTGTTTTTGTTTTTGTTTTTGTTTTTTTTTCAATTCTGAATACTAACTGCAAGCTCAGATGTAGTGTCTAAAATATTAACTTCACAGACGGGAGTGGTTTGGTATATTACTATCAAGGCGAGGGAAATTTATAAAGGAAATTTAAAGTCGTCTCTTTTGTCATATAGTCTGGTAGTATGATGGCTATTGGCGTTAAAATTGAGATTAATGTCACAAAATGGGGCAGATGAAGTTGTTTCTGTTATCTCAAGATCTTTCGGGCATATTAATGGATTTCAATTAGCAACTAAAGATTAAGGTGGTACCATACACTTCAGGTAAAATTTGATCTGCTCGTTTAATTAATTAATTTTTTTTTTTTTGGCAGTGTGTTTGAATATATCCACTGTAATAAATATGAAAATTTTAACAAATTCCAACCAACAGACTCAGAGCTATAAATTCTCTAGCCACATAGCAGCTTTTCTCTCTGTGGTTTTGATCACCGAGATGCTTGAAATCTGCATGCAAACATCATATGATCAAAACGTTCAACTGATTTTAAAGAGTTATCTCCCTGTAGTGTATGGTACCCCCTTAAGCAACATGAATCTCACTAAATACTTGTGGTGAACTCATGTGAAATGTGAACATTGGCCTGACTACAAATCCCACCCTCTTACATGTACGTGGAGAATAAATACATACAGTCGGTGGTGATTTATCTATTAACAGCTGTTTCTTATAAGGTTACATATTTCTATTGTTACTAATACCATATTATTGTTGATAAATTATTAATTATGTTTTTTGACCTGAACATGCTTTAGAAATAAAGCTTGTAGTAAAAGCTACCATTCAATTATCACACACATACGGGTATGATAACATAACTATAACATATATACGCGTGTCATACTAGATATCACTTCTAATTAAATCTGTACCGTTGTAATCCCTATTTATACAGTTGTAGCATTTATATCTTATTCGTCTCTTTTCTTGTGTCATGTGTTGTTGTTGTTGTTGTTTTGTTTTGTTTTGTTTTGGGTTTGTTTTTTTTTTTTTTTTTTTTTTTTTTTTTTTCTTTTTTTTGCTTTATCGTTTGTTTGTTTGCATAAATGTGTTCCTTTAGCCTTCACATTAGAGTAGATTTGTCCAACCTATGTAGGGTTACATGTCATTGACCAGTATTTGATAATCATTCTGATATCAGTTGATACAGGGGGTGGTTACGTCGTATAAGTAGGCTGATAAGATACGACGAATCATTTAATATTATATACAAATGTAAATGGCTTGCCCTATTTTATAATTTTATTATGTATTAAATAAAATTAATGAAGATGTTGTCTTTTGGCTTTTAATTTTAAACCACTCATGAAAAGGTGATGACAAGGTACAATAATATCTCCAAGAGCTTCGTATTTTCGCCGGAGGTATGCTGTTGTCTAATTATTATTATCTAAGAGTTTCTCCGCTATATTGTACAGGACGACTTAAATTCACAACTCGCCCTTGATATGAGATTGATAGATAATTTCCCGCTTGTTGCACACAAGAGGCAGCTTGAAACAACTATTAGTAGGTACAGTGTCGATATGTGAGGTGCGAGGCCCAATTGCTGTTCTTTGTAAAGTTCGTAGTGTTTTGTTGTATGTAGATAACATTTTGCTACAATTGATCATTAGTGGTCCGATGCTAGTCGACGTATTTGAATCTAATCTAATATAGGATTAAATGCTTCTTTTCAGGAGTTTATTCGTTTTGTGATTGCATCATCACCGTTTACACGTGCATGAACTCCTGAAAAGAACCGTTTAATACTTATAATTTTTCCACGTGAATCTTTTCCCTGTTTTGATTATTAAACTGATTTTCAGGCTTGCTTTCAATCGGACACTATCGTAGTTTCCTGTCGGCGGCCGACTTATTGTTTATACTGGTTATGCAAAAGTTCATCGAGTTATGAACGGATCAAAAACGAAAAAGTTCATCGAGTTATGAACGAATCAAAAACAAACACGTGACAGTGCTCTTGTCCTATTAAAAGGCACCAAAACGATATACATTAATTCTACAAGAATTATTATCATAAATTTTCTATATATAACGTGTGTCTGATCCATTGTCTGTATTTGTTTGACAATCAAATATGCTTAAAGTATATCATATATTTTCTCCACTGACGATTCCAGTGCCACGTGTCTCGCCTACATAAATATCACCTTACATTAACTGTTTGTTAAAAGTTGTCGTTGGAAACCTATTGCAAGCTGTCACTGCATCATAAATAATGATGTTATACTCTATTGTAGTTATATGCAGAATTATTAATGTACATACTTATATAATTTATAGAGTTTAATGTTCGACATTTTAATGAAACCCAAAACATGTTTTAATAAAAGTCCTTATCGAAGATATTGCCGTAACTACCAAGGAATTCTACTAGATTGTGCTCGCTTATATTAACTTGGCATTTAAAAGCTAAAAGCCGTTAGACACGAAGTGGATAAAAATGCAAAATAGAATGTTTGATCGGCGATATCGCCTTGACAACCACCGCTGAATTCTATCAGAAATCGATCAACCGACAACTTTTCAGTCCTATATCAAACACATTAGAGACAACACTTGCATAACCTTGTCATTTAACTAAGAGGGGAGATTTAGGACCATAAAATAACTATTTATTGGAGTGCATGCACCAAGCCAGGGAAGTGAGCGTCTTTTATGTTTGACCAGATCATATTGCCCTCGTAATACCGCCAACCTCAGATACCACCAAGATACTCTCTGGTCGAAAAGGTAGAGGTATACTGCCTACTGGAGCACTCTACATTAAAAAGACATAACAATTAATAAACGTTATACAAAACA
Source organism: Gigantidas platifrons (assembly GCA_002080005.1). Lineage (NCBI taxonomy): Eukaryota > Metazoa > Mollusca > Bivalvia > Mytilida > Modiolidae > Gigantidas > Gigantidas platifrons. The sequence continues at coordinate 297,236 of MJUT01046855.1, forward strand.
AAAGGAGCAATCAAAAATGGACAATCAAGACACATTTTGAGCGCAATGCAAAAAAAAAAGAAGAAAAAAAAAACAATACAGAAAACTAAAAATATGAGCATCCCTGACTCCACCAACATATCGAGATTGAATCCAGGTGCTGTCGAAGATTTAGCAGTACCTGTTTCTTATATGTCACCCGCCTATTACACATGAAGGATTATATGTAACCCGCCTATTACACATGAAGGATTATATGTCACCCGCCTATTACACATGAAGGATTATATGTAACCCGCCTATTACACATGAAGGAATTATTCACGTTTGTCGTAGCGTTTTGTAATTTTGCGTTTATTAAAAAATTGTATAATATATGCCTATGATGAGACGCTTATTATAAAACATTGAATCTAATATATACACTTGGCCATAAGTTAGGGACCACAAAATTTGAAATGAAGAATATTTTTTACATCGCGCTTTTTTCTTGCTCAAATATATATGTCTTATACATAAGGGACCGACCATTTAACTTGCAAAAGGGGGGGGGAGGAGGTTATGGTTTTTTTTTGTCCAGACAACACAAGAGCTAGAAATTTTTTTGGTCGTTTTTTAGGTTATATGACAAAAACTCTGAATCAGATAATTTTTTTTTCCTCCACCAAAATCAGAATATTTTTTTCAGCAACATTGGGAATCAGAATATTTTTTTTNCCCCCCCCCCCCCTTGGAAGTTAAATGGTCCGTCCCTAAGCATATATTTTTCCATGGTACATGTAATTTTTTATCGATCGATTAATTAGAGAACGACGAAACAGGTTTTTATAAGTTCACCTGCACCTTTACAAAACTCAAGTTTGGCGGGGGTTTGAAATCAGTATCTGCATGTACAGTACAGGTAAAACTTCAAACCTTGTAAACTTTTATTCAACATGGCACATCAAAACTGTCAGATGCAGAGAGATGGCAAGCGGTTGGCATGGTAAAGGGTGGTATGTCCAACAAACAGACTGCTGAACGATTCAATGTAAGCCACTCGGTCATTGTTCGATTGAAGCAGCGTGTGAACCAAAACGGAAGTGTAAAAGAACGCCAAAGGACAGGAAAGCCTCTGAAAACGACTCCAAAAGAAGATAGACTCCTTAAAAGGCTCGCCAGACAACGACCATTCAGCACTGCAAACACACTGCGAAGCCGATGGGTTGTCAATGAGAGCATTAGCAGACGGACCCTCTACAGACGTCTTGCCAACACAAAGTTTCGCGTCCTAAAGCGTCCGCTACTGACAATACGCCACAAAACAACCAGGCTTTAATGAGCACGTGACCATATGGGATGGAATATCAGGTCGTGGCAGAGAGTGCACTGATCGGATGAAAGTTGTTTTTTTTTACTCCAGTTGATGGCCGCGTCCGCGTATGGACACTGAGAAACACACCATTTCTACAGGAACATATTGTGTGCACAACTGCATTTGGTGGAGCTGGTGTTACTGTTTGAGGATGCATTTCTCTAAACTGTAAGCTTGACTTGCATGTCCTTGATGGGACTTTAACAGGACAAACGTACCGTGATCAGACCCTGTGCCCATTAATTGTGCCTCATTTTGAATGTCATCCATTAACAAGTTTATCAATTCTACTGAATGCCAATGTTGGACCATATAGGGTCTGTATAGTGCAAAACTATCTGTAACATGAGGCAACAGAGCTACTACCTTGGCCAGCCCTATCACCGGATATGAATCCAGTAGAGCATTTATGGAACTATTTAGGACGAAAAGTGAACGCACGTACCCCAATAAATAAATTTTACATATTTACATACCTCTGCTACTGATTTTTACTTGTTATGCTATTTTCAAACATTTCTTGAACTGATTTTACCAAACTATGATTGATTAAACAGATAATGGTTTAATTGATAAGAATTGTATCGTATTCATATAAGAGTCTATTAAACCTAATATTTGATCATCTAATTATATATACTTTTTTACCTATCTTTTAATTTTACTGTCTCTGGGTATCTATTGAATTTAATATTGATTAATTAATGTTTTACAAAATGTTCATGACAGTCTTGAAGAAATTATGGTTAAGGCTATGGTTAGGGTTAAGTTTTGTTGTTAGGATTAGGTTTTGGTGTTGGGGCTGGGGCTATGGTTAGGGTTGGTGATAGCTGTTGATGTTAGGGTTAGGGCTTGACCACGTGGTTTTATCGATCGGAAAAAAAAACCTTGCACTATACTACTGAGGGGGGGGGGTGTTACTTCCTATATAAATGTATACAGACGTTCTCAGTCGACTTTTTCAAATATATGATTAGATCGTAAATCGTCCATTCTTCTTTACTGAGAAGAATTTTTTTATATAATTTAACATGCTATGCTACTTTATCTATTTTTCTTTATTTTTGGGTTTAGATTAATAGATGAATTAGTCACCAATAAATGAATAATACATGAATGGTTAAACATCATAACTCTAGCCCTAATCCATATCAAAAACTGGTCACATACTTCCAACTTAGTTAACATGTAATTGTTAATTGAATACATTCCACACCCATTTTCCGATCCTATCCATTCATCTTTTTTCCTGTGATAATCTACTTGCTCTCGTCATGTCATGAATAAAAAGGTAGATATCTAATTAAGGTGGTACCTAACGCTACAGGGAGATAACTCTTTAAAATCAGTTGAACGTTTTAATCATATGATATTTGTATGCAGATTTCAAGCATCTCGGTTATCAAAACCACAGAGAGAAAAGCTGCTATGCGGCTAGTTAATTTATAGCTCTGAGTCTGTTGGTTGGAATTTGTTAAAATTTTGATATTTATTACAGTGGATATATTCAAACACACTGCCAAAAAAATAAGAAAATTAAACGAGCAGATCAAATTTTACCTGAAGTGTATGGTACCACCTTAAGTGCGCACAACACATTTCTGGAATAACATTCATCAACCTAAGAGATTGGAAAGCCAAATTATATAAAAGTCTTTGGGAGCAAAATGGGTTTTGTGTGAACGGTATACTTGCCCGGAAATTTAACTGTACAGCCTTTGCAAAACTGACGGGTTTCCACGCAATGAATGTATGCTAACAATGAAGTCTGATATGTGGGCTCTTCGGTGAACTACTTGGTTTTGTTAGTTTTCCTTCTTTTTTTTTAATTGTACAACTGCATAAACCTACCTCGAGGTGACGTTCGCGATGTTTAAGTATCCGTGCGTGTGACGTAGCAAACCACCCGTGTTAAGTTACAACCATTAGAACTAGGAAACAACAGCGTTAGTCATGTTCTACAAAGTGGTTGAGGGGCTGGGGCAGGCGATCGCACAAAGTGATTACCTTATACCAAGCAGGAATAAGAAACAAATATGAGCAAAGCAATACGACATTTTTGTTAGTTCAAATTATTAATATAGTGGAAAGATAGGAAACAAGGAATTCAAGATCATTCCATATTACTAATAGTAACACAAACATTCGGAAACATTCATTTTTTTCCGAAAACAGTTATAGACTGGAACCATCTGGAAGAGAAACAAGTGCGTGTAAAGACAGTAGAGAGCTTTATAAGTGCCCTCTCACAGTGCGCTTGATCGTACCGCTCTTCTTAAACCGCAAAGAAAACAGTGAATGGTTCCTGCACTGTAACAATACGGTTACAGATACACTGCAGTACTTATGTAGTCGTCTATCATTATAGGAAAATATTTTTGAATAATTCTTTAAAACAGTTAACTTTATTGAATGCAGCAAGATGGCCAACAATACATGACAAATATGAAGAAGGAAGTTCATATTTTAAGAGAGGATATTGTCAACTCAAAAACATTTCAAAATATACTTTTTTTCTGTGATAGATATAATAAATAAACATGGCTTATCTACTTGACCTCTAGACGTCAGATACCCTCATAGAAAATTTATTACATCGTACTGGCTAACCACCTTTCAAATTACATCAACCTACAGTAAAAGTTCTACAACAAATTGTTATGGTCTCTTGACAATCGCTTTAACTACAATCAAAGAACTTGTTATCAATTTTTTGTATAATAAGATTTACGTACACACAGAAGTAAACCATCTTTGGAGTGTTAAAATTCTTTTGAAGTAATAGACAAACTTTGTTCCCTAATTGTAAATTTGATTCCGTTATAATTCTGACGTTTCTACCTTGTATAACACTTTATACCACATACAATTATCAAAGAGTAGCTTTCATATTTGATTTAGTGGTCATTCCGTAAGTCAGGCTGTGATTACCTACATGTATGCTGTAACGAATATAAATCATTATTTAGTGATAATAAAAGAGATAAATACTGTAATTGGACTAGTGAGGACATGATTTATGCTATTAATACAATTCTACGTGCAGATAGATCTGACCAAAAAGGATATTTCCCATCCATGTTTTATGGCGACGTAATTAATAACAAGGCTGAAAGTTCAAATCTGACACATCGTAAGTTGAAAAATCCTTAAAAAAATCTCATTCGTAAAGGCTATGATTTAGCAACTACAATGCATGATTGACTCTTTGATGCAAATTGACTTTACCAAAAGAATAGACGAGCAGATGGTACACAATTAGTGGATTCAACTAGCTATTAAAACAGAACATTTATAATTTCATTCGATGTTATAGACGGGGTTATCACCAGCTTATCTCAAAACCACGGGGGCTGCCATTAAGAGGTCACGTGCTGCGTCGGCCATAACAGTCGTGAAAGATAACACACGTGCATCAATAATCTATAGTAAACATTAGCTGTCTTTTATTTTCACATCGATTTTTTTTGGGGTATTATTTCTTGTATTTAAATTATGGCCAGTGAAGTAAAATATAAAAAGGTGGTGAAAATTCGTGTGCCGTCAACGGTTGTTCAAATAATCGCCGTAAATTAAATGAATGGAAACAAACTTTTTCTGAATTACATAAACAAAAACATGAAGACTGTTCTTGTATGATTCCATATAGACTACATACGATGCCCTCTAAGGAGTCAATACGATTACAGTGGGCAATCGCTTTAAATAAAAAAAAATATCTCCCTAACTAAGAAGGTATTTGTTTGCTCGGAACATTTTTTGGACGGAAAGCCGACAGAAAGAAACCAAATTCCACAACTTAAGCTGGGGTATGAAAAAAAGACAACCCCTGGCCGGCGAAAACTGATGAGACATGAACCCGAAAGTAAAAAAACGAAACTAATACAAGAAGAAAGCGGTGCGGGGATATATTCCGGTGATCCTGTTTCTACATCTTCAGGACATAAAATTAATTACGAATTAATGTTCAATATTTGATTGAAAGAATAATGGCCAGTTTATTCAGGTCTCCCGCGAAGTTCAATGATTTCTTTATATGTTTATGATTAATTGATATTTAATCTGTTAGAAGTGTCATTTATGATGTTTGTTTTTTTGTTTTTTATCAAAAGTAATGGTCTTTCACCAACAGATTGTGCCTTCATAGCTAGTAGTCAATTAACTACGAGCATTCGTTGACAATGCTAGGAGCCCGGGTGGCTCAATGAGTTAGGTCGTTGGATCTAACAACGCATACAAACCTATCACCAATACGGCGTGGGTTCGCGCCCGGCTTTGTAGATTATAAAAAGGGTGCACTCGACTCGCAGCCGCAAGTGATAAAGTTTACCAGTTGCCTGCCTATGGTCGGTGGTTCTCTCCGGGTACTCGATTCTGGCTTCCTCTACCACTAAAACTGGTCGCCATGATATAGCTGAAATATTGTTGAAAGTGGCGTTAAAGCACCAAAAATCTAAATCAAAATCAAATCATTGACAATGCTAAGACGTTACGCACGATAATGCGTCTTATACGGTAACGTCAGATTTCGACGTTTTAGGACGAAAATTCGGGTATCAAAAGCAACGTCGCCTGAATGCGTTTTACTCAGTTCAAGATATATTTATCAATTTATTTGCCTGTCTCTATCTACAAAAAATGTATGTGTGTGTCCCTGTTGCTATCTATTGTTTTGGTTTTCCGGTTTTTATCGATACGATCGAAGGGACGAAAAAATTGTATCCATGTTAGTGATTGTATGTGCTCATTTTGAGTGGAGACGAATCTTTGCATGTTTTATTTTATCGTTTTTTATATCTGTACTGCCGTTAGATATCGAATTATTAAGAGGGGAGAGTTGGGATCCCATCAACTGGCATCCCACCGCAACATTTATGTGTCTGTTCCAAACCAGGATCTGAATTTTCAGTGTCGTGCATCGTGACCGTTTTTGTGTTGAATGATTTGAGTTGAAAGTAATTGTTTTGTTTTTGTGATATTGGTGGAATTGTTGACAATCACTGTTTAAACTCTCTTTTGTTTTGTGATATTGGTGGAATTGTTGACAATCACTGTTTAAACTCTCTTTGTTTTGGCGATATTAGTGGAATTCTTGACAATCACTGTTTAAACTCTCTTTTCTATATTATTATGTTAGCTAGATGGGAACATATTTTTTTAGAAAACTAAGATATTTCTCTGAAACATCAAAGACTTTCCTGGAAAGTAGCAAAGATTAAAATGGGAATTTCATTGGAATTTCTTTTTTAAATCTATTTCTATGAAACAACAGAAACTCCGAGCGAGGAATTTTCCTTCAATGGTGCTCTAGAAAATATACAAAAAATCCAAGATGATCTAATTATATATGTTTTGCATAATGATCAGCAGTTTGAGAATATTAAAAGGATCGTATTGATGGAGCAATGTTAAAACACCAGACTGAACACACATATGTATACATTCCTTTAAATGATTGAAGTTATCAAAGGGGAGATCAGAAACCGTAAATAGAAGAAGGGGAGACAATGAAAAAGACAAACAATGGTCATTAAAACAACTAAACATTGAGCAACAAGAACCTCATTAAAACTAAAAACCGGGTTAACTTGGGTGTGGGTGTTCCGGGAGGTCAAGTTATTCCGGTGCACACCATACTAGTAGTGTAACTCGTGTTCACAATCCGGTAATACGTCATGAAGGAGGACAGAAGGACACATAATTATGACTACGACAAACTGGACATACGTGACACAGACATTTTGTAACGATTAACAAAGTCATGATGGCTTTCGTAAAACTTTCAAAGTGATAATTTCAACTTTAGCACCAGGGCCCCATGCTTTCAGTAGCTTCCTTGTTAACAACAAACCACTAGCCTCTCTATGTATATTCACTCTGAGAGGAATCAGAAGCTCTGGCGTATCGTATCAACTGATACTCTATATGCAGTTGCTGTTGGAATATTTATACATATAGATTAAAAGTTGACAATGGACAATTTGCATTAATCTCTTTTGTCGTAAAGTTTCGCTCTCGTCCTGTCCTAACTGTTAATTGCTTTGTGTATGATGCAGATCTGTAGTATCCTTTATTTCATGTTCAATTGAATAGATACGATCAACGAACAACCAAACTTTGATTTGATTGATTTATTGTGTTTAACGCCACTTTCAGCAATATTTCAGCTATTGTCTGGTGACCCGTTTTAGTTAGTTTAAATATATTTATTTGTCATAAACAAGACAAAAGGATCAGGCACAAATTATACAATTTAGGTTGCCCTCTCAGCTATTTACCTGATATACATACATTGACGTATATACTGAAATAAACTACATTTAACATTATAACAGTTGGTGACAGAAATAAAACAGACATGTAAACTTCAGCGAAATAAGTACATTTCGAGTACATCTTTTCATGATAGGAAGTATGTGAGAGGATATTAAGATAAGTTGTGTTTGACTGATTAATTTTCTTTATGTAGCTTTCGCTTTCGAAAAAAAGAAATTGAATGAGATAAAAGAAAAAAAAAGAACAAAATAAAGAGAGGGGGAAAAAAGAAACATGCTTGCATTCCTGGTATAGTCATTTCAAAATTTAGTCAATGAAGCACCTGTTTCTTTGATAAATAATTGAACTTGTTGAAAACAGAGCTGTTAGTTTCATGACTTTCGCCTTCATCGCCATAAAGTAATAAATTAATTGTATAGTCAAATGTCATTTTATACATGTTTTGATTGGTTTAAAAAGTTGAGGTTATTTTCCAGTGTACGGAATCTGAAAATAGATATCGTTCTCAAGGTGTCGCGTGCCGTTGTCGTCAGATGATTTTCTTTAAATGAGGCACCTGTGGGGTTATTTAAATTTATTTCCGATTATGCCTTATTTTGAAAAAATAAATATTTTTTTCAATATCATAGCAAAACTAGAGGCTCAGTGGGCTGAGCCTGTGTCGATCACCTTTCATTCTGCTTTGAGGAAACTTAATACAGAACCTTCCATACATGTAGATGCTTCCTACCAAGTTTCGGTTCATATGGCTAAGCAGTTTCAAAGGCGAAGATTGTTTTTAGAAATCGACCAATCAGAAACAAGAATTGCATCTGGTGGAACGCTTGCTAGCCGATCGGGACGAAATGAGCAATTTTCATAGAGGACATTCTATAGATGCTTCCTACTAAGTTTCGATGGTAGCCATGTTTGTTAACTGATAGGGACGAAATGAGCAATCTTCATGTAGGACATTCCATAGATGATTCCTACCAAGTTTCGGTGGTAGCCATGTTTGTTAACTGATAGGGACGAAATGAGCAATCTTCATGTAGGACATTCCATAGATGATTCCTACCAAGTTTCGGTGATAGCCATGTTTGTTAACAGATCGGGACGAAATGAGCAATCTGCATAGAGGACATTCCATAAATGCTTCCTACCAAGTTTCGGTTCATTTGGCCACGTGGTTTTATAGGAGAAGATTTTTAAAAATCGGCCAATCAGAAACAAGAAATATCTGTGGCAGCCATGCTTGGTAATAGATCATAAAAAATGTGCACTCTTTAGAGAGGACCTTCCATAGATGCTTCATACCAAGTTTCAGTTCATTTGGCTGAGGGTTTTCAGAGGAGAAGATTAAAATGTGAAAAGTAAACGGATGACAGACGACGAACACCAATTGATGGAAAAAGCTCATATTGTCTTTGGCAAGGTTTGCTAAAAAGAATATTAAAATGTGAATACCTACTTGTAATGTATAGAATAAGCATGTTACACTATATCAGCACTAGTCAATTTCTAAGGGAGATAATGGCAAGAGTTATCTTTCTTTTAACAGTTTAGGCAAGAGTTATCTTTCTTTTAACAGAGGAGAACATTTTTTTGGAAATCAACCAATCAGAAACAAGAATTGCCTGTGGCGGCCATGATTGTTAACCGATCGGGACAAAAAGAGCAATCTTTATAGAGGACCTTCCATAGATGCTTCCTACGAAGTTTCGGTTCATTTGGACTAGCGGTTTCAGAGGAAAAGATTTTTTTTTAATTGCCAATCAGAAACAAGAATTGCCTGTGGCGGCCATGTTTGTTAATGGATCGGGACAAAATGTGCAATCATTAGAGAGAACCATCTATAGATGCTTCCTACCAAGTTTCAGTTCATTTGGCTGAGGGGTTTCAGGGAAGAAGATTAAAATGTGAAAAGTTAACGGACGACAGACGACGGACGCCAAGTGATGGCAAAAGATCACATTGTCTTTAGCAAAGTGAGCTAAAAAGTTTGAATTAATTTATAAGGATTGATCGAAATTATTTGTTCGGTTCATTCGAAATAACCTCAATCAGGCTGTACGCACCCTTGCACGGTGTGTACAACCTGATTGAGGTAATTTCATCATGAACCGAACAAACATTGCGATCAATCCTTAAATACATTTAACACAAAAGGTATATTTATTAATTCTATATTATTTTTCAACTTATTTTATGCAGTATACAAAATAATGTTCAGCAGTTTCAGGACCAACTCCACATGAACAAATTTGATTTTCTATAAGATTACTTCTGAAAAGAAAGAACATTTTTGGCGTAATCTGACATGAAGTATATTCATGTTTCTATTGCCGGTGAAGTGATGTTGGAGGCCGGGGGAATTGAACGTACATTTTTTTTTTTTGTATCTTAGTTTTAATTTCCTTTTAAAAATATGTACAGACGGGGAATTGCGTATAATTATGTCTAGATCATTCCAAAGTTTGAGGGTTGCCGGGAGAACTGATTTCTGGTAAAAAGTCAGACATGATAGAGGTGTTGAATAATTTTTACTACTTTGCAAGTTATTGTTAGTAGATTCAAAGACAAGTGGTGGCATCAGATCAGTCAAATATTCAGGACACTGGCCTTGGGTTATTTTGTAAAATAAAACAAGTTTTCGCTGTTCCCGTCTGATTGAGAGTTTTTCCCAGCCTATTTCGCGATATAATGATTCTTTGCTTGTATATATCACTGGGAAATATGAAATGCAAATATGCTCGTTTTTTTGCAAATATAACTGGTAAAATGCTAATAATTAAACATTACCAGTTATATTAGCGTTTACCAGTTAAATTAGACAATTCCTGTTTATATTTATCATTATCTTGTTATATTTACATTTGTCCTATTAAATTTGCACATTTTTTTATATTAGCTAAATCTTTTTATATTTGCGTTTTTCCTTTTAAATTCGTTTTGGTAA